>OZ024855.1:8467207-8482207 GCA_964017155.1 Oasisia sp. SBJ-2009
ATTATCAGGCGAAAGTTATTACATTATCAGGCAAGAGGAGTTTATTACATTATCGGTTGAAAATTATTACATTATCGGTTAGCAAGTTTATTACATTATCGGTTGATGTTATTACATTATAGGGTGGTTATTACATTATCGGTTGATTTTATTACATTATCGGGTAGTTATTACATTACCGGGCGATTATTACATTATCGGTTGTAACAACATGTTCACGTACTCCGAGTTGTGCCAATTCATTCTACTGTGTGAATGAGTAGGTTTCTGTAGATATTGGTGATGTTTGTATACGAATAGTCTCAGAGCATTTAATGCAGCATGGGTGAATTGATCACATCAAGGTTGAAGTCGTAAGTGATTGAACATGTCTGCTAGGGAGTAAAGTGCTCAATGCTTTGGGCAGTCGTAAGAACTGAATATTGCGGTATATCAGTAGTTAAATAAATCAAAACGTTAGGCTTACGTATTTTGTCATCTGCTAACTGGTGCAGCTACATTTAATTGCCTGCGATGAGCAGTTGTTTTTATAAGTAAGCACTGCTAACATTCTCGTAGTGAAGTTTGCTTTGTCGATTGTTATGGTATCGCATAACTAAGCGACGACCTTTCCTGACGTGCTTTAGAGATATGATTTCTCTGCTGATTAGAAAGAGCCGGGTTATCTACGGGCGTGAGATACTTGTAATGCTATACTGACTATACTGCAGTACTGTCGCTAAACACAGTTAGTCATTCTTCTGTCTAGTAAACAGCCATGGCGGTTTCTCTGTGAACGAAATCAATGTTAACTGGGTCAGACGGGTTCCGCTGTAACCGCGACGTGTGCGTCGCTTCACTGACACCGATACTGACCCCGGGACCCAGATACAGACCCCGTGATCCCGATGACGACTAACTCAGTCGTTGGCTTACTTAGCCTACTTGGCCATATATGCCGCGTTTATGTGTTGATTGATAGGAATCAGCCTGAAGGTTTCCTACAGATAAGTAGATTGAAAACGTGTTTACGTGTTTAGACCATTGCCCGTGGAATGTTATCTACTTATAATTACCGCACTACTGGGGGTTGGTTATAGGCTATTCGGACTTAGGATCAAATATTAACAGGTGAGAGAAGGAATGATAGTTTGAATTAGTGTTGACTGAAGTTGAAGTTTTTAGAGACATGTCGACGAGAATGTGAAATTCTATTGTGAATGAATGACAGAAACAAACTAACTGAAACAACATAATATATATATATATATATATATATATATATATATATATATATGTATATATATATATATACACACACACATATACATATATGTATGGGGAATGTTGTTTCAGTCAATTTGTTTATGTTATTGTATGTATGCATATATAATATATATAATATTTATTTACAGACTAATGAAATCATTGCTCAGGGTCAAATATAGGAACTGTGTTTGAATAACGGATAGAGTATTTCAGACAGAGAACCCGTCCTCTTCCATTGGCTCAACAGCGTATATACACCTATGGAGGGTACTGCACTAAATAATTATTGTTTTTTATTGGATTTCAGCAGAATAACCAACAACTAGTCTGTTAGTAATACCATTTATTCATACGAACAAGTAATTAGTGGAATATGTAAAATGATATATGTAAAATGTGGAACACTATGACATATACAGTAAATAACACGTGTGCCTAAGCCGTTCATAACTGACTTGGCGACACCCTGACTATCAGTCCTTCCACACAACGTTACTGATGTTATCACTACACGAAGTGTGTGGGGCATCATGGCACATGTACAGATTTTCATTGTCCAGTGGTCATACGCATCGATTTCACAATCGTGTCCACAATTACTTGTGCAGTTCTGTTAGCGATTGACGTCTCTTACCGCAGTTCTACTGTCATATCTAGTGGCGTGCAGGTATTTCGGATGTAGTGTTAGTTAGTCTAGTGCGAGCGGCGAGAAACAGTGGCGTTGGCACATCGTAGTTCAACACAGCTGGAGCGTGCTTCCGATGTCGTCTTAAACTGATACCTTCCGCATTACCGCGTCTATCATTTCGCCTGTAAAATGAAAGGGAATGTGAAAGGATAGAGGTTCTTCTAGATAGGTTTTCTAGACAGGATGACAGTTTGGTGGAAACAATAAGTTACGCAAACGTAGCTTCCTTATAAATATGATTTTGCGGTACAATTACGACACGTATACGTATCAGTGTACGATTCAGCCTTGTCCAGTATTATATACGTTTACACCCACACACACACAGGCATACGCGCGCGCACACACACACACACACACACACACACACACACACACACACATACACACACGCACGCACGCACGCACGCACGCATGCATGCATGCATGCATGCATACATACAAACACACTAAGAGACACACATGCATATATACACACACCGATAGACACACACACGTACATATATACGTATATATATATATATATTTATATATATATATACACTCCCACACGTACACACACGCACACACATACACACACCCGCATACATACACACCTAACCACCTAACAATCCATTCAGAAACCATGTTTTCGTTGATGGTAAGCAGCTCTTTCACCTGTTCTATACTCATGGAACATTGGCCTTCATATTCAGTCTGCATGATCTCGGAAGCTTCTGGGATCTACGGTTACTGCTCTGATCGTAATGGCCAGTGGATCAATTATAGTAATTGTGCAGTGCAAAATTATACATGTCAGTTAGTTGTAAGTATTTCGGTAAACTTCAACTGCATGGAAGATATCGTAGGGTAAAGACGTCGAGGTGATAAAGTGCGATAATCGCTCAATATACCTTCTGTGGCGACGTGTTTCAGCGACCTCACATTCATTGTCCACGTCCTGTCACCAAACTCCACCTTAACACAGTCACGGGTAACCTACTCTTTCACAGTCCCTTGCTTCCCAAAAACCTGCAACAGAACAACAACGGGTGAACATTTTGATATCACTATAACACTACGTTTGTAACGTCTGTACTAAAGTTGTTTTTAACGTATCTATACCACGGTCAAGCTACCAAAGCAGATTATCTATTATCAACTGCCTTCTGGTCACATAAACAGAGGGCGCCCTCGTCTCCGGTTCAAGTATACCATCAAGAGAAACCTGAAGCTGAGAGACATAAAGACCGACTCATGGACATCAGTCTCATAGCAGAGAGACAAATGGATAACAATAGTCAAGTGATGGAAGCAGTCTTTGTCGTATCGCGACTGACAGCATGATGATGATGGTCATGACCACGTTATGCTCCACTATTTTACATCAAGGTCGAGCGAAAAAGCGTTTGGTTAGTGTATGACAATTTACCGTGCGCATGGATTCGATCCAGTTACCATGATGTTCATCCTGGAAGCCCCGCACAGTCTCCTAGTCATCGATAACGACGACGAACCCTCCTTTCCGGATGTATGAGTGATCTGTGTTGGCGGGCGTCAGTAACTGAGGATTCATCGTCCACCTGAATATATGGACAATATTCGATACACATTTGAATTGTCCATCTTCCGTGTGTTTATTTGTTTGTTTATTTGTGTGTGTGTGTGTGTGCGTGCGTGCGTGTGCGTGCGTGCGTGCGTGTATATATATATATATATATATATATATATATATATATATATATATATATATATATATATATATGTGTGTGTGTGTGTGTGTGTGTGTGTGTGTGTGTGTGTGTGTGTGTGTGTGTGTGTTCTGTTGTGTTTGCGTGTGCTAAAGTATTCGTATGGTATGGTTATTCCTTAAAACAAGATTTTCACTGTATTTAAACCCAACTCCTGTTCCATTCTTCACGGATAAGCAACACACATAATCACACAGGAGACGACTTAACGTAAACGTCTTGTAATAAATCCACGGAATACCAACCTTTCCTGGTTGATGCTTTGCACGTAGACATCCCCGTCAACATCCACACTCTGTACAATCCCTTTCAGTCCCAAGCACTGCAAATGTAACGCAGGCCAGCGAAATGCCAGGGTACCAATGGATTAGCCGTATTGGGTGAATAAAAAATGATAGGGTGTCATAAAGAACGTGTCCATCGAACGTGTGTAAATTTCAGAAGGCCGAATTGAAGGGGGGGGGGAATTCCCACTAGAGTTGACGTCGCGTTGCAACGTCTGACGCCCATAACGTAAACATGACGTCGACAATGTAATCAACTAAGAAACAACGTTCAGTGCCACGATATCATGTCTGCCCGTCAGGTAGGTGACAGCTGGTGTCAGAATACTATAAGAAAAAGATCAATGATATAACATTTATTCGTGCCTTCTTATTTCACAAAGGCAATACATTCGTCATCAACCATATTATTCATGGTGGCACCTCCTGCTTCATTGTGACATATTTTATTTATTAATTTACTGTAACGTTCCGTTGCGATATTTGCCTCACTTCGACCAAATATCCACGTATACTTTTTCGTAGCCTCACCTTGACACTGTTATGGCTGATTTGTTGTACACTCTTCCAAACCCTGCCTCACAAAAATTTGCTGTGGACATTAACTCACCCTCTTCATCTTGTCCGCCCATTCTCCATGACCTTTCTGTAGTCTCCTCACCACCGCTTCGTCTGGGTTGATAACGACAACGTCGTTCCTGCATCAATTAAGAAAGGTTCACGTTACTAAGATATTATTATGGTCACCACCATAACGTCCCGTGGTTGGGTGTGCTGTTTCCTCATTCTTGTTATATATGCATGATTCCCACGAAATGCAAGTGGGCGAAATTGTATGTGTTGTAATTCATCTTCTTCCTTTTCCCTCCTTGACGGGGACACGGCTCCTGGTGAACATGTGTTTTTCATAGGCTAGCAACACTGATCTGGGGCACAGAAGACGACCCGATTACTAAGCAAAGACGCATTCAATTATATACATTGAATGAATTACTTCACAGCCACAGTGGCTCAGGCAGTGTTTCAACAAGAACTACGATGGAGGAGAACCGATTAGCCCGGAGGTTGTAATTATGCATTCGTAACATTAAAATATCACCTGATTTGTTTAATCATTATTAAGCAATATTAATGCCTTATATGATTAACGTTCGTCTGCGTGCATTCACGATGATGGTATTGCTTTGAGTTGTGTTGTCATTCTACTTTTCTATTCTTTAACTGCATTGGCTGATTTCGTTCTGTTAATATGTTCATCTTGCACCTTGAAAAACCCAATGACATATATATATATATATATATATATATATATATATATATATATAGCATGTATTGGAGTGAAATTCTGCCACTTATGGCTAACTACTCTCTTTTTACAAGCGTTGACAACATGATCAAATGTGTACGATTATTAAATGCATGTCCAGTTTCTGTAATAAACCATTGTCATCATAACAAACACGACTGAGTGGGTGATGCTATTCTGGAACTGTGCAAGTCCTCCGCCACTCCTGGAGTATAACATAGGGTATTGTTGATGTCTGCTACGCTGTTGTTGATTTTGTGGGTGAAGCAGTTCTTCAATCTTCCGCACGCAAGAGCTCCGCTCCAGTGTGTTCAGCATGCTCGTAAAACTAGCCAAAGTCCGATGATTAGTAATATAGGCTTTGGTACTATTTATGAGGAATCAACATACATAGAATACACAGATCGCAAATACAACCATACATACCTGTGAAATTGACTGCCGCCAGAGCGGGTGCGGGTAATGCTAGAGTGACTAGCGGAGGATCCACCATCGAGCTTATACAGTAGAGCAGGATTGAATGGCCTCCTGCAAGAGAACAACGGAGGAAATACAGTCGATATTCATTTGGGTGTGTTTCCGCAGTTCAATTCGCTATATATACTTTCGTAAATAATTGACTCGCTTTGGTGAAAAAAATACCATTTGTGCATATTGAATTTCACGAAACGAATTGGGCGTGAATACAGTAAAAACGGGAAGGTTTGTCCAGAACAGTTCACTGGGAGTAACTCAAGCCAAAGATAGTGCAATCGTGAAATGCACATTTATTTATCGTGCATTTGCAGAGACACATCATTACAGAATAAAATAAAAGCATTAATAACAGACGGAATGAACTGATATGTTAGGAAAATGAGAAATGCAGGTACACTAACCTTTCTCCGTTTTCAAACTCCACTTCGTAGACATGCATCACCTTCCGTTTGATGACGCCCACTTGGCCCAAGAACTGCAATTAACATGAAACTTGTAATGGTCGATGATTATTATGCATTGCTGTTGCTGTGTCAATTATGTTTAGTAAACCATGTTATTGTAATTGTTTCTTTACATACAGCCCTGCACATGTTGTCTGACATTTGTTCTGCAGACGACGGCGATTATAACAATGCTAATGGTAATACAATTACTGGTGCTACTATTGAAAATGGTGCTCAATATGGCGCGTGGGGTTTACTTTATTATCAAACTAACGCGTGTTTACGTGATTTAAAACCAATGGAGTTGTGCTACCTAGATTTACTCTTACAATCGCCGTTGAATGTATTTATCTCTGCAATAGCCACACCATGGTGTGATTATGCTTTTAATGCAACGATTAACGATGACTCGAGATTGGAGGCCAGCTACGTACAATTCTCATGTCGTTGTCCCAACCTCCGTGACCTTCTTGCAGAGCCATTGCCGTCTCCAAATCGCTCTCTATTCTCACTTGCTCTCCGATCGTGAAACGCTTAATACAATTCATGTTTTCATCAACACTGGTTGTATCAAATGAAGTACAAAATGCTAATAATAAATGCAATCATATACAGTTTGTTATGACAACAAATGCTAGTAGTAATGCTATCGGCAGTCATCACTAGTTTCTTTTGCGAAAACTTCATTCAGGTGAATAAGAGAAAGGAATTGTGGCGGGATATTCATAGCAGTAGACTAATACTGACTTGGTTTGCTTGTGATGTCCTACGAACTTCTAGCGTTGGCTCAATTACATAATTGGTCGGGCAACCGGAAAGATACAGTAACATAATGACGATATATTCGCTAGGTCCCTCTTTGCTACATAAGCGAGATTGCTTGCTGTCTATAACAAGTAAGCTAATATCATATCGTATAGGCATATCTCTGGATCTGGTTTGCATTTACATATAAATAAATGCGAAGAGTGTTTATACGACGAATAACCTCGGGTAACGTTGTCCCGCCAAAGTCTGCGCCCTACAGGCCCTCGACCGTGAAATATGGCTACAGTTGGAGGCGGGGAATTCCGAAAAAAAGATTATAATATCATAGAAAACCGTGGAAATTATCTATTCAGTTATTCATTCACATATTTACTATATTTTAACACGTCTTTAAAATTAATTGTTAGAAATTCATTAAAAAAAATTCCAACACTATAATTGTTTAATTAATTAATTAATTATATATATTATAGATATATATCAATTAATTAATATATATATATATGTATATATATATATATATATATATATATATATAAGCCTAAAGGCCGCTTATGTCGACCAGTGCCTAGAGGTCCGGCTTATGTAGACCAGGCATATTTATTTATTTATTACATTTTCCAAAGAAGTAAAACTGGAACATTGTTTCTAATACCAATGTTTAACATATAATGAAAGTTCATCAAAATATTTCAATAAATAAGGTATATGCAAAAAAATCGGTCTACACAAATACCGCGTATGCATAGATGCCGATTTATGTAGCCCGGAGCATCGCCGGACGCTCCATATATTTATTTAGCCTTTTTTGCGGTAGACCGCCGAGTCTAGTATTTGATGGTAAATGTTTGTACATTGTATTTGACAATTTAGTGGATGCTGTAAAATGAGTTGCCGAGTACCAACGGCAACGCCAATATTCGAGGGATCTATCGGATCGCAACAAAGACAAAATGCAAGTTTGACTAATTTACACATAATAATAATAGCCTTTTGCATCAGTATGAAGCATATCATACACTGAACACGAAACTCCAACCCTTCATTCAGTATATACCATAAATATAGATTTATAAGAACTTTGACCCGGTACACATAACCCGGCACACAATATACTCTAAAATATGCACGGCGCTGGAGAAAACATGCTCAAAATCACTTAAGATGTTGTTCATTTAAAAATTATTTACGCACAGTACTTCACTGTCACATAAACTGTGTGCAGAAGCAATGGTACTGATCAATTCAATTGTGTTAGTTGTGAACTAACACGTCGAATCTTTATGTAGACCAGTTTTGGTCTACTTAAAACAGCGGTCTACATAAGCCGGTCCTATATACATAATCGGTCGACATAAGCTGCCTTTAGGAGTATATATATATATATATATATATATATATATATATATATATATATATATATATACATATATATATGTATATGTATATATATATATATATATATATATATATATATATATATATATATACATATATATATATGTATATGTATATGTATATATATATATATATATATATATATATATATATATAAACAATCAAGGTTTAATTTTAATACTAGCAATAAAAAGTACACTAGGGTTACCTGTGCCGAGCGATTGCTACCACTTCCAGGAGCGCTGTCAGTAGATCGTAGGCCATACTCCATCATCTTCACGAGTGGCATTTGTTGAAGATACTGGGGGACCCTGTCTAATGCACTCCCAGTCACCTCCCGATCTGCTTTCTTTCGACACTGTTCCTGCAGAATCTACAAAACAGTCACATCCAGTCACTGTTCAGTTGCCAGTGTCAATACTTGACGGACAGTTCGGATACTGTCTAGACAGTGCGCAAGGTCTTAGCAGTCTACGGTTGACACGAAGATACCTGGAAGCAGACAGATTGTGCAGAAACAGAAAGATGACACGTCACTTCAGAGTGGCTTGAGACGTGCAAGGCAGAGTTGTGCTGGAGCAGTAGGTAATAGGGACTGATTGATTCATGGGTGAATCGTGCATCAGGAAAGTCGGCAAATAAGTAAATACGTGAAATGCAAAGACTGTGTTAATTAAAGCAGTGTATTAACGTATAGAACATAACCGCATACATCTCACAACATCAAAGCAATAGCACGTGGAAAATTGATGGATTCTCGATAAACGAAATGCTTCCATGTTTGCATTTTGTTTGGATTGTATACTTTGGAACGGCATTCTTGTTAACTCTTCGTGACTCATATGAGAGCGACCCTTAAATCTTAATAGGAGTCACTTACCCTTACACACACATATATATATATATATATATATATATATATATATATATATATATATATATATATATATATATATATATATATATATATATATATATATATAATATATATCTATAACTGTCTTGTTATTATAAGATAAACAAACACGCAAAGCACTCGTAAACATAATAACTGTGGTAACCTCTTCCAAAGTCGGTTTCCCTGACGATTGGCTTCCATATCCGCTGTCCAGTCTTGCAGATCCTGTTTTCACTGCCTCGCGACTTTTCAGTCCTGGTTTCCCTGACGATTGGCTTCCATATCCGCTGTCCAGTCTTGCAGATCCTGTTTTCGCTGCCTCACGACTTTTCAGTCCTGGTTTCCCTGACGATTAGCTTCCATATCCGCTGTCCAGTCTTGCAGATCCTGTTTTCGCTGCCCCACGACTTTTCAGTCCTGGGTTTGCCTTTACGCTTCCGCCTAAAACAAGACAAGCAATGACTTCGATTTATTGATGGGATCGTAGAGCAAACACCACACTTTGGGTGGGCACCTACTGTAACAGTGTTCTGTAGAACACACACACACACACACACACACACACACACACACACACACACACACACACACACACACACACACACACACACACACACACACACACACACACACACATACACACACACACACACACACACACGCACACACACACACACACACACACACACACACACACACACACACACACACATATAGTTGAGATTTATCATCTGGCTTTGTTAGTTTAATGCAGTGGCCATGAAACATTCTTTACTAATATATAAGTGAATGCAAAATATTTCGTAATAGTTAATGTATTCTTCTGGCAATGACATTTCTGGTTGGCCTATTAGACTGCAGGGACTTTCCGCAATCGTAGGTCCAAATGGTATAATACATAAATAATAGTCAAGAAACGTATCGCCTTGACATGCCTTCAATCGTAGTCACACGACACGAGGTTCGTTGCCATTTGTTGTGTGAAGTATAATGTTTCATTTCAATTTTATTCGATAATCAGACCTGACCGAATTATTGCGTTTCAAAGTGACGCATGCCATATCATTCACATCTCTCAAGCCATACGTACAAATCATTGTGTGTTAACTAGTGTGATATATGTAGAAGTAAGTTGTAACTTGTAAGTTGGCCTAGAAAAGTGCAAACTCGAATTAATCCCGTCTTTGTTTCTTGTATTAACTTTTGTTTTATGTCGGCAATAGTTGTTTGGTTATCGATCATTATGTAACATGCACATGAACAATCGTTGCTGACAAAGTAACGATGTATCTCACCGGCGACAGACTCCATTGTGTCGGCGACTCCTGCGGCAGAGAGTCTCTTCTTCGGGTCGTACACGACCAACTTGTTGATGAGAGATTTTACCGTCTGCGCCTTTGCGCTGTCGCCTTTGTCAATGTTCACGAGAACCGGCTGCTTCATATTTTGGTTTGCAGCCATTGTCATCTGATATGGTATCGGAACCGGCGACGGTCCAGCTGCTGCAAACATCCCACCAGACACCAGTGTTTGGCCCCGATATTATTTCTAAGTGGTAGCACAAACACTGTATATCGTGTGCAATATTTACACAATAATGTATTACATATTCAAAATTCACAATACGAAACGTGTTTTGTTAATATGTTCCACATATCACGTACAGTGCACGAGGCTGACGGTTTGTTTACGCATCACTAAGATGTACGGCAACAAATGCAGAGCGCGTATCGTACACAGAAATTGCAAGTATAACAAAGAATATTGAACAAACCTGTCCGAGGCATGATGGGCATCTCGTCTCCTTTCTTGAATTGTATCAAAGCTAGGAAGACGAGGCCCAGAGAGAAGATGTCGACGGACTCATCATACGGTTTTTTGTCCAAGATCTCTGGCGCAATAAACGCTGGTGAACCTACCAGCGAGTTTATTTGGGACGACGTGGAAAGCTTTCTATCCTTCGCCAACCCGAAGTCGGTAATCTTCACCATCAGGTCGCTGCCGACGCGACTATAGATAATCATATTAAATAAGTAAGCGGAACACATTTTTATAATGCGTGCACCTTTAGGCTACGCACGAACACTCTACGAAGAATGCTTAATAACTAGATGTTGTAAGTTATAAAATTATGTATGTAACTATTATCTACATATATAACTACTATTTACATATATAGCTATTATATACGTATATATATATTATACATACATAACTATTACATACACATATATTACATATATATATATATAAATGTATATATATATATATAAATTTATATATATAAATTTATATATATATATGTATATATATATATATATATATATATATATAGTTATTATTTACATACATATAAAACTATTATAAACGTATATATATATATATATATATATATATATGTATATACGCATATAATGGTTGTATATGTATATAATAAGTCATATATATATATATATATATATATATATATATATATATATATATATATATATCAACACCAACCTTAACATGATGTTCATGAGTTTTAAGTCTCGATGCACCATGCGAATTTCTGTGCTGTGCATATGGTCTATGGCCCGTGCACATTGCACCATGAATTCGAGTCGAGTTCCCTCACCCGGGTTGTTTCTGCAGGAAATACCCTTACTTTAATTTGCAATTTACTCACACATTGTGTTTATGTTACTAAACGTGCAAAGCCAGTCCTGGTGCCTTCCCACGTTTTGCAAACAATCTGACACATGCTCGATTATTTATCGCTGCGCTCATGCAAGATGCATATGAACGTACATGCGGGCCCATTTATATATATATATATATATATATATATATATATATATATATATATATATATATATATATATATATATATATATAAATATATATATATACATACACAAAATACAAAACGTAACTTCGTAAATAGTTATCATACCACTCAACTGAACTTGTATAGATGACCTACTTGAAAACGAACTCTTCTAGTGTGCCGTCTGTGCAGTATTCTAGCACCAGCCAGAAAGTGTTGTCAACGAAGTGGTAATCTAGCAACTTAACGATGTTCGGGTGAGGCGGAAGTCGCTCGTATTTCTTGATCTCCTCCAGCGCAAGCCTACCGCCATCTTCCTTGCTGGTTATTAACTTCTTCACAGCCACTGGCTCACTGGTTGTGGCGTGTTTGCCTAAGAAAACGATGCCGTAGGCGCCCTGGCCTAGGATGTTATTCAGGTCAACGACGTGGGACCCCAATGTTTGTTCAGTTTCGGTGGCCTTAAACGAACCACTAGCCCCCGAGTGTGACGACCTGCCGTGTGAGTGACGCTGCAATAACACACACACACACACACACACACACACACACACACACACACACACACACACACACACACACACACACACACATATTCTCGGTGCAACTAAACATACATCGTAGACGAAATTAATGAATTCGAGGAACGGAGCGGTAGCCAGCCTCACCCGTGACAATGGGAATTACGAGGAGAACAACTATATGAAGTTACGAAAATGCCAATGATTAGTCTTAGACATAAAGTTGATATATCATGACATGATGGTCTGCTCCAACTTTGAAACACGATGAAATCATTTATATAACTAGTTATAACTGGGAACAGTTGCACACACACACACACTCTCTCTCTCTCTCTCTCTCTCTCTCTCCCTCTCTCTCTCTCCCTCTCTCTCACTCCCTCTATATATATATATATTATATATATTATATATATATATATATTATATATATATATATATATATATATATATATATATATATATATGTATATATATATATATATATATATATATATATATATATATATATATATATATATATATATATATATTTATATATTCACCAGCTTGCAAAAATAATTGATGTTATTCGTGCACATCAAAACTACCAGCGGCTATTATTATTAATAATAAGTTGCTAGTAGCCCTTTGCTTATTATTCTTATCATGTAGGCATACAAGTGAATTCGGGTCCGTGAATATTGGGGTTGATTGTGAAATTAATAGATTATGTATTACTGCGTGTTGAGCCAAAGCCGCAGGTTCGTTTCCTTGAAATATTCGCTTTGTGATGTCTACATTACGTAGCGAACAATTACTGGTTTACCCTTTGCCGACTATAAAGCCACGTTTGTCCGCACGTACGCATGTACGCACGTACGTAAGCCTCATCACACGCACCGAACCATGTCCGTGGCCACTCCTCGACGACATTTGTGTAGTGTTAGTCTTCTGATGATCAACAATCACCAATCACCATAGGTTGGCTCGTACAATTCCTCCTGCTAGGCTTCGTTGGGGGGAGATATTCTGTAACACAACGAAGTTTCTTACTGATATACAAGCAATGAAAGGAATGCCTCAGCGGACATGAAACATTAAATACACAATTGTTTTATATTCGTAGGACATGCTAACACGGACACATTTAAATTTAACCCGCATTCATGTGTGATTAAATCGTGTAAGTCCACACGTGATAAACTACCGGAGTAACAATAACAAGTAACCGTCCATGTTTGCCGGCGTAATGAGTGTAAGCACGGTGGTCAGTCCTGGGGGCTGGCTACTGCGTTATATAAGAACTTACCTTTCATACGTACTGACCAGTACACGGTAGAAGTATAATACTCACCAATGTCTTCCACATATCCGCACGCTATCTGCCAATGCACATATATAGCTCTTATGTACGTAATACATACCTAACGAGGGAGACGTTTCAGGTTACCTTTTGCAATGGCGTCGGTCTCGCCTTGTTAAACGAGTATTCCATATATACGATGCCCGTATTTAGCGTGGCTAGCCGTGACTGTGCCGTCCCGTTACCGACGCATTGAACCGTATGTTTGAACCTACACTGTAGAAAGGATTGGCCGACCCGGGTGCTTGGTGGTCACGTGACTAAATAATTCGGTCGCGTACTGAAAGCGTGTAGGTTGCTGTCCGGTGTTCCGCTGGGGTCTTGTTTCACGTCTCACGATCAACTCCAGACTTTCCGGATTTCTCAACAACACAACAGAACGAACATATTCGCCAGGAGGCTAACACAGCTGTTTGGATAATAACTCGATTTCATATCAACGAGGGGTAAGGAACGTTACATTTCGTTGTGTTTTAGTCATGTTATTCAATTAGTCACCCATAACCAGTGGAAAGACTGCCCCATAGCAGAACCCGCCCTGATACATTATGAACAAGTATGTAATGCAGTATTCCCAGAGAAGCAACTGAAGTAACTCTGATAGCATCGCAGTTGGAGTTAGTAGTGTAGTTCAGTGCTGTAACAAGTACATTTATTTTTTACTCAAGTAAAAGTAAAAGTACTTCTTAAAAAATGTACTTGAAGTACAAGTAAAAAGTAAAAATATGTACTTGAAGTAAACACAAAAGTACTTTTCTCCTGAAGCTAGTTCTCAATGTTGTGAATAAAATAAAACATGCACAATTATAATTTAGTGTATACACCAAAAAGATATCAATTGTTTGCTATTTTTGTTGTTCTATGCATAAAAACATATTTAATGCTATGAACTATGATGATGCAAACAACACTGCATAGGCCAACTAGGCCTGCAAGCTGTAAATACACCATATGCTTGATTAATAATAGGCCCACAACAACCATCGTATTTATAAATTGAACTAGTAGTAATTGACGTTGTTCTAGGGGTGTTATATCTTTCTTAAAATTGTCTTATCATCGTGGGTTATAGATGAACGTAT
>OZ024855.1:8492207-8504707 GCA_964017155.1 Oasisia sp. SBJ-2009
TGGTGTGAATATTCGTGTGTGAATATTTTTAAAGATGGCGGTCGTCAATACAAATGTCCCGATATCTCAAAAACGACATCACATTGAGCAGTAATGTTGATGACATTGGATAGCTTAGTGGATAGCGATATACACCAATGTACATTTTCCCTTCATTAGCATTTTAAGTAAATGATTGCGTTCTAAGCATGACTGTGTCCGATGTCCACAGGTATGACATCGTCGTGGTCGAGGCGAATGAGAGCATTGCGAAAAAGCTGCAAGAAGGACATGGAGGGTGGAACCCTCGTATGGCTTCAGTATGTGTTACGTTTCCTTGTATTACTTCAATGGCAGTCTGTCTCTCGTCCCTATATATTAGATGTTTCCTATTAATGGAAGTCTTCCGCCGGCCCCATTTCGTGTTAAATTAATACACAGGTTTTCTATCTGTAACACGTTTCTACGTTTCTATCCTATGTCTGTGGTAAGTGGACACTTTGTGCGTATGCGTATCAAACAGACGGGGATCGAGAAAGATAGGGAGTATTTGTTAAAGTCATTTAATTCCTCTGACTACAATAACCTGACGTTTGTGCTACTCCTGCTTACACAAATTGAATGTTCCTTGAAAAAAATAAGAAAACCACAGTTCACTGTAAAATATATTATAGAACGTATAACGTAATAAGCCTGTTTTCTTAGACTAATTCGAGCATGTTATATGTCTAGTATATCAACAAATTGTATATATAATGGTATGTCTACATAAGAGAGTTGAGGACCTTGTCGATAGTTGACCACTTGACTGTATTTATTGCAGAGTCTGGGCTTGAAAGGTATTGTGAACAAAGTTGACGAAGACGGCGACGTCTTGGTGGAGTGTATCAACAACAGCAAGTAAGTGTATTTTCGTTATTGTATTAGCACATCACATGCTGCACATATTGGTAATTTTATTTTAATATCACTCTGCTATAATTGGCGAGTCTCCATCGCCTGTTCTGTGTCTCATGTGGCTAACTACCATCCACTGATTTTTGCCTTAGTTGATGTGCTTCAGTCCACTGTTTTCTGGGTTACTTGACCAGTCTCTATCTCGTGTTATCTGGCTTTGATGGCCATTCTCCCTCACCATCTCGTAGCAGAGAATGGAGGGTGGCCAGATGGCGCAACGATGACGTGTACGTTACAGTAAATGTGAATGTCCAACGGTTCACGCGTTCATGCACTGGCTGTGGGGTGGTTTCTCGTAGGTACAAGAACTTAGTTAGCCATTCCGTGTGACAGGTAATCTGGGTATGTCTAGCAATATAAGCGTCCTTCGTAGGTAAACCACCGTGTTGACAGACGGGCGGTTGCACATTAAAACGGCGGTATTGTGGAGCATCCGCCTCTGGAATCAGTTGTTTCTTTTCCAATTAATAGGCGTTATTATTGTTGCAGTTGTTTGAGCAAATAGTAGTTTGCCAACATAAATTAGAGCAGTAACACCATGAATTGAAATTGACTGAAATAGTTCGATGATCGTGTCCAACTGTAACGTTGTGCCGTGTTGTTGTATGTATCAGATGGTTCTTCAATGCGAAACTTCTCACGCTCGTCGATACGTCCGACATGGAAATACAAGATGGCGACTTCGTTCTGGTGATCGCATCCTACAGGAAGGTGAAGGCCTTACAGGACTCGGCTCACGGAGGGTGGAACGAGAAAATGCGTGAGGTGCGTATATAATTATACATGAAACGTGAATTTACAGTGTTTACATAGTTTCGTCTTGGCGACTTCCATGTAAATGGAAATCTGTGCAGTAGTTTCTGTTCTAAAAAGTGGCAGTCGCGAAACTTTGACTGATATACTATAATATCAGGTTGGCCTGTGATATGTCTTGTTTAATTATATGTATTATTGTTATGCCTACACACCACGATAAAGCGAGTAGAACTCTATGCAGTTTGATGTTGGTAACACAAATAATGCATGACAAATACCACTCGTATTTTAGCTGTAGCCGCGTCTTTAATGGTCAAATAGTCAATGTTATATTGTTTCACGTTATATCATATTGTATTTCATATATACATATATATATACATATATATATACATATATATATATATATATATATATATATATATATATATATATATATATATATATATATTTATATATATATATATATATATATATATATATGTATGTATGAAATACAATATGATATAACGTGAATATATATATATATATATATATATATATATATATATATATATATATATATATATATTATATATATATATATATATATATATATATATATATATATATATACATACATACATTTTCGATGTTTAGCAAGATTTAATCAGATTTTCATCCAGAGCAAGCACGCCCAAAGGGCAAGTTGACATGAACCTAGCGACAACCCGACATTGTCCTTGTCGTGTAGAGGATGACACGCTGAACGACACTGTTGTAGACTCTGGGGTCAGCAGGCATTGTATCGTCGGTCCTGACGAAGGGACGCGCGGTCGTCCAAATATCGGGCCGGAAGTGGATCTTCAACGTGAAGGCCATTCGTCTCATCGCCCGGTCTGGTAAGTAGCTTTTGTATCACATGAACTGTACAATTGGCAGTAACCGGGCAAACCTATTCATATACCAATATTAATTGCTATGGAATGTGAGTCGTTTTAGCTATTGATCTATTTTTTTGGCTAATTAGATAGTTTAATTATTTATAATTTCACTTATTCAGGTTGAATATTCCATTCGTATAATGTACTTTGCTAAATGTTTTATATTTTTAGCTGACAGTTTAATTTGTCATAATTGTATATATTCAGATTATAGGCCATTTACAGTTTTTATTATCTACTTTATTGTAGCGTTTTATAATTTTATCAGTTATTCTAATTAGTTACAATTTCACATATATTTATATATAGTTATAATTTCATATATAGTTTTACTAATATACATTACTGAATTGTTTTGTCAGTTGTAATGTCTTATTGTACTTTTCAGCCACTATGGCTGCCTCAGAGAATAAACGTTATAATAATAATAATTATTATTATTAGCTTCATTGTTTTAACGAATAATTACACAAGTCTACTCAAGCAAACGATTGTGAACAGTTATGAAAAGGGCTGAGAGATACAGGAAAGTACTCCTGTTGACATTATCTATACTATTATATTGTGACATGTCGTTGAATACGGTGCTACAGTTGTTATGATGTTTTTGGGTTTCTGCAGTTGTTTTATATCAGAAATATGTTTGCCGTACAGAGTGTTACCATTCGTCCGTTCGCTATGTAGATTTCGAAAGTCGCGATTTAATACACGTAGTCGTCATTAAAATGATGTACTGCTGGTTACATTTGTTTCAACTTTGCATTCATGCATGTTTGGAAATACGCAGTGTATCTATTTGGCATTATACAGCACCATTTCTTAGTTTAATTCCAGGACTCACGAATCAAGAAATCACAACGTAACACTGGTCGTCGTACATATTTGCGTCGAACATTCAACTATTGTCGCTTGTCACTCTCTCGTAATAACGGCCACTGTACGAAAGGGCGATAGTGAAACAGTGGTACATGATTTGTTGACATTAGTTTTTAGTGCATGTTTGGAAACATGCAATGTATTTATTTGGTATTATATAACACAATTTCTTAGTTTAATTCCAGGCCTCACGAAAAACCAAATCACAACGTAACAATGGTCGTCGTACATCTTTGCGTCAAATATTCAACTATTGTCGCTTGTCACACGTAATAACGGCCACTGTATGAATGGACGATAGTGTAACAATGGTACATGATTTGTATTTCTTTGATTTCAGAGGAGATGTTGGAAGCCGTACTTGGTCGTAAATGATCATCGAAACAACTTGGTGTTGAGTACAATACATCTGTGAAGTCAAACACTGATCAGCCTATATGCATAGTCAAACACCACCGATAGTATTGCGTCTATGTATTCCAACTTTGACAGACAACCAGCGATTTCCTATTTCACGGAAAATGGATCCTTTCTCTAACACATTCTCGTTAATGCACCACTATCGTTTCATTTGCATATAACACTTTTTAACGGATATAGTGCACTTCATAAGGGTTTACTGTGTGTTGTATGAACAATATGCTGGATATACATCGTTTGATGTTGGCACTCTTTATTGACTATCATATTGTACTGTTGTGTTTGGTGAACAGATATACAAATGTACTTACATTGAAACATCGTGTTTAGAACTAAGTGAGTAAATGACACACTAAACCCAATGGATACATTGACATGTTACATGGCAACGTATATATATATATATATATATATATATATATATATATATATATATATATATATATATATATATATATATATATATATATATATATATATATATATATATATATATATATGGCTTACATTTATTACTGTTTGATCATTACGCATATTACATGTACTTGTGCGTTATTTTGAATACAACTAACAATGTTTTCTGTGATGATCGCCAAAAGAGAAAGACGTTTTTGGACAAGTAATGTTGAATTGAAATTGTCATTTTCAATTCCAGTATTCTAGTTGGCTTTGTAAACTAAAGACGTTTTTAATACGGGAGTAGTATATAATCAAGAATTGAAGAGCGTATACATGTGTTTCATTTGAAATGTCTGGTGTTGTGTATTGACTGCTTTCAATTTTATGACATTCATAACAACAAATAATGTTTATTGTATGATTGTGGACTACTGCGTTAATATATTTTCAAGTTATCCATTTTCTTGGAGATGGACACACATTTCGAAAAACGAAAAACGAATTCCTTTTTCGTTGATCGTTTTCAAAAGTGAAGAAAGAAAAACGAATTCGTTTTTCGTTTTCAAAAGTGAAGTAAGAAAAACGAATTTGTTTTTCGTTTTCAAAAGTGAAGTAAGAAAAACGAAAAACGAAAAAGGAATTCGTTTTTCGTTTTTCGTTCACAAATTTGAAAACGAAAAACGAAAAAGGAATTCGTTATCCGTTTTTCGTTCGCAAATTTGAAAACGAAA
The DNA here is from genome assembly GCA_964017155.1 of Oasisia sp. SBJ-2009. NCBI lineage: Eukaryota > Metazoa > Annelida > Polychaeta > Sabellida > Siboglinidae > Oasisia > Oasisia sp. SBJ-2009. The sequence goes on from OZ024855.1 coordinate 8,497,249, forward strand.
AAGGAAAAAACGGTATATACACGGACCGTATTGACTTCTTTCAATTTTATGACATTTATAACAACAACTAATGTTTATTGTATGGTTGTGAACTACTGCGATAATATATGTTCAAGTTATCCATTTTCTTGGAGATGGACACACATGTTGCAAGATATACGTAATCGTATCAAACAAGAATTAATAGATACACACATTTATTTGCTTAACCCATTTTTATTATGTTATATATGTAGCGGTACTTACACAATTGTTTGCTTAGTTCTGTACGTATGTTCAGCAAAATAAAATCTTGTTAGCAAAAATACCCGCATACTGTGCAGTTTATGTGTGACCGTCATGATAATATTAGTTAGACTCTACCAAATGCCTCACGCCTATGTGATATCATGCTGTCGCATATATTTGACGCATATACAACAATGGATTACAGCGACAATTTGACATCGGAGCCACAGACAAACAACTTGCGACACACTAGTAGGGTCTAGAATTGCAGGTTCGTGACCATTCTCTGGCTAGTAGGGTTTGACGATTGATTTGACTTTGATTTTCTATTACCAATTTTAACAAGTTTTAGCCCCCCCGGTCCCGCTCAAAAATGCTGGCATTTTCTGCCAGAGTGCGAAATCCAAAATGGCCGCTGGCACCATCTCGCTAAATTAACGTTTGAACCAAAGCGCCAAAAATCACGTATGAAGACACCTTTTCGGGTAAGTCGTACACGAGGATTCTGATTCTACGATTCTTACATCAGTAATGTTATGACATCATTTTGATCAATAACTCCCAGATGACCGCCATCCGGTCAAAGATGGCCGGCTTCCGGTAGAGCGAAATCATAACTTGAACGAGAAGGGAAGATGTGGGTTTTTGGAGTTTGCATTAATACAGTATGTAAATATGTAGAACAACAATACTTTGTAAACTATAGTCAGTGAACAACTGTTAACGTCACAACCCATTTTACCTTGGTATTGCTGTATTTTAAGCAAACTACCTCCATAAGGATATCTTGTAGTAAAACAATAGTCGATGAATGTGTGACAGAGGACTAATTTTTCGCTAAGACAAGCTCTTTTAAATGGCTGTAACTTGAATAGTTATCACACATGAAATCACTTGAAACATCTCAACGAAAATAATGTTACCCTGAAATTGTAAATGTTTGGCCATTTTATTTAGCCAAATGACACCATAACAAATAAAACACATTTAGAGGTAATCAATTATGCGTTCATGTTATACTACATGAATCAATGTGACATTAAAAAGTATGATCAGCCCGAATCAGGGAATTCTTCCTCACTACATTCTGAATAATCAGATTCAAATAAATTCATCCCTCCTCCTCTGTACATCATCATTTCCCTCCTCCTCCTCCTCGCTGTCATCTTTCCAGCTCTCTTCTGCTGGCCCTGGTGCAGGTAGGTGCGTCGGGAGAGCAGGTCGCGTGTGGCGGACAGGGCGACAGGGACCACCCCCCCCCCCCCCAGCTCCCAGCCATGTCCGAGTGGCGAGGTGTGGTGCCGCAGGGACGGGTGGCGCATTAGATACGCCAAGTAGTTGGCGCGGAGGCAGTGTTGGCGTATGCTATCTGCATCTGGAGGGAAGCGGATGAATGATTCGTTTTTCATTCTCTTCCACTTTGGGGCACGGACCTCAGCTATGGTGTTACTTTCGTTATCGCCGTAGATGACATGTTGTGTGACCACCTCCTCCTCAAGGTCAAGGCCCTCTGCGCACCGCGACAGCTGCCGTCGCGCCACAGGGTTCTTCGCCACCTGGTCATACACCGATTTTTTACTCTGCTTCGCAAGTGGCCAACTATGCCATGTTCTATCGATCGATAGTGTTCAAATCAACACAAACAAATTCTTGCTACGTTGATCGTTCGCAAGATAACACAACCGTGTGCGGTGTTACCATCCATTATTTTGAACATGAAGGTCATTTTGAAGGTCACAAATTCAACTGGGGTCAAAATGTCGGTTTTTATTTTCGGGATGATTTGAACTCTATGTTAGTACATCTTTTCAAATCAGTAAAGATTTTACGTTTATACCAAGTATTGGCGGAGATATAAGGTGTTAAAATTTGCATTTACACAGAGATGTATAGGATAATTCAACACAAAAATGTGATTATCTCGAAATGTTGTTTTTTTGTATGTAAAAGTTGTTTGCATACCTATTATTGCAAAGTTATCCTGTTTTCAAAACCAAACACGTATTGTGTGTATGTCAGTATAACATGTTGCCATGGCTCAAAATATATGACCACACAAACTATGCCGATGGGGACCTGTGTATCTTGCGGATATGACACTTCTTGTGACAGCACCAGAGGTCTACGCAGAGTTCATGCAGAGGAACTTCGTTGTGAAGAGAACCAAAAGACGATTCAACCAAGTTACTGCTGACCAGGCAACTGAGTGGATAAACAAACCATGCAAGATGCAGAACGGCATCATAGGCATTACAAGAAATGACCAAATTAGGGACAAGCTTTGTGTCACCTGGACCGAACGCTCACGAATCTCCCAGGACACGCGATACCTCTTCAACCTGGAAGATGAGGAGATAGATACCACTTTCACCCGCAGTGATAGCCTTCCTTCCCAGATGAAGCGTGATGCTGATGACGTGAAGAAGCTTATCACACAGCTTACACGTTTGGACGTATTCAGAGTAAACACTGCTTTGAGAAAAGAAGAACATGGAGACATGGATTCGATAAGTGGCGACATATCCTTGTTATCTTTGGCATCCAAAGATACTGCCCCGACTGACGTGGTCAGAGGTTTGGCGACTATGCTGACGTATTCTTGAACAATGTCAAAAGTCACTGCAGATATCACACAACAAGAGTTGATGTAGTGTTTGCCGCTACACCGGGCAACAATCGATCAAGAAAGTGACAAGGTCAAAGCGAGTGGGGAAGAAGAGGCCAATTCGTAAGGTCATCGATGGACGAAATGTCCCACTTCCACAGGTATGGAGCAACTTAATTGCATCTGATGATAACATGGCCGATCTCGCCAGGTTCTTGACCGAGATCATCGTGACAAAGGCTACTGATCTACCACAACAATGTGAGCTTGTAACAGGAGGCAGATTCTCTTGTGCTACACATGCGAGGTCAACAAGGAGGAGCGAAGTCAAACTTCAAGGAAACCATGAAGAGGCGGACACCAGGCTAGTACTCCATTCGTGTGAGGCAGTCAACCAGGGATACAAAAGAGTGTTGGTCATCTGCAGAGATACTAATGTCATGCTGCTTCTAATCCACTTTATACCAGCACAAACAGCAGAAGTGTGGATGATCTCTGGAACAGCAAAGAAGAGGAAATGCTATACAATACATGCACTGTCTGAGAGACTTGTAAAACCTCTGAGGGATAACCTGCTGGGCTTCCACGCGTTCACAGTTTGTAACACAACGTCAGCGTTTAGTGGCCATGGAAAGCAGTCTTGCTGAAAAACTTTTCAGAATCATCGGCATTTCGTGCAGGGGGATTGGTCGTGATGGAGAACTGGCACCAATTGAACAATTTGTATGTCACTTATACGGCACACCTGAGCAACAAACCGTCGACAATGCCAGACTCCAACTCTTCGGTAAGGGCAAGCTTGGTCTGGAGATGTTACCCCCAACCAGATACGCCCTGGAACTTCACACCGCACGCGCCAACTATCAAGCAAAGGCAGACAGACCAGGAGCATATAAACATCCCTTCTCCCACAGACATATCTGCATGAATGATGGAGTCAGACTGCTTGAAAGCTGTATGGACAAGACTGCCTCCCATTCCAGATGCGTGCCTAGAGCTGGTCACTTGTGGATGCAAGGCTAACTGCAGAACGGCCCGATGCAGTTGCTTCAAAACGAACCTCAGCTGCACGTATGCTTGCGGGTGTGATGGGGTGGACTGCTGCAACCCCGCTGGCCAATATACATGGGAGGAAGTGAATGTGCCTCATTATTGGACATCACAGTGCATATGGGAACATTACAGTAAAACGACCAAGTGTTCAACACAGTTCTTAATTAAAAACCGTATTTTTGAGAAAAACTCTGGCTACTGCGCCGGCAACACCGCAGATGCAGGTATCAACGTTCACATGACTATTGCTACATGTTACAACGGAATAGACGCCAACAGGGTTAGTTACAGTTGTCCGTCGATTAAATGTGGAACTATTTCAGGAATTTATGTTAGGTTTACTTTCCAAGGCGAATAACTGACGGCCTACTGGCGTTAAATGTTGCCAAGCATTGTAAGAAATCTACCGATGTTATTGCATCATAAACCTCCACCATTTCGTTGACGTATGCATGCATAGATAAATAAATAAAATAAAATTTTATAAATTAATATACCCTATAATCTTAGTAACATGCTGGTATGTTCTTGTTCGGCGCTACAGGAGTATCAGTTGGCTGCTTGAACTGCATATGTGAGGTACGTTTTACAGCTATTCTGTCGGTATTTCAATCTTTCAATTCCATTCAAATGAAATCAATAATTATGATATTAACTCTCATCTATTGTTATCAGTGTTGCTGCTAGTGTCGTACGTAATATCTAGCGAAGTTGTGATTACCTGTTTATTGCCATTATAGCGACGGTGTCGGTTCCGTTAGGCAATGCCTGTCATGAAAGCGATGCTGTTTGTTCGGTTACACTTGCAGTCAGCCAGAAGGGTGATTTTTGTATCCGAAAGTATGTTGAAATGGTTATCTTTAATGATGGAACACGTCGATGTGTGCTACACGAAACGGTATAACAATTAAGTACGCCGCCATCGGCAACTGCAAAAAGAGGATGAGTGTATAAGAACAACACTTTTTTGAAGAATACTATTGCAATTGCGTTATTAAAAGCAATTTAGCTGTAAGTAAACGTTCAACGTGGTTAGTCCAGAGTTAAGGAATCATACTCGCCGGGTCAGTGCATGGTACATTTTCACAGTTTCCCTCCAGGTCCTATGCGTCATCTAGCGTGTATATATATATATATATATATATATATATATATATATATATATATACACCAGCTAGATGACACATACAGCTATATATGTAGGTATATATATATATATGTATATATATATATATATATATACATATATAGTAATAATAATAAACAGTTACGTATCTGTTTATTTATGCACGTTGGATGCGTGGGTTTGTGTGCATTCATCCGTGCATGTCTACATGCGTTTATTTGTTGTTTACGTTACAGCCAACCTGATGATGTGTAATAAAGAAATATGATTCAATCTGTTACGGGGTTATGAATAGGTCGTGTTCTAAAAGAGACATAGCGGGCGACATTATCTACGCTAAGGAACACATAGCTCCATCTGGAGGAAAGATGAGCCATTTTAAAGAGGGCGCCACTCCGGAAGTATCACGCATTGAGGGGCGGAGTACGTTTCCTGTCGATTTCTTTATTATATATATATATATATATATATATATATATATATATATATATATATATATATATATATATATATATATATACATGTGTTTGTGTGTTGTGTATGCCTGAATTAAGCTGATCATGTGTGTATAAACGAATAAGATAAGAAAAACGGGCCGCATCGTAATCACGGCATGGCATGTTCAAATTACTTATCAGTAGCTGTGTTTGGACCAAATGCAGATATGGATCACTAACGTTTTGTTTAGCGTCTGGCCGCAGTAATGTAGCCGGGGCTCCTTTGGCGGTGTGCCACAAATGGAGCGTGGCAGTAGAAGCGCAAAGATAGGACAACATCCTTTGTGTTTAATAGAATATGACTTAAAGACCATATTAAAATGGGGCGAGAAATAACATCTGAGGACGTCAGGTATCAAGGCAACGACCATAATGAACAATTTCCATTACACGTTTGCTAGTTATGTCGATGGTATCGGATCACCAAACGACGACTACGGCGGGGTCCTTTGGTACGGTTATGACAACGTGATATTGTATCTGCTATGGTGCTCACTGCCATGGCCTTGGGACAAAGTACGTTCACGTTCGGTTGGTTACAGGGTTTTCTGCGCGGTCCATTGCTTTTCTCTTTGTGTGCACAATCTACTGGTGATATCATCAGAACACACTCCCAGTTCTACGTCTGTGCTGGCGACTGACTCCACTCCTTCCGGTGAACTGAATGGAGCCACTGTTTAAGTAATCGTGTTTGTCAACTGGCAGGGAACATTGCGTGCTTACTCTTTGCAATACAATAAAAACACTTTATGTAGAGGGAGTTATTTTGTTTGAACAGTCATTTGAAACAATGCATGCGTGTGCGTGTGTGTGTGTGTGTGTGTGTGCGTGCTTGTGTTCGTGCGTATGTTACATGTCACTTTCGCAATTTAAATTCGTCATCCAATACATTCCATAACGTAACCTTTGACGTTTGCTTCACTTCGATATATATACCTACATTCCATGCTGCTTATCAGTGGAAAACGTGCGTAACGTTTGAGGTTCCAGTCGGCTGACGCCGATACGATCTAACCAGCCGGCCAGGCATGCTCACGAGTGACAGTGTTATGACCTTATGACCTGTTTTGCCATGAGCCACCCTTCTGTCTAGGCCAGAGCGTGACTTGCTCCGAAAAACCGACTGAGGGCAAACATACATTTGCGCCGCATCATGGTTGCCTTGTCACACTGCAGTATCGCAGTGGTCAGAGCGTCGATCAAGAGAACCCGTTTTTTAATCGTGTACTGCCTTGTCGAACATTGACATGTTCACGTACTCAGAGTTGTGCCAATTCACTCTGCTATATGAATGAGTAGGTTGCTGTAAATATTGGTGATGTTTGTGTTCGACTAGTCTCAGAGCATTTAATGCAGCATGGGTGAATTGATCACATCAAGGTTGAAGTCGTAAGTGATTGAACATGTCTGCTAGGGAGTAAAGTGCTCACTGCTTTGGGCAGTCGAAATAACTGAATATTGCGGTATATCAGTAGTTATATAAATCAAAACGTTAGACTTACGTATTTTGTTATCTGCTAACTGGTGCAGCTACATTTAATTGCCTGCGGTGAGCAGTCGTTTTTACAAGTAAGCAGTGTCAACATTCTCATAGTGAAGTTTGTTTTGTTGACTTTGATGGTATCGCACAACTAGACGACGACTGTTCCTACCGCCGTGCTTTCGAGGCATGATTTCTCGGCTGATTAGAAAGAACCGGATTATCTACAGGCCTGAGGTAATTATAATGCTATACTAACTATACTGCAGGGCCCAATTTCATGGAACGTACTTAAGACGTCGTAGTGGGCGATAACCCGTCGAAAACCTAAAACGTCGTAACATTTCGCTAGTTGCGTTTCACGAGTCTGCTCCATAGTTGCACTTAGCTGCACCATGTATTTAGTAAGCGTAACTTTACGCCAGTTGAAATATTTATGGTATACTCACGAAGTTGAAATATGCTCCCGA
>OZ024855.1:8507207-8562207 GCA_964017155.1 Oasisia sp. SBJ-2009
ATCAATATAACACTACGTTTGTAACGTCTGTAATAAAGGTGTTTTTAACGTATCTATACCACGGTCATGCAAGTTTGTGTACTGGACACGACGCTCTTCTCCATCTTCCTATCAACAATGCTCGACGAGGCTTTCCGAAATATAGAGATGGTGTCTACATACAGTCCAGACAGAGCGCCGACCTATTCAACATCGCACATTTCAAAGCGAATACCAAGGCTACTCGCATACTGATGACAGAGTTGCTATTCGCAGATGCCCACTCTGCTGAAGAGACGCAGAAAATAGTCCATGTGAAAAAGCTGCATGCCTTCACGATGTGAGATCTGCGTTCGATCATGAGGATAACCTGGACGGACAAAGTGACAAACAAGGACATGCTCGAACGGACAGGGCTGCCATCTATGGAAGATCTTCTGATCAGAATGAATTTCCGCTGGTCTGTACACCCCATGAAAATGTCACCATACAGGCTACCAAGGCAGATTCTCCTCTTTCAACTGTGTTCTGGTCACATAAAGAGAAGGCGCTGTCATCTCCGGTTGAAGTATTCCACCAAGAGAAACCTGAAGCTGAGATACATAAAGACCGACTCATGGACATCACTCCCATAGCAGAGAGACAAATGGAGAACAATAGTCAAGTGATGGAAGCAGTCTTTGTCGCATCGCGACTGACAGCATGATGATGATGATGATGACCACGTTATGCTATTATACTATTTTCAATCAAGGTCGAGCGAAAAAGCATTTTGATTAGTGTATGACAATTTACCGTGCGCATGGATTCGATCCATTTACCATGATGATCGTCCTGGAAGGTCCGCACAGTCTCGTAGTCGTCGAGAACGAGGACAACACTTCCTTTCCGGTTGCATGAGTGATCTGTGTTGGCAGGCGTCAGTAACTGAGGATTGAACGTCCACCTGAATAGATGGACAAGATTCGCTACTCATTTGAATTGTACCTGTTCCGTGTGTGCGTGTGCGTGTGCGTGTGTGTGTTTGTGTGTTTGTGTGTGTCTGTGTGTGTGTGTCTTTGTCTGTGTATGTGTGTGTGTGTGTGTGTGTGTGTGTGTGTGTGTGTGTGTGTGCGTGCGTGCGTGTGTGTGTGTGTGTGTGTGTGTGTGAGTGTGTGTATGTGTCTGTGTCTGTGTCTGTGTGTGTGCGTGTGTGTATGTTTTGTTGTGTTTGCGTGTGCTAAAGTATTCATGTGGTATGGGTATTCCTTAAAACAAGATTCTCACTGTATTTAAACCCAACTCCTGTTCCATTCTTCACGAATAAGCAACACACATAATCAACAGGAAACGACTTAACGTAAACGTCTTTTAATAAATCAACGGAATACCAACCTTTCCTGGTTGATGCATTGCACGTAGACATCCCCGTCAACATCCACACTCTGTACAATCCCTTTCAGTCCCAAGCACTGCAAATGTAAGGCAGGCCAGCGAAATGCCAGGGTACCAATGGATTAGCCGTTGTGGGTGAATACAAAATTATAGGGCATCATAACGAACGTGTCCATCGAACATGTGCAGATTTCAGAAGTCCGAATTGGAGGGTAGGAATTACCACTAGAGTTAATGTTGCATTGCCATAATATAAACATCTCGTCGACAACTAAGAAACATCGTTCAATGCCACGTTATCATGTGTGATCGTCAGGTAGGTGACAGCTGTTATCAGTGTATACTATTAGAAAAGGGTCATTGATATAATATCAATGACATTATATGTACTCGTGCATTCGTAGTTTCATAAAGGTTACACATTCGTCACCAACCACAATATTCTTGGTGCACCTCCTGCGTCATTGTGACATTGTGACATATTTTATTTATGATTTTATTATAATGTTCCGTTGCGATATTTGCCCTTCCACTCAATATCCTTGTATATTTTGACAACGTTATGGCTGTTTTTTTACACTCTTCCAAACCCTGCCTCACCTAAATTAGCTGTGGACATTAACTCACCCTCTTCATCTTGTCCGCCCATTCTCCATGACCTTTCTGTTGTCTCCTCACCACCGCTTCGTCTGGGTTGATAACGACAACGTCGTTCCTGCATCAATTAAGAAAGGTTCACGTTACTAAGATATTGTTATGGTCACCACCATAACGTCCCGTGGTTGGATATGCTGTTTCCTGATTCTTGTTATATATGCATGTATCCTACGAAATGCAGATGGGCGAAATTGTATGTGTTGTAATTCATCGTCTTCCTTTTCCCCTTTTCCCTCCTTGACGGGGACACGGCTCCTGGTGAACATGTGTTATTCATAGGTTAGCAACACTGATCTGGTGTACAGAAGACGACCCAATTATTAAGCAAAGACGCATTCAATTATATATATGGAATGAATTACTTCACAGCCACAGTGGCTCAGGCAGTGTTTCGACAAGAACTACGATGGAGGAGAATCGATTAGCCCGTAGGAGCCGAATGTTCCATTAACTCAGTATGTTTGCGAAGATGTCATTTCAAAAATGAACCTCTTATACAAAACCATCACGCACTGTTGTGTGTAGCTGTGGAAGTATATATTAATAACAATTCATTGTTATTATGCATTCGTTACATAAAAATATCACCTGATTTGTTTAATCATTATTAAACAATATTAATGCCTAAGAAGATTAATGTTTGTCTGCGTGCATTCACGATGATGGTATTGCTTTTGAGTTGTGCTGTCATTCTACTTTTCTATTATTTAACTGCATTGGGTGTTTTGGTTCTGCTAATATGTTCATCTTGCACCTTAAAATCAATGACATATATATATAGCATGTATTGGAGTGAACATCTGCCACGTATGGCTTAATACGTTATTTTTGCAAGCGTTGACAACACAATCAAATGTGTACGGTTATTGTGTCTAGTTTCTGAAATAAACCATTGTCATCATAACAAACACGACTGAGTGGGTGATGCTATTCTGGAACAGTCCAATCCTCCGCCACTCCTGTAGTATAGCATACGGTATTGTTGATGTCTGCTACGCTGTTGTTGACTTTGTGTGTGAAGCAGTTCTTCAATTTTCCGCACGCGAGAACCCAACTCCAGTGTGTTCAGCATGCTCGTAAGACGAACCAAAGGCCGATGATTAGTAGTATAGACTTTGGTACTATTTATGAGGAATCAACATACATAGAATACATAGATCGCAAATACAACCAAACATACCTGTGAAATTGATTGCCGCCAGAACGTGTGCGGGTAATGCTAGAGTGACCAGCCGGGTATCCACCATCGAACTTAGACAGGAGAGCAGGATTGAATGACCTCCTGCAAGAGAACAATGGAGGAAATACAATCGATATTCATTTGGGTGTGTTTCTGAAGTTCATTTCAATATATACTTTCGTAAATAATTAATTCGCTTTGTTGAAAAAACTCTCATTTGTGCATACTGAATTTCACGAAACGAATTGGGCGTGAATAAAGTCAAAAACAGGAAGGTTTGACCAGAACAGTTAACAGGCAGTAACTCAAGCCAAAGATATTGCAACCGTGAAATGCACATTTATTTATCGTGCATTTGCAGAGACACTTCATTACAGAATAAAATAAAACACTAATAACAGACGGAATGAACTGATATGTTAGAAAAAATGAGAAATGAAGGTATGTAGAACTAGTGAAATACACTAACCTTTCTCCGTTTTCAAATTCCACTTCGTAGACATGCATCACCTTCCGTTTGATGACGCCCACTTGGCCTAAGAACTGCAATTAACATGCAACTTGTAATGATCGATGATTATTATGCATTGCTGCTGCTATGTCAAGTATGTTTAGTAAACCACGTTATTGTAATTGTTTCTGTACATACAGTCCTGCACATGTTGTCTGACATTTGTTTTGCAAACGACGGCGATTAAAACAATGGTAATGGTAATACAATTACTGGTGCTATTAATGAAAACGGTGCTCAATATGGATTTTATTATCTAACTAACGCGTGTTTTCGTTGTTGTACTACCTAGATTTACTCTTTCAATCGCCGTTGAGTATATTTAACTCAGCAATAGCCACATCATGGTGTGATTATGCAATTAATGCAACGATTAACGATGGCTCGAGATTGGAGGCCAGCTACGTACTGTTATCATGTCATTGTCCCAACCTCCGTGACCTTCTTGCGGAGCCATTGCCGTCTCCAAATCGTTCTCTATTCTCACTCGCTCTCCGATCGAGAAACGCTGAATACAATTCACGTTTTCATCAACACTGGTTCTATCAAATTAAGTGCAAAATGCTAACAATAAATACAATCATATACAGTTTGTTATGACAAACATGTTAGTAGAAAACTCCATTCAGATGAATAAGATAAAATTATTATGGCGGGATATTCATAGCAGTAGACGAATACTGACTTGTTTTCCTCATGATGCCCTATGAACTTGTAGTGTCGGCTCAAATACAGGAATAATCGGTCAGGTAATCGGAAAGATACAGTAATATAAGTTCGATAGATGATATATTTACTATGTCACTCTTTGCTACATCAGCGAGATTGATTGCTGTCTATAACAAGTAAGCTAGTATCATATCGTATAAGCATATCTCTGGATATGGTTTGCATTTACATATTAATAAATGCGAAGAGTGTTTACACGATGAATGGTACCCTCGGGTTACGTTGTTCCGCCAACGTCTGCGCTCTACAGGCACTCGACCGTGAAATGTGGCTACAGTTGGAGGCGGGGAATTTCGAAAAAAAAAAATATAATATCACAGAAAACCGTGGAAATTATCTTTTCAGTTATTCATTCACGTATATACTATATTTGATCACGTCTCTAACAATAATTGTTAGAAATTCATTTAAAAACATTCCAAAAATATAATTGTTTAATTAATTAATTAATTGATATATATATATATATCAATTAATTAATAAAATGCAATGTTATATATATATATATATATATATATATATATATATATATATATATCTATATATATATATAATATATATATATATATATATATATATATATATATATATATATATATATATATACATAGATATATATAAACAATCAAGGTTTAATTTTCATACTAGCAATAACAACTACTCTAGGGTTACCTGTGACGAGCCACTGCTTCCACTCCCACGACCGCTGTCAGTAGATCGTAGGCCATACTCCATCATCTTCACGAGTGGCATTTGTTGAATATATTGGGGGACCCTCCCTACTGCACTCCCAGTCACCTCCTGTTCAGCTTTCTTTCGACACTGTTCCTGCAGAATCTACAAAACAGTCACATCCAGGTTGGTTCAGTTGCCAGTGTCAAGCAGACAGATTGTGCAGAAAAAGAAAGATGACACGTCACTTGAGAGTGGCTTGAGACGTGCAAGGCAGAGTTGTGCTGGAGCAGTAGGTAATAGGGACTGATTGATTCGTGGGTGAATCGTGTATCAGGAAGGTCGGTAAATTATTAAATACGTGAAATGCAAAGGCTGTGTTAATTACAGCAGTGTATTAACGTATAGAACATAACCACATACATCTCACAACATCAAAACAATAGAACGTGGAAAATTGATGGACTCTCGATAAACGAAATTCTTCCATGTTTACATTCTGATTGGATGGTATACGTTGGAATGACATTCTTGTTAACTCTTCGTGACTCATATGAGAGCGACTCTTAAGTCTTAATAGGAGTCACTTACCCTTACACACTGGTTAACACATATATATATATATATATATATATATATATATATATATATATATATATATATATATATATATAACTGTCTTGTTACTGTATGATAAGCAAACTCGGAAAGCACTCGTATGCATAATAATTGTCGTGACCTCTTCCAAAATCTGTTTTCCTGGGTTCCCTGACGATTGGCTTCTATATCCGCTGTCCAGTCTTGCAGATCCTGTTTTCGCTGCCCCACGACTTTCCTGTCCTGGGTTTGCCTTTACGCTTCCGCCTAAAACAAGACAAGCAATGACTTCGATTTACTGATGGGATCGTAGAGCAAACACCACACTTTGGGTGGGCACCTACTGAAACAGTGTTCTGTAGAACACACACACACATACACACATACACACATACACACATACACACATACACACATACACACATACACGCAAATATATATATATATATATATATATATATATATATATATATATATATATTATATATTATATATTATTATATAATATAATATATATATAGGTAATACAAATATTAATTATTATATAGTTGAGATTTATCATCTGGCTGTGTTAGGTTAATGCAGTGTTAGGTTAATGCCATGAAACATTCGTTACTAATATATAAGTGAATGCAAAATATTTCGTAATATTAAATGTATACTTCTGGCATTGTCATTTCTGGTTGGCATGTAGGGACTTTCCGCAATCGTATGTCCAAATGGTATAATACATTAATAATATTTAAATACACGTTGACATGCGTTAAATCGTAGCCACCCGACACGAGGTTCGTTGCCATTTGTTGTGTGAAGTATAATGTTTCATTTCAATTTTATTCGATAATCGGACCTGACTGAATTGTTCTGTTTCAAAGTGACGCATGCCATATCACTCACATATCTCAAGCCGTACGTATAAATCATTGTGTTTTAACTAATGGGATATATAGACGTAAGTTATACGTTGGCGTAGAAAAGTGCAAACTCGAATTAATCCCATCTTTGTTTAGGGTATTAACATTTGTTAAGTGTCACGTATCGGCAATAGTTGTTTGGTTGTCGACCATTATGCAATGTACACATGAACAATCGTTGCTGACAAAGTAACGATGTATCTCACCGGCGACAGACTCCATTGTGGCGGCGACTTCTGCGGCAGAGAGTCTCTTCTTCGGGTCGTACACGACCATCTTGTTGATGAGAGATTTTACCGTCTGCGCCTTTGCGCTGTCGCCTTTGTCAATGTTCACGAGGACCGGCTGCTTCATATTTTGGTTTGCAGCCATTGTCATCTGATATGGTATCGGAACCGGCGACGGTCCAGCTGCTGCAAACATCCCACCAGACACCAGTGTTTGGCACCGATATTAGTTCTAATTGGTAGCACAAACACTGTATATCGTGTGCAATATTTACACAATAATGTATTACGTGATTGAGTATTACATGAGAAGTCACGTGATTTCAAAGTTGTTTAGCCGCTCCCTCGACGGCTGATAAATCTCGCAATTTTTTTGCAAATTATACTCAGGTTTTCTTGACTGTCGGCAAACACTTGAGGATGTCGACCAGCGTTATCGAACGCCGATGAACAAAAGCGACAGCGGAATCGAGCAAGTAACGAAAAACCTGAACCCAAATCAGCAGGGCTCTATTATCGCCCGACGCTATGGCCACGCCCATGACGGTGTCGCGCTTACATTTTTCCGATCGTTAAAAACGTTCCGATTGACATTTCTGCGCATGCGCAATAAATGTAAAATCACCAATGTACAGCGAAACAACAAAGCGTTTTTGGTATAAATGCCACGGGCTGTTCGTTAACTCTCCTGTGATGATTACTGCGAAGAATTTCTTAAAATGTCGTTCAATGCAATAAAATATTACGTTTTATATAAAACACTATCACGGATTATGGCGAACTACAGTCACGTGATTTACGCTTGCTATCAAAATATGCTTCGAAACTTGTTTACCTCTTGTTAATTTGCGACAAATAACTTTGCTAACAGGTTATATACATCCTAATGAACAATCCGAAGTATTTATACCATAAATGCTTGGTCTTTTCGCTGCACATTGATGATTTTACATATATCGCGCATGCGCAGAAACATCAATCGGAACGGTTTTAACGCCGGAAAAATGTAAGCGCTACAACGGCTACCGGCGACAACGTCATTGTCATCAACGAACTCTTATGTTTTTATATAAATAGAATGGACATTTTGCCGCGTTCTGTACTTCTCCGAATTGTACTTGACAATTTTACGGACACTGACATCAATAAAGCCCAAGACGTTCTGCATTCGCACATTTCCATTACTTTAAAAAACCGGCGTATCAAACGTCAAGGTTCAGACAGAGCGAAAAACAACATCGACGACATCTCCAAAGTCCTGAACGAAATTGACCCGAATCACATACCAATCTTCGTGGCCCGTGATCTTGGTAAGCTGCCAAAAATTGACTTTAATCATGTGGACGTTTCCTCTTTATCCCGTGAAATTACTATGTGCAAGAACAAACAGAACGACACTGATGACGCGTTCCAGCTACTAACCAACTCAGTGTCTACACTGTCGACGCAGATCTCTACTCTGGTGTCGTCACTTACTTCAGGAGTGCCTAAACTTGTGAATGCCACTGCGAAATCCCTGCTGCCACTGCAGCAGATCATTACTGCTGATGTTGCTACGACGACAGCCGCCAAATTCGTGCCTACACGTCTCGCCATCTCCTCTGAACGCTGTAGATCATCCTAGAGCTCAACATCTCCGCCAATCACTCTTCTACAATCTGCGGCGTCAATCTCGGCTGAACCGGCGATCACTTCCTTGATGGGCTCGCCCCCTGCTCCACAACAGTCAGTCGAGACCACTACACAACCGTCTTCATTTACTACGCCTACTGGTAACACATCTTCACCACTGTGGACCGACGTTGTCTCCAAGAAATCATGCAAGTCATCTACGAAAACGTAGGTATCATCTGTTAGTGTTAAGCAACACAAAACGCATCAAATGACCACAGGAAAATCGTCCGTCAAGTGTGGACTCAAATGTGCTCCCGCTCGACTTGTATCGGCGGAATACTTTTTAACCGGTTTTCATACCGACACATCATGTGTGGACGTCTCTACGTATGTGTCTTCTAACTTGAAGATGACGTGCACCTGTGAACGCAATCCATCAACTCACAACTACTACGCCTCTTTCAAACTGTGTGTTGACATTGGCAGACCGAACACTCTCTATGATGCCAACTTTTGGCCAGTTGGCACAAAGATTGGTCGATACTTTCCTCCAAGGAAACACAACACAGCTAATTCAACACACCTATAGACTGTCATATACGTATTGCATACGGAACAGTTCACTTGATTTGATTAACATTTTAACTACATGTGATATACTTGCTGTGCAAGAACATTGGCTTCCCAAACAGAGCCAAAATATTAATTCTTTGCACTCTGACTTCAGTGCTAGGGGCATTAGCTCCATCGATTATGGTGATGGCTTCAGTGGTCGTCCTCATGGTGGTCTTTGTTTTTTATGGCGAAGATCACTTGACCCATCCATCGAAATTTGGGTTTATGACGATGAGAAAAGACTTCTTGGTCTCAAAATCACTACTTCTAATGCCACAATTCTTGTTCTTAATGTTTATCTACCATATCAGAGTGATGATAATGCTGATGAATACCAAGCTATTTTAGGCAAGATCCAAGCCATATCCGACTCATTTGATTCAAGTAATATTTTTATTGTTGGGGACTTTAATGCTGATTTAATCAAGACCAGCTTATTTTCACCATTTCTAAATTATTTTATTAGTGAATGTCACTTTATTCCAAGTGACATTAAGTATCTTCCCCCTGATTCGTTTACATATGTTAGTGACGCCCATGGCTCTAGGAGCTGGCTGGATCATGTGCTTTGCACTCACTCTCTTATCTATCTGTCTATCTCTTTAATGCTGCCTATCCTCCTTAGCCTCCTAGCTTTTCCATCCATCCGTTGACGACTCACGCATTGCTTTCGATTATGAGATTGATTAATCCCCTGGTTTTGTCGCGCCACTGAGCTTGATTTTCGAGGATATTGGCGCAAAAGAAGTTACTATTATTATTATTATTATTACTCCAGCCACTCATCTGTCTCTGATATGGTAACTAATTATGACTGTGTCTCTTCGGATCATTTTCCTCTAGCGTTTACCATTTCTATCAAATTACTACCCACTTCTGAATCATCCACTACGCAACAAACTTGTAAGCCAAGTCCCATGTGGGATTGTGCCTCCTCCCATGACCTTCTCAACTATTACATCAAATCTGGTTCTCTTTTATCTGGCATTGACGTACCACATGCTGCTATAAGTTGTACCAATCCTAACTGCCATGATGAAGCCCACCAGCTGCTCTTGTGCACATTTTATAATGATATCATAAATTCTCTTATGGATGCTTCCGATGTCATTCCTACTAAAACGCATAACACATCCCGAAAATTCAATGTTCCTGGTTGGAACGACCTGGTCAGGGACTCTCATCAAGCTGCCAGAGTAACTTTTCTCATCTGGCGGTCTGCTGGGAGTCCGAGACATGATCCTTTGTATGACGTAATGAAAATTAAACGTGCCCAGTTTAAACGCAACAAAAGACATTGCGAAACAAATGCTGAATCTCTTAAAGCCGAGCGACTTGCTTCCAATCTGAGCAGTCATGATTTTAAGAACTTTTAGAAGGGCATCAAACAAGCAAACAATGCCAGGTTACCTAACCCCAGTAATGTTGGAGGTGCCTGTGGTGCTGATAACGTCAGAAATATGTGGCTTCATCATTACCAATCACTGCTTAACTCTGTACCCGAGTCTACTGTTCACATTCATAAGATTGATATGTATTGTAGCAATATACAACTTAGCGACAATATGGTTGTTAAAGTTAAAGAACTACAAGAATTAATAATTGCTATGCCTGTTGGTAAAGCCTCTGGCTACGACTATATCAGTAAAGAATATTTTAAAATATGCTAACGAAAAACTACATATTCTTATGTCTTTGTTTTATAGTAGTCTTTTAATACATGGTTTTTTACCTGATACTATGATGACAACAATCATAGCTCCTATCATTAAAAATTAATCTGGTGATTTGTCAGACAATAATAACTATAGGCCCATTGCCCTTGCCACAGTAGCTAGCAAACTATTTGAATCATTAATATTATCCAGGGCTACCCCATTTCTCATTACATGTGACAATCAATTTGGATTTAAAAAGCATCACTCTACTGAGATGCTCATATTTCTGTTAAAAGAACTTTTTCGAAACTATATTGCTAATGGGTCTTCTATGTATGTTACTATGTTGGATGCCTCCAAAGCCTTCGACAAAGTTAACCACAGCAAGCTATTTGGTAAATTAATTGATCGTGGCTGTCCAGCTTTTATTGTACGCATTCTATACCACTGGTATGGTACCCAACAATTTACCATCATATGGTGTCAGGGATTTTCTAGCTTGTACATGGATGACTTAAGTGTTAATCTAAACAAATTACATATTGGTTGTCTTTATGCTGGCACCTTAATCAACCACTTGATGTATGCTGATGACCTCTGTATTTTTTCTCCCAGTGTTGCTGGTTTGAGAAAACTTACTGATTGTTGTGCCAAGTATGGCGAATTGTTCAATAATTGTATTATTACTTATAATGCCAAGCAGTTATTTTGTATGGTTATTGACAACAAAACCCAGGACAGGAAAAATGTTCATTGTATCCATCTCGATAACCATCCATTACCTTATACTACGAAATGTAAATATCTTGGTCATATAATCAACAATAACCTAACTGATGATGACGACATTGCCAGACAAAAACGATGCCTTTATGCCCAAGCCAATGTATTAGCTCGAAAATGTTGTCTTTATAATATTTCCAGCAAAATTATTTTATTTCAAACATACTGTGCTCCTATGTATACTTCTAGTCTTTGGTGCAAATTAAAAAGCCTCAAAAGCATTACCGTCGCATACAATAATAGCCTCAGAATTTTACTCAACTTACCCTCAAGATGTAGTGCAAGTTTTATGTTTGCCACCAACTACATTAAATCCTTCAATGAACGCATTCGCATCCATATTCAGTCTTTTATGTCGTCTTCATCAGTCAGATAACATTCTTTTTATTAATTACCTCCATACCGATATTCATTTTAAGAGCCATATGTACTCATACTGGAGGTCGTTATTGTACACATGACATTAGTATTGTATTTATTTTTTAATCAATTGTTTAATATGTATTTTTACAACTTATTTAATTAATTTCCTCATATATTTAGACATATTTTTTTTAACTTTACACTTATATTTTTACATTGATCTGATTGCTTTGATTGTATTATACGTACTGTACTTTTTATATATTTTTTATTGTATTTTATGTATGTATATATGGACTTCTTGTCTGAAATTAACTTTTATTATTATTACATATTTAAAATTCACGATACGAAACGTGTTTTGTTAATATGTTCCACATATCACGTACAGTGCACGAGGCTGACTGTGTGTTTACGCATCACTAAGATGTACGGCAACAAATGCAGAGCGCGTACCGTTCACAGTAATTGCCAAATAGCGTTTAATAAACACTATACACCGTTATACCATTGGACCGGTATCTTTATACGGTTGTGAAACAACCGGAATACCATGACGTATGTTTCAACGCCAACTGACAAACTTCTTTATATGTTGTAACCATGCAAAAACACATAACAATGAAACGATAGGATGACATTCCATAACTCGGCATATCCATCCAGAAGAGCGGTTGTTCCACCAATCCACTGTGTGGTGTTGCTGTTCCATAATCATACGTTGTGTTAGCATTTCGCAATTTATGTCGCGTTCAATCACAACCTTAGCAACACTATTTGGTTACGGTAAATACTTTAAATACACCTATATTAAGACGACATTATAACACATAAACTATAACAAAACCTTAGAATGGTATGTTTTATATGCATCAGAAAATAAACATATACGGTATCGTATATATCACAATAATTAAGTTACGCGGTACATACAGCGTACCATATAGAGCCAAACTGTACATATTTCTAATAAACACGCAGCAGACAGACAGACAGACAGACAGACAGACAGACAGACAGACGTACAGACGTACAGACGTACAGACGTACAGACGTACATACGTACAGACGTACAGACGTACAGCCGTACAGACGTACAGCCGTACAGCCGTACAGACGTACAGACGTACAGACGTACAGACGTACAGACGTACATACATACAGACATACAGACATACATACATACAGACACACATACAGACAGACATAAAGACAGACATAGAGTGAGACAGACAGTGAGACAGACAGACAGACAGAGAGACAGAGAGACAGAGAGACAGAGAGACAGAGAGACAGAGAGACAGAGAGACAGACAGACAGACAGACAGACAGACGTACAGACGTACAGACGTACAGACGTACAGACGTACAGACGTACAGACGTACAGACGTACAGACGTACAGACGTACAGACATTCAGACATACAGACATACAGACATACAAACATACAAACACACATACAGACAGACATAGAGTGAGACAGACAGTGAGACAGACAGAGAGACAGAGAGACAGAGAGACAGAGAGACAGAGAGACAGAGAGACAGAGAGACATAGAGACAGAGAGACAGAGAGACAGACAGACATACAGACAGACAGACAGACATACAGACAGACAGACAGACAGTCAGACAGACAGACATACAGACAGACAGACAGTCAGACATACAGACAGACAGACAGACAGACAGACAGACAGACAGACAGACAGACAGACAGACAGACAGACAGACAGACAGACAGACAGACAGGTATGAATGCACACGCGGCAAGTATAACAAAGAATATTGAACAAACCTGTCCGAGGCATGATGGGCATCTCGTCTCCTTTCTTGAATTGTATCAGAGCTAAGAAGACGAGGCCCAGAGAGAATATGTCGACGGACTCATCATACGGTTTTTTGTCCAAGATCTCTGGCGCAATAAACGCTGGTGAACCTACCAGCGAGTTTATTTGGGACGACGTGGAAAGCTTTCTATCCTTCGCCAACCCGAAGTCGGTAATCTTCACCGTCGGGTCGCTGCCGACGTGACTATAGATAATCATATTAAATAAGTAAGCGGAAGACACTTCTATAATGCGTACACCTTTAGGCTACGCAAGAACACTTAACGAAGAATGCTTAATAACTAGATGTTGTAAGTTATAAAATTATGTATGTAACAATTATTTACAGATATAACTACTATTTACATATATAGCTATTATATACGTATATATATTATACATACATAACTATTACATACACACACATATGTATATATATATATATATATGTATATGTATATATATATATATATATATATATATATATATATATATATAAATGTATATATATATATAGTTATTATATACATACATATAAAACTATTATAAACGTATATATATACACATATATATGTATATACGCATATAATGGTTATATATGTACATAATAAGTCATATATATATATATATATATATATATATATATATATATATATATATATATATATATATATATATATCAACACCAACCTTAACATGATGTTCATGAGTTTTAAGTCTCGATGCACCATGCGAATTTCTGTGCTGTGCATATGGTCTATGGCCCGTGCACATTGCACCATGAATTCGAGTCGAGTTCCCTCATCCGGGTTGTTTCTGCAGGAAATACCCTTACTTTAATTGGCAATTTACTCACACCTTGTGTTTATGTTACTAAACGTGCACAGCCAGTCCTGGTGCCTTCCCACGTTTTGCAAACAATCTGACACATGCTCGATTATTTATCGCTGCGCTCATGCAAGATGCATATGAACGTACATGCGGGCCCATTTATATATATATATATATATATATATATATATATATATATATATATATATATATATATATATATATATATATATACATACAAAAAATACAAAACGTAACTTCGTAGATAGTTATCATACCACTCAACTGAACTTGTATAGATGACCTACTTGAAAACGAACTCTTCTAGTGTGCCGTCTGTGCAGTATTCTAGCACCAGCCAGAAAGCGTTGTCAACGAAGTGGTAATCTAGCAACTTGACGATGTTCGGGTGAGGCGGAAGTCGCTCGTATTTCTTGATCTCCTCCAGCGCAAGCCTACCGCCATCTTCCTTGCTGGTTATTAACTTCTTCACAGCCACTGGCTCACTGGTTGTGGCGTGTTTGCCTAAGAAAACGATGCCGTAGGCGCCCTGGCCTAGGATGTTATTCAGGTCAACGACGTGGGACCCCACTGTTTGCTCAGTTTCGGTGGCCTTAGACGAACCACTAGCCCCCGAGTGTGACGACCTGCCGTGTGAGTGACGCTGCAATAACACACACACACACACACATATTCTCGGTGCAACTAAACATACATCGTAGACGAAATTAATGAATTCGAGGAACGGAGCGGTAGCCAGCCTCACCCGTGACAATGGGAATTACGAGGAGAACAACTATGTGAAGTTACGAAAATACCAATGATTAGTCTTAGGCATAATGTTGATATATCATGACATGTTGGTCTGCTGCAACTTTGAAACACGATGAAATCATTTATATAACTAGTTATAACTGGGAACAGTGGCACTCTCTCTCTCTCTCTCTCTCTCTCTCTCTCTCTCTCTCTCTCTCTCTCTCTCTCTCTCTCTCTCTCGCTCTGTCTCTCTCTCTCTCTCTCTCTCTCTCTCTCTCTCTCTCTCTATATATATATATATATATATATATATATATATATATATATATATATATATATATTCACCAGCTTACAAACATAGTTGATGTTATTCGTGCACATCAAAACTACCAGCGGCTATTATTATTAATAATAAGCTGCTAGTAGCCCTTTGCTTATTATTCTTATCATGTAGGCATACAAGTGAATATTGGGGCTGATGGTGAAATTAATAGATTATGTATTACTGCGTGTGGAGCCAATGCCGCAGGGTCCGTTTCCTTGAAATATTCGCTTTGTGATGTCTACATTACGTAGCGAACAATTACTGGTTTACCATTAGCCGACTATAAAGCCACGTTTGTTTTCACGCACGCACGTACGCACGTACGTATGCATCATCACACGCACCGAACCATGTCCGTGACCACTGCTCGACGACATTTGTGTAGTGTTAGTCTTCTGATGATCAACAATCAACAATCACCATATGTTGGCTCGTACATTTCCTCTTGCTAGGCTTCGTTGGGGGGAGATATTCTGTAACACAACGATGTTTCTTACTGATATACAAGCAATGAAAGGAATGCCTCAGCGGACATGAAACATTAAATACACAATTGTTTTATATTCGTAGGACATGCTAACACGGACACATTTAAATTTAACCCGCATTCATGTGTGACTAAATCGTGTAAGTCCTCACGTGATAAACTACCGGAGTAACAATAACAAGTAACCGTCCATGTTTGCCGGCGTAATGAGTGTAAGCACGGTGGTCAGTCCTGGGGGCTGGCTACTGCGTTATATAAGAACTTACCTTTCATACGTACTGACCAGTACACGGTAGAAGAATAATACTCACCAATGTCTTCCACACATCCGCACGCTATCTGCCAATGCACATATATAGCTATTATGTACGTAATACATATATGACGAGGGAGACGTTTCAGGTTACCTTTTGCAATGGCGTCGGTCTCGCCTTGTTTAACGAGCATGCCCTATATACGATGCCCGTATTTAGCGTGGCTAGCCGTGACTGTGCCGTCCCGTTACCGACGCATTGAACCGTATGTTTGAACCTACACTGTAGAAAGGATTGGCCGACCCGGGTGCTTGGTGGTCACGTGACTAAATAATTCGGTCGCGTACTGAAAGCGTGTAGGTTGCTGTCCGGTGTTCCGCTGGGGTCTTGTTTCACGTCTCACGATCAAATCCAGACTTTCCGGATTTCTCAACAACACAACAGAACGAACATATTCGCCAGGAGGCTAACACAGCTGTTTGGATATTAACACGATTTCATAGTATGCTATTAAACTAATTGACTGTGGCTCACGGACGCTGTCCTACTTTATTGTGCACATTCTTTACCACTGGTATAGCACTAAGAAGTTAACTATTAAATGGTGTAAGCACTTTTCTAGCTATTTCAATATCTCAGGTATCCTTCCCTCACCTTTTCTCTATGTAGATGAATGACTTAAATGTAAATATCAACAAATTACTAATTGGTTGTCTTTATGCAGACACTTTAATCAACCACTTCATGTGTGCTGATGACATCTGTATTTTTTCTCTCAGTGTTGCTGTTTTGAGAAGACTTACAGAATGCTGTACCAAGTATGGTGAATTATTCAACATAACATAACATATAACATCAACAAGTGTTATTGTAATCCCAGGAAATCCAAGGAAATGACAAGTATTCATTGCGTCAATGTCAATAATCGTCCATTACCTTATACAATTAAATGTAAATACCTTGGTCATATAATCAATAATAACCTCACTGTTGATGATGACATGGCCAGACAAAAAAGATGCCTTTATGCACAAAGTAATGTATCAGCTCCAAAACAAATCTTTAATCCTTCCACCGAAATTACCATATTGTAAGCTTACTTTGCTCCAATGTACACTTCATTTTGTTAAATATTTCCATACACATAAACATTTTCGATACTGGATATCCCAATTGTACATGTGATATTTGTATATTGTTTATCACCTATTTATTTATTTTTATTTATTTTATTAGACTAATTGATTCTTTTACTTGTACCTCATAATTGTTTTAATATGATGTTTTTGTCTGAAATAAAGTTTATATATGTATATATTATATGTAATTATATATGTATTTGACCCCATGTGTGGGCATGTACATATTATCATTATACTTTTAAGTGCCACATACAGCTGCATATAGCTGTACTAGGTAGTTTTTACTTTTAACGTAGACATACTTTTACAATATCAAACTATTATCTAATTAAGTACTAGCACTAATCAGCTATGTTTTTATAGACAAGTGTTTAAGTGTTGTGTATAAGACTCGAATCCTGCTGGGGTGCTGTGTTTGCAGTTTGTTTCGTATTTACTCAACGTAAACTTCCACATCTCCTATCATGTAAAGATATAGCAGGCTGTACATTTACCCTAGCATGTAATCCTACCATGCAACGTTCTTGGTTTATATCGTGTTGGACATCAAAACTGGTATGTTTTGTTAATAATATTTATTGTATATGATAATGTATGTATGAATGTGTGTTCTTTTGCTTATTTTTGCAGGTTGTTTGTTGAAGATCTGATCATGGTGCCATCATTATGGCAATTCCCTTTGATGATATCCTTGGTTCTTGGAACCTTATTATTAATTGCACTGTAATGGCTCTAATAATTATAGTAGCATTGATGAAGGAAGACATTGGTATAGAATATAAATAATTTTTTGTTGGAGTGTGCTGCCAAAAATGACCGCAACATTTTTCCTACTTTATGTATATCTTACAAGACTTACTTGATGTAGTGATACCATTTATAATACCTGGACAGTAGTGTTTGATTCATGAATTATGTATTACATTATTATTATATTTTATGTATCATAACAGTACATGTACATATGGTGTACTGGAATTGTCAGTATTAAATATTAGCATATGGAATTCGACAACAATGTTTTAGGAAAAATATCACAAAATTAACATACAGTTAGAGGAAGTTGATTTTGGACTTTCTGTGCGTCTGAATGTGCAATGTGACATTAATTTATATATGTACTTATATATATATATATATATATATATATATATATATATATATATATATATATATAATGTAATATGTTGCAGTACCACTACCACTGATCATCCCGTCTTGTAGCGACACAGAAACTGCATGTAAGTTCAATTATTTATAAAAAGTTAAAATACAAATCATCTCCAACATATAAACAATATCTACAAGAGTCTAATTTTAATATAACAATCAATAAGAAATAAAACAAATTACTGTAACCTGTTACAACACCACAGTACCAGACAATACCCTTAGACAAGAGCATGCCATCTTAGAAATCACACCTGTCTAGAACAACATATGTTACTAGTTTGGATGTAAGTATGATGTTTAGTAAGTGCAGTACTGGTCAAATGTCCTCAAATCCTTTGTGTGCAGAAAAGCGATATATTTCTGAATAACTGGTAATACGAAGAACAAAGTTAAACGTTGTGGACATGTAATGTCCAATAACGTATCCCATGAGTCTGACATTTCAGTCAAAGTGAGAGTCTTGCATGCCAAGAGTAATATATTATGTCAGAAAATCAAGTTTTGCCATAATGAATGAGAATGTATTCAAGTATAGCATTGATCATGTGATCATCAAGAAAAAAGAGTTAAACCATTATCAATGTTCCAGATGCAGATCACGTAGAAGGTAACAACATCTCGACAGCCACGTTCACAGTGAGTTCACCTCCAGCTCCAGCTCCAGCGTTCACTCAGAAGGGAAAACGGAAGAGTGGAAGACGTCTCATTCCTGATGAATCTGAAGCAGAAAATGAATTATTTTCGAAATGGCTAAAAAGCGAGATCAAGAAAAATGATGCAGTAACAGAAGTGGCAAAGCTGAACAAAATTAAACTGCAACTGGAAATCGAGAAATTGAAGAAAACGGGCTTGGTCGTCAGTGAGCCATGAAGCAAGAAAATGAATGACAGTAACTGCCATACTTGAACGTATTTAAATACTTTTCAAAGTATTTGTATTTGCATTTGACCTTTAAAGATAATTAGTGTTTGTATTTAAATACATGTCAATGTATTTGACCAACTGCAGTGTATGCTTTGTGTCTTGTTTCATTAGCAGCCCAGTTTATATAACCAATTTCTGCAATGCAAGTGCCAATATCGAGGGTGAACTATTGCTAATGTTACGTACTGTTATGGATCACTGATAATATATATGACAGAATACAGTTAACGATATGAGTATTACTTCCAAAGTAATGAAATCATGTATAGTACCAATACATGTGAAATAACTCAATGCAGCTGAAATATTGCAACCATAACATGCATGTGACCTTACACAACAGAGACAGAGGGCATGATAAATGCCCAGTGGCACCTTCTAATATAAATTTTGAACAAATCAGGAAAAGGAACAGTATTACCTCTAAAAACAGTTGTTGATAATCCTGTTGCGGACGACTTTTCCTGCTGCTGCCCTTGCACGCTCATTCATGTCATCACAGTTGCCACCATCATCATCATCATCATCTTCATCCTCTGAACTTGAAGAGTCTGATGGATCTTCCGGCACAGGGACGTTCATGCGCCTTGCATGATTGTGTAACATGAGGCAAACGATAATGACCTTGCATGCTTTTGCTGGTTGTAAACGCAGGCCATATCGCAGGCAGAAGAATCTAGTAGGGCAGAGTAACAAAATAAATGTATTTGAGTTTTTGTAGTATTAAGAAGTATTGAGCATGAGCATACTCATATCTTACCCCACATTTACACATATTTGTAAAGTCCTGAGTGGCAATTTATGTGTACATACTCATTATTAAGATATGGTATTATTACCATGTATCCATAGATAGATTGTTTGTTTACTATATTGTGACATTAGTCTGGTTAATTGTAAACCATGCCACAGACTGTCCTGGTCATCAAACATGCACCAATAACATGGGGGAAACGTTGGTGGTTTTATTGTTTTGCTTTATTGCAAATTAGCTAAAATTAGCACATTTTGTGTTCCACTAACCGTTGCTTAGCAACGCCAATGCTTCTTTCTACAGTTGTCCTTGTACATATGTGAGCGTTGTTGTAAGCTCTTTGCTTTCTGGTGACAGGGATAAGGAGAGGTGTCATTAGCCATGTCCGCAACATATAACCACTGTCACCAAGGATTACTCCATCAAGTGGAGGTCGGTTTCCTTCAAACACGCAAAACAAGTTATTTTTCAATTACCGTGTGATACATCAAAAACAATAATAAATCTGTTAAGCTATATATGCATACAAAATACCAAAATAAGTAATACACAGCAGGTTGTAATATGTCAATTATGATTTGTTTTATTTTTTACAGTGGTTTACAGCAGCTTCAGTGGTTAATAATTCCATTATAATTTGTGTACATTAACAAAATATTATTTCAGTTAATACTATGAAATTTGGCTAACGCAGACAATATTCTCAGTTTTTTAAATACATGTAATCAAGTATTAGATTTGATCAAAATGTATAATGTGAGCAATGCATAACATACATACACATGCAGTCAGGAATGCTGCAAACATAAATCCTTTCGTCACATTTTGTGACGTAAAATGATCTTAATTCAAGTAAATTAGAAAACACTAAGCAAAATTATTTAGCAGATCATAGAAATGTTACTGATAAAATACATTTTCACTAGCAATCACAAAACCGTCCTTGTAGTGTGATATTAAACTGTAATGTTAGTAAAAAACAATGTTTTAATGCACAAAAACTTCTAAACAAATTGCAGGAATACTATTATGTGTGTGTCACTGTGTGCTGTAAATATTTTCATTTTGCAGCTGTGGGCATGTAATGGACGTTTCCTTGACATGTACAGTTTATTTCGATGGATGTAATTTAAATATCATTGTGTAAATCATATAAATTAAGATTTTGGATGTACCTTCACAGTTTTCAAACACTACTGATTGCCTCAGTATTCGGGCATCATGCACCGACCCTGGCCACTTGGCAATAACGTTAATGAAAAATAAATCGGCATCGCATATCACCTGAACAAGAAAGAGTAATTCTCTCAGTGTTTCATGGAACATTTGTTTGTTTAATAACCTTTAATTTTGCAAATACGTTGTTCATGCATCCTCCCCGACAGTGTTGTAGTCACATGCCCCGAAAACGGCGCAGTGACATACACGTTAGAATCATTACAAACAAAATGTCATGCTGGCTTACAAGTAAGTTGTTTTCAACAAACATATTAAACAAATTCAAATCTTACATTTTACAGATGTTCTCCATTTGTGATAGTTTGCATTTATTAATCTGTTAACTAATTATCAGTTTATTTTACACGAATGACTATTGCAATTCCGATTTATTGTCCTGTTAGTTTATGGCATTATGCATTTTTGTCATGTCGACCTCAAATCTAATGTTTTTTTATAGTAAATACAGTATCTGTTTCATTCCGTTTTATATGAACGAATTATTCGTCATGAAACTTCATCATATAATGTAATTATAGTGCAATAGGCTGCACAACGTCGTATCATTTTCCCTGACCCAAAACGATTGCACAGGTTTTTCTCTGACTCTGGGGGATCGTTTGTCACAAACTACCGGAAATTAAAAAAACTTTTGTTGGCGTGGGCGGATTCACATTTCGTTGTTACAGGTCGTAGCAGTGTCTTGTTCGTCGAGAACTCGTAAGTAGTCTTAATCAACCAGGGTAACTATGAAACATAACATACAGTCGATCTATAACTTACCTGGACGTTTATCGAGTGATAATTCTTCCTGTTTACGAACTCGTGTTCCTGGTCAAACGGGGCCTGGATTCAGATGTGTGTCCCGTCCACACACCCGATGACATTGGGGAAGCGTCTCATCCGATAGTACGCTCTCTTGTTCGCGTCGGCCTTCCGTTGGTCAGGCCACACAATGAATTGGTTCATACGCCGGAGGAAGGCGTTTGTTACCCTATTTACAATACGACTAACCGTCGACTGGTCGACACACAACAGTTCCCCTATGTTTTTTTGGCTATGACATTTTGGAGGAACCCTCCAAAATGTGTTGCATAAAAACGTAATGTAAGAAGCACTTGTAAAATGGGCGTTAGCGAACCTTTACGTGAAAGCACAAATTCTATCTCGGTTCTCACCTCGTCAGTAAGTTGTAAAATGAAATGTCTATAAAATCTAAACTTTGTGTATATTTGCTCGTCGTTGTAAATCTCTAAGGGATGCGTTCGGTCGCGAAAAATTCGGTTTCTTCGTATTGCACGTCTGTTTCTATACCTCAGATAAATAACGGCAGCCATTAATTTTACTGAAACGCTACTCGATAGTCCGAGACAACTGGTTTTAGGCCAGCGGTATAGCAGGTCTAAAAATCACGTCGTTTCGTCCCGCGAATAGGCCATAGCCTTTAATTGTCAGCGTTCATGCATACCGATTTTTGCGTTAAAGTCTCGGACTACAGAAATATTCCGAGACAACGTCATTGTCTCGGTCCATGCATAGCACCCCAGGACGTCACGAGTAATATAGTAGAGGCATTCTAAAACGCTTCCTCGCTGGTATCAACAGTGACAAGTTATGCATATCGCGCTCGCTGCCGATTCTGGATAAAAAAAATCGTCACGGACAAACGAACAATGGCAATGTGAACGGTTTATACTGTGCAGGACATGTGAAAAGTATACTGTATTAGAAATGTAGAGGAATTATGTAAAATACTTAAAGGGGAAGTAAAACACAGCTGTAACATTCCATATACCTAAATGTACACTATATAAGTATACATTAATGTATTTTCGTCGCTGCGTATTTTCAATGCTTAAATCGTCGTCATCGAACACTGCGTATCGCCATCTTTATTCCAAGGCCAAGCCGAGTGGTTTGATTACCTCCTATCTAGCCCATGTAAAATTTTGTTTTTTTCCGGTTTTCTTCATAATTAGACATTTCTACGGAAAAACAAAAATATGGTGCCTTATTATACACGATAGGTGTCCTATGTATCCACAAATAATATTTATTTGCATTCGAAATAAAAAGGTGAAATTAAATACCGACGATTTTGAACCAATGAAACATTTTCATTTTTACGCTCTCTGTTTTGACAGCCTTCAAGGGGCGGGGCTTACGACCGGAAGGTCTATCGGGACTATTTCTTCTTTTGTTTACAAAGATATCGGAAGTGTTTTGCGTTAGACTTAGTCTTAGAAGAGACGCCAGTTGTTAGTGGTTTTGGATAAATCACAATAGAAAATGGATCCGACAGAGGAATCATTTGTAGCACGAGTGAGAGAAGCATCTGTTGCACAAGTGACACACCCAGCGTGCGAGCCGAGATGCGAGACGGCGAGAGAAGGATCTTTGATTTTGGGATCAACGTGCTATAAAACAATGTGAATGTTGCATGGTCATGATGGTGTTTGTGTGGATACTGCGTCCCGATGTCGACGTACATCGTTGTATGTTGTCTGGAGATAGCTGACGACCGAACCCGACCGCGTTGACAGATGCCTACATGAACCATGACTAACCACGAATGGCACGATCGAGTGGCACGACAGCTGTCAATGACAATGTTGGGAGTATCGGTCTGTTGGCTATGTGCGATTTGCGTGCAGACTCGTTGGTTCGACCAGTAGCTACCCTCGGGGTAGTAGGTAAGTAATACGTAGTTCAACAGGTATCGAAAAATAATTTAGCACTTAAAATCTAAACAGAGCAATTATATTTGTATGGCGACACAATGTCAATGACACATGTATATTAAATAAAAAAGTGATTCTATCTTTGAATTCGTAACGTTAAATCTGTTACAAACTTACTTTTTATTCCTGACAAGATGTTACATGATGTGTGCATCCTTTTAATATAATTAATTAATTTTCAATTTAAAATGCTAATACAATTTGTTTAATTTATGTAAATAATGTTATTTACATATGCATGCTGCCATGCAATTTATTATAGTCTGAATAATAAATAGATGTGTAATAAGGACATTGTGCAATTCACATGGGAATATTGAAGTGGAGTTTTAATGTATTGTGTACTATGTATTGGATATGTGCGGGTGTGTGTATGTTATCATGACAATCATAAATTCATGTGTTTGCAAATTGCTGTAATAATTTTACATACAAATCATTTGTTTGTAAAATGCTGTGATAATTTTATTAAAGTATTTCACAAACAAATCAACCAATGCGCTGACGTTGTGATGTGATATTGATAAATTACACAGTTTTGCCAATTACTAATACATGGTGTAATTATAAGATAATGATTGTTTACTATAAATCAAATGTCAGAATGTATCGGTTAGCTGCATATCATCACTGCACATGTTCAATGGGATGCTTCCATGCAGGCAGCAGGCATGTTATACCAGCCAGGGTGTTTTGCAGGTGCAGAAAAGAGAAATTAATTTGTTCTTGTAAACAACAACACTTTCTCTGTTTCTGATTAGTGGCAGAACTGCTTCAGTCATCATCAGTGATATTGCTGTCATCCGCTAACACATATTCTGCATCACTCTTTTCAGTGTTTTCCGTCTGTCTGTTCCAGACAGAATGATCTGAAGATGGCGACAGTGAGACTGGGACATACAAGGTGTCATCCACATTGACAGGACTGCCATGGTCAGTCGAAGAAGGCATGCAGGACTGCGACAACTTCGCATACCCATGGTCATGATGAATATTCAATGGAACAACAATATTATCTGTATTAATTGCTGTATCGCTAAAGTATCGCATTGGCGACAAGATCACTGGCTCTGTTTGAGTTTGACACTACGAATTAATGGCGTTGCAATGTGACATCCGTACTGCCATGAGGGACAATATCATCTGGTGCACTGGATCCTTTGAAAGTTGTGTTCGGTATTTGTGAATCCTTCATCTGAAAGAATGATACATATGTATGATGGTATGTATCTTCTGTAATATACATATAAATAGCAATGTTTTGTCATCTTTTGTTTTCTCATTGCAGTATCTACATCATAAAAATTAAAACAGATTAAATCAACTTATAATTAGCATTTCGGAAAGTGTTCAGGATCTAATTTTGTGTAGATGCATAGATCTGTGGATATTGTAACTATGCATGAAAAATCTAAATTTGATTGAATTATTTCGCAGGCCCCATATGGTCCTCCAGGGTCCCCCAGACTATTTTTCCACAATTGTTAAACAAATCTACTTTTGCATGGTTGTTGCATGTGGTGGTGCTGCTGTACACAAGACATCTGTATTTTATTGCATCATTCTATGGGCCTCAAAACACAAAGTAATGCTGGTGATTTGGTTTTTGAGAAGGTCCCTTGAAATGACCCCCCAGATCAGTTTGGTGTATTAGGTATCTGCTTTCTGGCTTGTCTGCTACTGGTCAGCTCTTGTCTCAATGAGACTAGTGGACAGTGGGCTGAGCAGGGTGTTGTGTTTCAACCAGGGAACATTCATGCAATGAATAGAACATTACCTTTTCAATGGTGCATTCTGTGTAGATTCCATTATATTATATGACTAACCTTCCTGGCATATTTTAATATGTGTGTATCCCGAGTCATTCAGACATCATTACAAACAAGCAAACCCACTCCTACATAAGCAACACATAAATTACATGGTAAACCAATTATACAAGCCTACTTGCACATATAAGAAACGAAAATGTTTAAGTTAGTTACGTGCAATCAGTGTCCTCCTTGGTCCAATCAGAGACAACTACTTGGTCATAGTCAAAGTCATACTTGTATTTTCCAAAAGAACAAATGTCAGCTTTATTCTAAATACTAATATCTTGTTTTTAATTTAAGAATAAATTTGTTTACATTGGGTTTTATACGTAAGTTTCATTTGTGGGTGAGGTTTTGTCCAACCGAGTCTTTTTTGAGATATGTAAGTTGTTTTTATTGCAATGTATAAGGTTTTCTAAATAGAGTTCTTAGCCATTTTCCTAATAAATAATTTTGGGAAGTGATTATGGACACCTTACAGTTATCAAACACTAACTGCACAAACTGCAACTAACTGAACAATGCTGATGTCTGCGGTACTATTGAAAGCTAAATACATGCCTTATCAAAATATAATTTTCGTACGTTATATTCTTATTTTAGTCTTATTTTGTTATACGCAGTGATACTATTCATTTCAGATTCAATATACTAGTCATGTTAGTCGATAATCATTCTACAACTGCCATTAATCCCAAACATTTTGAAGATTTATTTAAACACTCAACATTTAAAGCTGACCTCTGTTGCACTGGTTTGTCTTTTCATCATGCCCTAGCACATGACTGTGAACTGGTAAGAAATGCAAGGGCACTAGAGAGATAGTGGAGCTTTGTCCGGGCAGTGATGTTTGTATTGGGTATGGGTAGTCTTTTGACTCTGGCTGGGAAACACAGGACACTACTAAAATTGTGATCTTATTTCCTAATTTGCAGGCTGTTAACTGCAATTAGCAACAGCAGTCCTCTGTTGTACTTTGTTCATGATGATTGCAACCCTTGCTGGTAACAATGCAGGCTATGGGCTAATGTAAGGTTCCAAATGTTTTTTCACCCATGTAACTATTAATTTTAATCATGGGATCAGTGATATTACTACCTGCTGTCAGGAGACTATTCAGATCCCCAACTAAAAAATGTGTGCTTGTTTATCACTTGGAAAGCAAAACTGCAGATTCTTAAAGGTGAGATCCACATTTGGGTGCATAATGTTTTTGGGGATAAACAAAACTGTTGTCTTAGATTATTTAGAAATGTATTAATCTGTCAGTGTTTAAATATCGGATACTACACCTGGAGGGTAGTGACTTATTATGTATGTCAACACAGTTGCTTAAAAAAATTGAAATAAGTTCCATGTGTTTTGTGTATTTTGACCACAGTCATGCATTCTACAGCAATAACAGAATGTGCATACATGAAATTATAAAATATTCTACGGATATTTTATGAATTAAAATACTAAATGTGTTCCCAGGTAATATTGCCAACTGACTTGGGTTATGATGGGTAGTGTCATTGGATAGACACATTAACATGCTTAATAGTGACACTATGTTAAGTGTGATTTATTCTGTAGCATGTTTTATTGTTGTTATACTAATTATTTTATAGAAAGTTTGGCCATGCACACATGTACATGTTACCAGAAACAAATACAATGATACCATAATCATAATGACACTAATATTTTACTAACCTGCATGGCTGCTGCTCGCCTTTTCCTACATGTCGTTCTGGTCTCTTGCTTCGATGATATAATGCACATAAACAGTACATCCCCAGCTTGCATAATGTCAAAAACAGTGTCCTCATGTAATGGCCAAAATTAACTTGTACGCAAACTAGTGATCAACAGACAGTATTCATAAGTCAACAGCTACGTCTGCAATTCTTTGCTGTGATGCTAAAACCTTGTTTTTTTTAAAATCTCCATTATTCCAGTTCACTCAGCTGTATAAATGAGTA
The DNA here is from genome assembly GCA_964017155.1 of Oasisia sp. SBJ-2009. NCBI lineage: Eukaryota > Metazoa > Annelida > Polychaeta > Sabellida > Siboglinidae > Oasisia > Oasisia sp. SBJ-2009. The sequence continues at coordinate 8,535,296 of OZ024855.1, forward strand.
CCTGTATGGCTATAGACAGTGGTGGATATGTGTATGAGTAGCTTTTGCGAATTAATTGTAGCATATTGCTGGATGCTTCCCAGAGAAGTTGAGATAGTATATGATTGAACAGGTCTGTCAGGGAAATAAAGTGTAAAGCGCTTTCAGCAATCCTGAGGATTGGTTACTGCGCTATTTAAGATCTTACCTGTATAAATCAGCAATTAATCAAACCATAATTTTTTTCTTTAGTGATTTAAATCAATTGATTTATGGGGTAAATCAACTGATCTAAATTTAAGAACAAGTGTCAACCTGGTTATTACTATATGTCAATAACCGTGCAATTACATTATATACACTAGTGTTTTATTGAATGCAGTTAACAGTCTAATTTAAATAATAACATAAATTTGTATTTTGCTATTTCTGGTAATTCATTTTAAATAATGCCTGTAATATGACTGTGAGTGTGATTCTTGACTGTTCAACTGTTGTTGACTAATTAGCGAGTCACCCTAATTTAATTAAGTAATTAGCATATGACGACGCTAACAAACACGTCATACGGTCGTAGCTGGCATTTCTTTTTATGTCATTATCTTGAAGAAGATTATTCCACCACCGGCGACTGTCTATGTCAAAAACATTTTTTTTACTTGTACCTAGAAACTCGAACTGGTTCTAGCAACCAACGCACCGCTAGGCATACAGCTCGATCGCTGCCGCTGGCGATCTGTTGACCTAAAATTCAGTGGATTATAATTTTTTTTATTTCAAATTAAATACTACTATCCACACATAGATTTATTTTATTACATTCACATTTCTTACTACATTTAAACTTTGCTTAGGTCACATTCGTGTATTATGCAGACAGTAAAATACAACTGTGGGATTAAATTGTAGTCGTAACGATACATAACGGAAGTCGTGAGTGCCGAGTCGCCTTGGTAACAAACAAGCGGGTTTCGGCTTGTCACTTCCTACGCGCCGAATCACATATCCAAATAAGGAAATCATGTCCGGTTTTCCTGTCGAGTTCGACGAACTTTACTTCGTCGCTGCGTACTTATATGCAATCAAATCAATCAAACACGGACCTGTAGCTCTGGTCGAAACTTATGTTTTGATGTTCAGCGCCTCGTTGTGCTCGTCACATTCGAACGGAAGTGACCACCGCCGACACCGCTGAACTCGCCGCCGGCGGACACGCAAACTTCATCATCTCTAACCTGCTTTTTCTGCAGGAATCCTTTGTGGAAATATGTGAAATAATGCTTACTAACAATTATGGTATATCTATTAACCATACACTGCATTAATGTGTTTAATTATATTTGTTTTAATGCGCTTCGTCGGTTTTTGCGAGAGCTAAGCTTCGAAGCCTTTTGACTGGCAGCTTCCGGTGATTGTAAACAAACCCCAATCAAACCAGCCAAGTCCCTGGAAAAAATGGCGGCGCCCTGTGTCGAAAGTAGCTCACTTTGAAAATGTATTAAAAATATACCGTGACGCTGTGCTTGTCAAATTATAGTCACAAGTGCTGTAAATGATATGTTCTTATGTTTGGGCTGTGGTTGTTCAGCCGCTTCAGTCCCCCTTTAAAACAGCCTACTCCATGATTGTGTCCACAAATAATAATCAATCTATTACTGCACATATCACGTAAAAACAGCAGCAACAAGCAAGGTGAAATTTGATAAAACAGATTGACAGGAGTAAAAAGTGAGGCATTGAGATGCGAACACGACGGAATAGGACGGCGTTTCATCACCAACTGTGTAATTGGACAGATAATTTTGACCTGCAAGAACGTAATATCTTAGTTTAAAGACAACGTTTCCAGGGTGATCAATAATGATTATCCCGTAAATTAGTCAAGTGTAGGAGTTTCGACTGGAGGTTCATCACGATCCGCTAGATGTCGTTACTAACCCGACGAATTACAGTCAGTGTACGAATCGATCTTTATTGGTACATCGCATTGTTCGATCATCACCTCCGTTAAAACTAAACGATAATACAAATGAATGTAATTACTATATATATATATATATATATATATATATATATATATATATATATGGATAAATCCAAGGGTTAGGGCTTAGGCGACACCTTGTCCTTGACCTTGTAAATCGCAAGGGTTGGGCGACAGTTTGTATATATTCAACTAAGCATAACAATTACATAAAAATTAGTCTAGTATGTATAAACCATCTACAATAATACAGTGCCGAACGTTTTTGTAAGCAATAGTTAAAATTAAGAGATATACTTTTGGTGTCGCCTAAATAGTGTCGCCCTAACGTAACCGTTCAAAATGTTCACGCAAAGTTACAAGCTTACGGCGACACACAAAAAACGCTGGATGTATGTTTTGCAAACCAATCAGCGAAGAGCAGTACTCTAAGGTCAAGGTTGTAAATGGCCAACGATGGGTTTCGCAAAACTCTCGACTCAATTATTTGTTGCGCTTTCTCGTGAAAGATTCGTTGTGGAATCTGGCAGACGCAAGTTATAAAGAACGGGCACAATGGTTACGTAAATCTTGCAAGTTTTCTAGGCACCAGGTGACGTAAGATGTCGAAAATAAAGGATTATACCGGCATAGCGGTTCTGCCAGCGTCGTCGTCGTCTGATAATCATGACATGTAATTATGTAAGTATAGACATCGATATCCTGATATTTTAATTAATTAAAACTGACTTGATTAATTCGAAGAGATATTTACTAGTTTGAGCTTGACGTGAAATTGGCATTTTATGAAACGGTGCCCGTCTGAATTCGCAGGATATCATACTAGCCGGCAGTTATGCAGAATTCGGACCCACCTCAATTTTGCCATTGCATTGTAACTGTATCTTTGATTTTGTCAACATTTGATAATTGATCTTGTTAATTCAATCATTTAATATCATCTTGCGCATATTTATGTTTTATAAACAGCGCGTCTTGGCATACTTTTGAAGTCGAAAAGACAGCGCAGTCGGCATAAACAAACTGTTTATCGCTCATTCCATGTGCACGGCGCCGTGACACATGCATCGCTGCGCTTGCGACTGGCACAAATCGGAGCACTATTTGGGTCTAAAAATGCAATATTTTTGAAACATAAATATACCTGGGAATGCTGATTGATCATGTTTAGGATTAGAGTTTGTGTGAGGTATCCAATATAGACAAATATGCAGTTATAATGGCAAAATTGAAGCGGGTCGGAATTCTGCATAAGTGTAACTGGCTCTGGCCTCTGCCTCTGGCTCTGGCTCTGGTCTGGACGATGAGGTATGAAGTCGATGGATATCATAATATAGGTTAGGTATATAAAAAAATTGAATATGTTATACCATCATTTAGATGGTGCCATGTGATAGATAATAATATGTAGTTAATAAAACTTTTTTGAAATCTTCAGTATTTAGGGAGAAATAAACATTTTAAATCTTAAAATTGCTGCATTTTTTTCTATTGTATTTTGGTCCATTTCTTGTGCACAGGTTGTATAATGACTGCATGAAATAGGTTGGAAACCAGTAATAACATTGGAACCATTTAACTTACGCATGGGTCAACCCTTTGGGAAATATAATTTGTTGTGACCTTGATTTGACCTTCAAAGTTGACCTAGATATTATATCTGACCTAGATTTGACCCACAGTATGGTGTTAATTATTCATTGTTTAGTTTTATTACAGAAAAGGGTTATAAGATTAATTTGTGGTGCCAAAAGACTTGATCGCACAAACTTACTCTTTCACAATGTACATATTCTTAAAACACCAGATCTTGTCAAACTAAAAACTGCTATAATTATGTTTAAGGCATATTGTTATACAAATTACCAATGAATGTACAAAAATTATTCAGAATACATGAATCACGATATTCATCCAGGCATAAATGTAACTTCAAGCAAATCTATGTACGTATTCACTTAAAAAATATGTGTATTTCTGTTACTGGGGCTAAACTTTGGCACACCCTCGATAATTCACTGGTTAGTGTAAAAATGTTCACCATTTCAAAAAGTGTTCTACAGATAGACTAATGGTATAATGGTATAATGTTGGTAAAATTGTTTAGGTAATGAGCCTTGCTAACATTTAAATATAAAAACTGTGAATATAGCAACTTTATGGACACTTTAAACGGTTATTAGAACTTGACCTAATTATTTGACCTATATTTCACATATGAACTATATACTCGAATTTATTGCATAATTAATTCATAAATTCACCATGAATCTTGATAAACCCTTTGATATGTGAATTATTTTGTGACCTTGACTTGACCTTTACAGTTACATTCCCATGTGTTTCTATAGTATTATTTGGCCCAATGCATTTGCATTAACTTTTTATTGATGACACAATTCTGCTTTAAGATGTGCACTGTTAACATTTGAAGTATGAAGACTGCCAATGTAATGGCTTTATTACTATGTAATCTGTAAAACAGGTTTACAACTTGACATATTATTTCACAGTTGACTTATATAATGGAAGAGCTTGCGTAAGTAATTCATACATGCACCATCAAACTTGATAAACACCTAGAGCTAGGGCTAGGTGTTAGAAATGTAATTGTTTTTCATAACTTTGCCTTGACTTTTGCAGTTGACCTGCATTCTGACCTAGATTTAACCTACATAATGGTATTAATTCCTATTAATGATATAATTGATCTGAAAATGAATGAGGAACTTGGCAGTTGTAGTTCGGAAGCAAACTCACTAATATAATGACTTATATGCTATGTAAACTTTTTTTATGTGGTTATGACAGCATAACTTACATGTACTTGACCTACATTTTGCACTTCACCTATTATTTTATAGTGTAATTTATTAATAAAATTGCATACTGGACATTAGAGGGATTACACATATCAGATACATTAATTGACATTAATGTGGCATAGCATCAAGTTTTGGTACAACCTGCAGTTTGACCTACTATTTTACTTCTGAATTATATTTGGAAAATGATTGCGTTATTTAGTTATATAATACATGAGCACACAACAGCTTTTGGGGATGGATACAGTGTGACAAACTGACAAAACATGAGATATCATAAATACATCAAGGCAATTTATTATTTTAGACATAACGTAAACAGTGCTGCAACACCTTTCATGATGTCACCAAGGTTAACATTAAAAAACTGATTTATATAAATGTTTATAATAGATCACATGCTTAAGTCAGAGCAGCATACACTGAAGTATATTCACACACCATAATGGTAATATGTGTAAATCAAGTGTTTTATTTTCGTGATAGGTAATGTGAATAAGTCTATGTTATAAACTTATATGCACTGAAGTAAAGTTCATCAATTAATGTAAGTCCATGCAATATGCACTAAATAAAAGTGTGTAGCTTCATCATAGGTAATGACTAATGTGCATTAAGTCCAAGCAATAAAGTTCATAATTTTTCTGTGAAAGTCCATTGGGAACTCTCCGACTTGCTGATGAGTCGACCCATGTCAGGACCAATGTCTACAATTCTCAGTTAAATACCAGCTTTCATTATGTGAGTACATTTCACTGCACATAACTTCCAGTTGAGCAACAGGTGTAAACTAGGCATAACTAGCCACACCATTGATTTCTGCTGATGTCACAGTTCTGCCAGTTATTGAAGAATGGAAACATTGTAGTAGCAGTATCTACAATTCCCAAGATCATACTGCAATGTTCTTCAAGTGTATACATTGTTATTGCACATACATTCAAGTAGAAAAGAGAGAATGAAGCAAATGCGATACCAGACACTTCTCTCGAGATCAAAGAGTGTTGTCAGTTCTTGAGAAGTTGACCCATGCGTGCACTGGCATCACTGACATTCACACAGCTTTCACTATAGGTAATGTTCATAAGTCCATGCGATATGCATTGAAGTTCACAATTTCTTTGTGATAGTCCATGGGGAACTCTCCAAGTTGTTGATGAGTTGACCCTCTAGGTACTGCTGGTGGTTATGATATATCTTATGTCGCTGGAAGCCTGGCGCTGGACCTCAGAGTGAATAAATCTTTAGTCATATCAGTTGGACACTGTGCCTGTGTTCAAAGAACATCAACAAACTAGAAGCAAAATTGTCAGTCTGAAATTAAGACTATGCAAACAGATTATTTTTAGCCAATTTAGACACATTTTATTAGCAACCGTAGATCCAGTGATTTCATCGTCGTGCGCCATAATCTGTGAGTGATATAAACAATTGTAATATTTCAATTTATCGAAAACCTTATAAGCAACTGCTCACAATAAACACCACAGTAAGTGCAGGAAAATTATGGAACAACCTGTGGACGTGATGTTTATGCAGTAAATGTGTTGCGGCATGTAGCAGTGATTTTGAACAAGACGAGGTAGAAACCGACTGGTTCAGTTTGGATTTTGAAGTGATAGTCGTTTTACAAAAATCGTAGTATTTCACTAAATAAGAATTCATTTGACAATTTACTTCCATGCCATTGATGAAATAAATATTCTGATTCATAATGTTGATACAGCTATAGTTGCTAGAGGATTGAAATTGAAACAGAATGTTAACAAGTACTACTTAGTGGCTAGTTACGTATATAGTCTACTCCTGTTGCTCAACTGGAAGTTATGTGCAGTTAAATGTACTCACATACCGAAAGGTGCTATTCAACTGAGAATTATAGACATTGGTCCTGACATGGGTCGACTCATCAGCAAGTTGGAGAGTTCCCAATGGACTTTCACAGAGAAATTATGAACTTCAATGCATATTGCTTGGACTTAATGCACATTAGTCATTACCTATAATGATGCTACACACTATTCTTTAGTGCATATTGCATGGACTGATATTATATTAATTTATGAACTTTACTTCAATGCATATAAGTTTATAACATGGACTTATGCACATTACCTATCATAAAAAAACACTGGTTTTACACATAAATAAATTATTACCATCATGGTGTGTGAGTATACTAAAGTGAATGCTGCACAGACATAAGCATGTGTTCTGTTTGATTTTTTTATATAAATAATCTGCTCTTTTAATGTTAGCCTTGGTGACATTATGAACAGTGTTGCGGCACTGTGTACATTATGCCTATTATGCCTTGTGCTCATGTATTAATGAATTATAACTAAATAACACAATCATTTTCCAAATACAATTCAGAAGTAGAATAGTAGTTCAAACTTTAGGTTGTACCAAAACTTGATGCTAGGTCACATTAATGTTATTAGTTAATGTTTACATGTGTATCTGATATTTGTCATCCCTCTAATATCCAGAGTGCAATTTTATTAATAAATTACACTATCAATAGGTGAAGTGCGAAATGTAGGTCAAGTAAATAAGGTATGCTGTCATAACCACGTACAAAAAGTTTACAAAGTAAATAAGTCATTATATTAGTGAGTTTGCCCCCGAACTACAACTGCCAAACTAGTTCCTAATTAATTTTCAGGTAAATCATTAATAGGAATTAATACCAATATGTATGTTAAATCTAGGTCAAACCTAGAATGCAGGTCAAGACAAAGTTATCAAAAACAATTACATTTCCTAAAAACCTAGCCCTAGGTTTGTATCAAGATTCATGGTGCCTGTATGAATTACTTATGCAAGTTTTTTCCATTATATAGGTCAAATGTGAAATATAGGTCAAGTTGTAAACACGTTTTACAGATTACATAGTAATAAAGTGAGTACATTGGCAGTCTGCATAATGCAAATATTAACTGTGCACATTTTAAAGCAAAATTACGTCGTCAATAAAAAGTTAATGCAAATGCAGTGGGCCAAATATAGAAAAGCATGGGAAGGTCAACTGTGTAGATCAAGTTAAGGTCACAAAATAAATGATAGTCATGTCAAAGGGTTTATAAAAATTCATGATGAATTTATTAACATTTTAATTATGCAATAAATACAAGTATGTAGGTTGATCAGATGTGAGATCTAGGTCAAGTAATTAGGTCAAATTCTAATAACCGTTTAAAGTGCCCATAAAGTTGCTGTATTGACAGTTTTTATATTTATATGTTAACAAGGCTCATGTCTTAAAAAATGTCACCTAAGTTATACTATTAATGGGAATTAATACCATGCTATGGGTCAAATCTAGGCCATATATAAAATCTAGGTCAACTTTGAAGGTCAAATCAAGGTCACAACAAATTTACGTTTTCTAATGGGTTGACCCATTTATGGTTTCACATGCGTAAGTTAAATGGTTCCAATGTTTTCACTGGTTTCCAACCTATCCTATGCAGTCATTATGCATCCTGTGCACAAGAAATGGACCAAAATATAATAGACAAAAATGCAGCAATTTTAAGATAACAAAATTAATTTCTCCATAAATAGTGAAGATTTTTTTAAAGTAAAAAGTGTTATTAACTACATATTTGTATCTATCACATGGTACCATTTAAATGATGATATAACATATTCTAATTTTGTGTTGAGATACCTAAGTACTTACTACTAGCAGTGCGGATATGACATATCTGTACATTTATATTCACTCTACAAATCACGACCTTAAATTTCAGCTAAGTCCAATAACGTCGCATAACTTACGTAGCGCTTTTACATTCTATTTTAATCCACATGATCATGCACAAATTTGCATGACACGTTCTGGTCTTGGCATAGTGAAAGAAAGACATGCACATAGAACACAACATTTTTTGCCATGTTTGTATAAATTCCATGTAATATATTTTAAAGATTTAACACATAAATATTGACTGCATTCTGTGATTAGATTACAGGAAAATAGGATATATACCAAAACGTATGTAATAGTATAGGGTATTACTAAACTGAAAATATATATGTATATTATATACTATATACATACAAGTGATAGGGTATGCCCTCTTGTTTTTCAGAAAAGTATTGCAGGATTTGAATGGGGTTCGCTACATGGGAACTCGGTAGTTTCTCTGAACCAGGACGCGTTTTCTCAACGTATTTCATAAATTGTCTGTAGCAGACTTGCCACATGATACGGATTACCCGTATCTGATACGGATTTTGGCGGGTTTTTAAGTGATACGGCCGTACTCTATTTTGATACGGATTTTAACTAAATTGATAGAGACATTATTTTTAACCACTTTATGTCCTTGCTTGCGTCACAAACCTGTACAGCATAGACAGAATAATCGATTACTGTTAGTAACTAAATAAATCGATTCGAAACGAACGAACTTAACCACCGATTAGTTTATTGTAGCACGTAACAGATGGCGCGCTGGTAAATTTGTTGTGAAATAATTATAAAACTTCGGTAATTTTCCAGTTATTGGCTTACATTATTTGGGCCTTTTCAAAACGGTTTTACCATGCTTTGTCGATGCCTATGTGTTTAGAATGTCATTCTGCATCACACCCGCTAAAACGAAGTCGGATATATATATTGTTTAATTGTTTTTTATCAAATTAATGTCGTCGAGTCGACGTAAATAAGCCACGATTTGCGAATATGTCCCCAAAACTAAGGCTACACATTAATGTCATCATTTTATAATAAATTTATAAAATATGGCAATTTATTTCGACTTCGCAATGCACACGTTAGACATCGTCTTTGACAAAGCTAGCCGGGGTTTGAGGCCTCCGATCTGTCTGGGCTGCGCTAACAGCTCGCGCCTTGTGACATCATCCTATTTACGTCGACTCGACGGCATTAAATTGAACTAAAACACAATTAAAAATATATATCTGACTTCTTTTAGCGTGAGTGATGCAGAATGACATTCCCAGACATGCCACATGATACGGATTACCCTTATCCGATACGGATTTTGGCTGTTTTTAAGTAATACGGCCGTAGTCCGTTTTGATACGGATTTTAAATACATTTATGGAGAATTTATTTTTACCCACATTATGCCTTGCATGCGTCACAAAACTATACTGCGTAGCGGAATAATTGTTTGCTGTTAGTGACTAAGTGACTTCTAAACGAACGAACTAAACCACCGATTAGTTTATTATAGCGCGTAACAGATGGCGTGCTGGTAAATTTTAGTTCTCAAACCTGCAGCTGGTGGCTCAAAGGGTGGGAACGGGGCGCGTGGCAGGCGCGTGACGATTATAAAAAGCTGTACAGGAAATGGAGCTCGACGCCGAGTTCAATGAAATCGCCTGGATTTCTGATTTCAATATGTTGACGCTTGCCAGTGAAACTTCGATATACGCGCGAACTGCTGAAATAAATTGTCATTATTTGATGACACTGTCTGTTTTGCGGTGCGCAGTTTCAACGTGCTGAAGTGAAGTAAAACTTCGGTAATCTTCCAGTTAACTGGCCCAAATAATAGAAAATACCGTTTTGATAAGACCTTAAATTAATAACTTAGGCTAAGCCTAAGACAGTCTTAGGCCAGTTAACTGGAATATCTGATTAATGATACGGATTGATACGGATTCTTACCAACGTTTAGGTCAAAAATACGGATTGCCATCTCAAAAATGTGGCAAGACTGCATTCCAAACACATACACATAAAAAACACGTCGAAAAAACGTGGAAAACCCCGTTTTGAAAAGGCCTTAATAACTTAGGCCAGTTAACTGGAATATCTGACTAGTGATACGGATTCTTACAGAATAGTTTGTCAAAAATACGGATTGCCATCCCAAAGATGTGGCATGTCTGCTGTAGTAGGCCTATGTGAGAAATCGAGCATAATTCTGCTGATCTGCACGGAAAAGCGGGTTTGGCATTCCGCTTATGATACCGATCTGGTTCGATCTTTCGGTTGCATTGCTCAATTAAACAAAGAGCCAGATGCAATCCATGTATTAGATCCAGAAGCGTCCGATTTCTCGCAGTTCCCCATTCTTCGGTGCTTCTCTGCGCTCCTGGTATTTGGCTATATGATCACGAACAATATCCACTAAGTGACTGCACCAGTCTTCACCGTATAAAGCAAATTTCGTGTTCGATAAGTTGGCAGATATAGTGGGGGCCATATTACCTCCATGGGCTTTATGCCAAGCGTATCCTACGTAATTAAAACAGAAACAAGGTCCATTATTCGACACCTAGAGATGCAGAGCTACAAAATGAGGTATTACATGCCATATGGTCAAGCAGTTTAATTTTCGCGCCCGCACAGTCCATGAGCAGGGTGCAAACACATTGACCTTGAAATGTATCGGCGACCTTGACTTTCAGAATAATTCATGTATAGCAATGTGAACAATCAAATTTAACAACATAAAAACATTAAGTCAAGATCATCGTTAGTGTCGATGCACTAAAGACAGTAGCGCATCAAAAGACCGGACATTCGATAAAAAGAATTTATGTGATTTTAGGGGGCGTGTTAGGATTTTCACCCACAGCGGGCGTAATTATATTAGGAACCAAAGTTCCAGATGCAGAGCTTCGAAATTATATACCACATGCCATATTGTCAAGCCAAGTTTGATTTTCCCGCCCGCGCAGTCAATGCGCGGGATAACACGCATTGTCCTTGATTGTTATCATTGACCTTGACCTTCAATATAATAATTTTAGTGCGCACAATCAAACTGAAAAACAAATTAAAAACATTAAGGCGACAGTTAGATCATGATTATTATCAGTACAATAAAAAATAGTAGCACATTAGAAGACCCAACATGCGATAATTACAATTTCAGTTATTTAGAGTGTGGTTTAGGTTTTCACCCACAGCGGGCATAATTTTCGAGACACAGAGATCATCTTGGTATCAAATCGAAGCTAATGACGGTGGAAAGTTTTCAAGGCATCAAATTGCCATTTTGCTACACTTGTAAATATTCATTTATGACACTAACCTGTCAGGCGGAGGACAATGCTTTTCATTTTTGAATACGTAGATGTGCTAATGTATGTACCAATTGTATATGGGTTTTTACCTGAAATAAATGTATTCGTATTCGTAATAGTTTGGCCCAGTCGGTCACACTATAAGGTGATAGTGACCTCTGCATGATCTGAAACAATAGTAATGTAAAATCTAGTGCCATTAACATAAGAAGGCCTCGCCATCTGCGCACGATCGGCGAAACTCCCACCGTGACAATCCACTACCAGGGAAACCAGTCGAGGATTTGACCATCTGAAAGCGGATACATCTCCGCAAGAGAAACACTCCGACTTATAAAGAGGGTATGGTAATAATCAGTTCGATTTGTTATCTTTCTTTTTAAATGATGAGGAAATCATTAAGAGGAAAGATTAAAAAGCAACTGAATGAAGCCAACTCTCGCACGGCCGTGTGCACCGTGGATAAAGTATGGTAATATTCACTCGGAATGATGCCCCGGGTGCTGGCCTGTTTCAGGGTTACACCAGTGCTATTACTCGGACCACGGACATTCGTAGTTCACATTCATTGGCCTAACGATCTCTCAACCGTCGAACTGAACACGATTGACGCCTATAAGATGCAATCTGAGTCTGGCATGAGACTCAATGAATTATATGACATGGAGAACCGTATCCAGTGTAATTACAATGTAAAATGGAACTCACTAAGAGAGTCGTTAGTTTCTCCCGCGCGCCGGGCAACGCATGCTCGCGTGTCGCATGTCGCCACCCTGGTCGTCGGTACGATCGGCGGGCTTTGGCAGGCGTTCGAAAGTTAGACGTTAGACCAAGTTAGTCATAGTTATTCCGCTGTTTATCCGCGTCACCGAGGCATCTGGCGTATTAATCGAGTCATTGTTACTACCGATGGGGGCATTTAGCGTATTAAGTTGAATCACTGTTACTCACGCCGTTTACCCGATGTTTCGAGGCGCTATGTCCCGTAGACAAGTGGAACTTTATGCGCGTCCGACTCCTCTATACAAGTCAAGTGAAAGGTTTTGGTAAAAAATAAACAGAACATTACATTTTTCCGCCGCGTGTGAAATGAATCTTACAGGATATAGCACAACACCATAATATAGCCCACAGCAAACATTCGTTCATCCTTTATTTTTTTTTAATTCTTGCTGCAGCAACTGCTTCTGTTGCAATTTAAAGTGAACATTTTCTTTCCCAACATTTCCCCGTTGTAGTGGTGTAACGTAACATTGAGCATGCATCACAGTGATAAGTAGAACATACGTTATTGCCTGTTTTTTTAATATTAAGGATGATGTAACAGACTATCCACATTTCTTCTGTCACTTATAAAACTATGTGTGCAGCAACACTTTCTGTTTCTTTTTGTTTGTAGAGATCTGATGTGATAGTAAGGAAAAAATATATACTTATTAGGTTTTCCATCGAACTGGTCAAATTATAATGCTTGCATTGCAAAATTGTATCCCCTTTTCAAAATCCGGTTAGAAAGGTTCCTCCTAAATTTGTATTTCCTAACAACAACAAATAATTAACTGTCTGGATCTGTTTTGCACATCACGCAGCATACCTCTCACGGACTGACGCAGTCTTTTTGCAAATAATGTACCCATGGTTAGATAAACTTCAAATTCAACTCTCTTAGCACACCCAAGGTTAACGTAAACAATTGTGTGTAAGTAAGCACATTATACGTGCGGGCTTGCAGCATGCCCTTTTAAAACTTAAAAATAACTGTACTTGTAATTAAAAATTAAACTAGTTTGGTTGCTATAATTACGAAATTGCGTTACAATATATCTCAAGCTTAAAAATGGGCTAAATTAGCTTACATAAAATATAACATGACAGTGACAGCCAGACATATTGCCAGTGGATGTCACAGAAACAGTCCTTTCAAGTTTCAGATGAAAAACACGAAACATACAAATCAAGTCAAATGGGAAATTAAATTTGACGATGAATAAGCTTGCTTGACAAAATATATCACGGACAGTTACTTAAAGGTTGGGATTGGGAAGCCAATCAAATTAAGATAGTCCATGACTCACCGGCTCCTGCCCCTGGTTAGCCTGTAATCATCATGCTGTCGGTCGCGAAGCGACAAAGACTGCTTCCATCATTTGACTCTTGCTCTCCATTTGTCTCTCTGCTGTGAGAGTGATGTCCAGGAGTCGATCTTTATGTCTCTCAGCTTCAGGTTTCTCTTGATGGTATCTTTGAACCGGAGACGAGGGCGCCCTCTCTTTCTGTGACCAGAAGACAGTTGGGAGTAGAGAACCTGCTTCGGTAGCCTGTCTGATGACATCCTCATGAGGTGTCCAGTCCACCGGAGATTCTTTCTGATCAGAAGATCTTCCATAGATGGCAGCCCTGTCCGTTCGAGTATTTCCTTGTTTGTCACTTTGTCCATCCAGGTTATCCTCATGATCGAACGCAGATGTCGCATCATGAAGGCATGCAACTTTTTCACCTGTCGTCTGTACACTGTCCAGGCCTCGGCTCCGTATAGGAGGGTGGACAGCACAATTGCACGGTATATCTTGCCTTTAACCCGCATGGACACATGGTGGTTGTTCCAGAGTCTCTGGCGTAGTCGGCCGAAAGATGCACTAGCCTTGGCCATCCTCCTCTGTATTTCATCGTCAATGCATCCGTCACTTGATATAGTGCTTCCGAGGTAGGTGAATTCCATAACAGAGTTCAGCTTGTTTCCATCAACCATGATATCCTCCTCTCGGGTTCTTGTAGAGTTGGGTTGGTACAGCACCTCGGTCTTCTTGATGTTAATCTTCAGGCCGAACTTCTTTGACGCATTGGAAAAAGCATCCACTATTTTCTGCATCTCTTCAGCAGAGTGTGGAACCAGTGCACTGTCATCTGCGAATAGCAGCTCCCTCATCAGTATCCGTGTAGTCTTGGTCTTCGCTCTGAAGTGTGCGACGTTGAATAGGTCAGCGCTCTGTCTGGACTGTATGTAGATGCCATCCCCCATGTCTCGGAAAGCATTGTCGAGCATTGCTGATAGGAAGATGGAAAAGAGCGTGGGCGCCAGTACACAGCCTTGCTTGACCCCATTTGTGACCCTGAACGATTCCGAGACTTCCCCTCCAACAATAACAGTCGCCATCATTCCGGTATGTAGTGCCTCGATCATTGTTGTGAACTTCTCTGGGCAGCCATACTTCTTCAGTAGCTGCCATAGTCCGGTCCTCCCAACTGTATCGAACGCCTTACTGAAGTCGACAAATACTATGTACAGTGGTCGGTCCTGCTCAATGCACTTTTCTTGTAGTTGTCGGAGACAAAATATCATATCCACGGTGCTCCGGTTACCTCTGAAGCCACATTGTGTCTCCGGAACTACCTCTGGTGTTAGGTGGGTAGATAGTCTGTTGAGGAGGATCCTGGCGAAGATCTTGCCTGCTATGGAAAGAAGAGAGATTCCTCTATAGTTCCCACAGTCTGTTCGATCACCTTTCTTGTAGATGGTTATAATGCTTGCATCCTTCCATGCTTGTGGCACAGAACCCATCTCCCAGGCATTGGTGATTAGTTGGTGCAGTCTGCTGAACAGATTGTCTCCTCCATGCTTCCATACTTCTGCAGGAATTCCATCTCCTCCAGGTGCTTTGCCATCTTTCAGGCTGGCGATTGCTCTAGCCATCTCATCCATAGTTGGAATCTCATCAAGGCTTGTCTTGGTAATGCGCTGCGGGATGTTGTCCAGAGCTTCGTGATCTATGTCGCCAGGGACGTTGAGTAGCTTCTGGAAGTGTTCACTCCATCGTGCCACAACTCTCTTGCTGTCAGAGAAGGTTTCCATTCCGTCTGTTGATTTTAGTTGAACAGGTCCCTTCTTTTTGGGTCCCCACACTTCCTTCAGTCCATTGTAGAAGCCCTTCATGTTGTTACTGTCGGCAGCTCTCTGCAGCTCCACTGCTTTCCTTTCCCACCAGTCCGACTTCAGTGCACGGGTGTGTTTTTGTAGCAGTCTGCAGGCATCTTTGTATGCTGCAGTGGTGGATCTAGTGCTCCTGGTTTGCAACACTCTCTGGTGGGCTTGATCTCTTCTGCTCATAAGAGTCTGTAGCTCCTGGTCGTTGGGGTCGAACCAGTCCTGGTGTTTTCTGTCCGGCTTGCCAAGATATGTCTTGGCTGTGTTGTACACAACCTGCTGCAGAGCTGCCCATTCCTCGTCTGGTGTTGAGTTTTCCTTCTCCTCCCAATGGGCGAGAGCACTGTCCATCTCCTGCTCAAAACTCTCCCTATGGCTGATGGTACTTAGTTTTGCAGTGTTGAGCTTGGTCGGCTTATTTGTCCCTTGCCTGTTATGCTTTTGTCGTATTCTGAAAGCCACTTTTGATCTCAGCATCTGGTGATCGGTCCAGCAGTTTGCTCCACGCATGGCTCGGGTGCTGTGGATGTCCATCTTATCCCGACACCTCGTGATGATGAAGTCGATCATATGCCAGTGTTTGGAACGAGGATGCATCCAGGTGGTCTTGCGTTCATCCTTCTGCTTGAACATGGTGTTCGTCACTATCAGTTCGAACTCAGAGCACAGAGCCAGTAGAAGTTCGCCATTGGAGTTGCATTTCCCAATCCCATGTTTGCCCATGACCAAGGGCCACTTGTCATTGTCTCTTCCTATCCTCGCATTGAAGTCTCCTATCAGCAGTAGCTTATCGGTATGAGGGATGCCCCTGAGCACACTTGTGAGCTGGTTGTAGAAGGCCTCCTTGTTTTCGTCTGGGTTTGTCATTGTCGGAGCATACACGTTGATAATTGTAGCAAAGTTGTCCTTGCTCAGAGGTAGTCTCATCGTCATGATTCTGTCACTTACTGGCCGTGGCATTTCTGTCAGCTTTGTGATGATATCCTTTTTGATAGCAAAGCCCACTCCGGCCTCCCTTCTTTCTCCTTCGGGTTTGCCACTCCAGAAGAAAGAGTATTCCAAGTCGTCGAGACTACCAGACTCTGAGAACCTTGTTTCACATAGGGCGGCGATGTCGATGTTGTATTTGGCAAGTTCCATTGCTACTAGTGCCGTACGTCTTTCTGGTCGGTTAGCTCCTTCTCGGTCGAGGAGAGTCCTGACGTTCCATTGTCCAATTGTCAGTAGTTGTCTTCTTTGTCTTCTTCTTCCTAGCTGATTTTCCACTGTCGACGGAAGATGAGGTCGAGCAGCGCGGTCCTTGGTAACCCGGGCGACGGCCGATCCGGTATCATGTTTCGTGCAGTTGTACATTTCATGGAAGCTGCTAGCAAAAACTTTTGAAGTACCGCTGACTTTTGCAAGTTACTAGCGACACTCTCTCGGGGAACAAATAGAGGTCTCACACCGGCAAGAACATGTCAAGACAGGCGCAAACTATTTGTCCCTGCAGTGGCTGGTCGAGAGATGTTGGGAGTTCCATACACCAACCGCCCTTGATGCTGCCACAGTGACATGGTTTTCTGTTTAGGGTTTGCTCCCTTAGCCTTCGGTTCTGACAAGAACCTATACCACAAGGCAGTGGTTTACAACTGTGCATGGCAGGGGCGTCAAACTCCCTGAGGTATTGCAATACCTGAGGTACTGCAATACCTGCATACCATTAATGTAATAAAAGGCCATATATTGTCTATGCCAAACAATGGCATGCATTTTTTTATGTTTCTGCACCATAATCGGCATAAATACATAATTAATATATTATGCAAAATCGTCATTTCCTGTGTTTCTTCCCAGTTAACAGAGACGCTACAATATAGGGCATATTATGCCTTCTGGATATGTTATAGTAAATATAACCGCCAGCACAATCGTCAGATTTGCAGTCAAAGAGCGGCATATTCATTACTACACACCCTCTAGACCGCTGGCGCTTAATGACAATTTAATTGTGGATGGGGCTATTTATAGCACACGCCAACTCGTGTGTTTCAATCTGCTGTGCGGTCCCGTTTTTTCGATGGACTTTGGAACTTATTAGCGCCACTGTTTTTGTATCAAGCATCGCAGGTTACGAGTGCTTAAAAGTGCTATTCTCGAAACAGTCACGATACTAATATTCACAAATGACTTGTTAAATGTGGTATATGTTTCAATGTGGTGTAAACTGACTAAAGACTGAAGAGTGAAGTTATGACTTACGGCAACTGTGACACGATGCCAATACTACGGGCAATAGTGCAAATAATTTAAATTGAATATTAGGCATATTGTGTAATTATATATTGCTAAATACTATGTAACACTATGTGCATTTCCCCTTTTTAGGGAGGAAAAATTTTCCGCTTACAGCTGGGTCTGGTATGCATATGGAAGTCGGAACGAATAATTAAATCCGTTTGTTGACAAAATTGACGACCGGCATATGGCGATGGCATGGCTATGGACGTACTCAATAAAAACGTCGAGAGCGCATTGCAAATGTGTTCTATTTATCAATGATTAATCTAGTATGTATTTATTTATTGTGTGGATGTATCAGCTATGTATTCGGTTGATTATCTTTAGACTGTGCCCTTCTATTCTATGCCATGGATATATATTATATATAATACGAAGTGTATAATTCACCTAAAGTCGGTACAGTAGTTATGGGACTATTGCACCGATAGTTTTTCGATGCATGTGCATTACAGGCTATACAGCATGGGAATGCACAAGCCGTCGTTGCTGGTGTCAGATAACGTTGTTTTGGGGTGGGCGAATCTGTTAGAACGTTTGTTGAATTGCAGAATGCGCTACATTTGTTTGAGCAACAAATGCATATAGAGTCAGCAGTAACAATGTTTTTTTTAATAAAATAAATAAATATAATTTATTTAATAAAGCCACACATCAGACAACATGGCAGAAGTGAAATGTAATAAAACACATCATAAAGAGCAGTAAAATAATAGTAAATTAATCAAACAATATTAGACAATGTTTTTTTTTAAAGTTTACTTAATTAAGACTAGCATTTATAACTACAATGGCACAGGGAATGAACAATTTCTTAAACTGATTTGTCCTTCCTATAATGGCACTTTCATGTGTCTACCTGGTGGAAGTTTTTGAAAAGCTGCATTTAGAGGATGTCCAAGATCATGTAATGTTTGAAAGGATTTCCTCTTCAGTGTCACAGTAGTATACACATTTCTGGCCAATTAATTTGCTGACTAATTCAATATGCGAGAAACAAATTTGTTATTGGCGACACTGCCATACTTATTAAGTTAGAGCTGTATTTGATAAAATTTAGGATCATATCACTATTTTATATTGGATCCCTGATCAAATGCTTTCAATTAAGCCCCTTTAAAATCTCTTTAAAGCTGTGTATTCCTTTAATGCTGCCTATCCTCCTTAGCTTCCTAGCATCTTCATCCATCCATTGGTGACTCATGCATTGTTTTACAATTATAAGTTTGCTTAATCCATTAGTTTATTCATGCCACTGAGCATGATCTTCCGAGGATATTGGTGCAAAAGAATGCATTATTACTATTATTAAACAAACTCAAGAATGTGTTGACTGACTCACTAAAATGACAAAATTATTAACAGAGGATATGAAATTACTTATATAAAGGAGCAGTGTAGACTAAAAATCGGAAAGTTCTAATTTTACATAGGACTAAATAAAAGGAATATATTGTCTGCCAATGGTGTGGGTGCTAGTAGCATGAATGTTTAGTTTAAAAATAGAATCAACATAAACTTCAGAAAACGAGCGTTACACTTGGATAAGTAAGCTGGACTGCTGATTAACAAATGAGCTTCTTTGTTCACCTGCCATCTAGACAGGATTGTCTAGGTGGCAATCTTATTTTAATCAAAAAGTTGACATTTCAGTCCCCGGATGAAGCTAAAATGTTTATATATTTTGTACTTTCATTTCAGTTCTATCAGTTGTATTAATTTAGAATTTGCTGCATATATGCAGCTGGTGCTCACACACATACATGCATGTATGCACTCACGCAAACATGCACACCCATGCACGCATAGTGTCGCACATACATGATAACACCAAATTTAATCGTATAGCCCTGTAATTAGTAGATATATAGCTGATTATGTGTGTGTTGACACACGTTAAAAAACACTTTAGTTTTAATAAAATAGCTCGCTATACAGTAGAATTCCAATATAAAGTGTCATCTGAACAGAGTGTGACTAGTAAAATATAGAGATAAACCCTGATATGGATAACAGCTTCTGACATCTAGGTACCACTGATTGTTTTTGAGATTCTGAGCATAGACTATGACAGCTTCGTAGTATTAGTAGTATTGCAGCCCTGGACCATTGGGTTAGATTTCTGTCAAAAGCATCGGACTTAGAGAAACTGGGTCAAATACTGTGCTGCAGTGTTAATTATTTAATACCTGATTATAAACATTAGTGGATATTTTTGTATGAACAGTTTTTGTACATTAACTGTAGCATGACTGAAAGCTTCCTAAAAATGGATATGGTGTCCAATTGGAAGTACCGGTATCTGCCAGGAAAGTAATGTGGCTTGAGAAGTCCTGAGCCTGAGGACTGGCTACTGCACCAACTCAACCAGAGGTGAAATTTCACTCACATGTGCACCCGTATAAATGATGACTACATGCACACTTACAGTGCCAAATTCCAATTAGCTATAAAGTTATGGTTGAGTGAATAGCGGACCAGTTATATCTGTTTTATCAGATTCAAGCTTACTATTAACGTGTGCTGGAATCCAAATATGACAAGACAATAACATTATTTTTAAAAATCTTGTTGTTCTTGTTCTTTAAAAAATGCCCTTATGTCAAAGGTGATTTGTGATTTGGATATTATACGCTTAACATAATCAAATATATAAACCTGTAATGTGCAAAGTTTCAACGTGTGGTCTCAGTTCATTCAACTTCAGATAATGTTGTATTGATTCCCCTGTTTTCACATCTGCAGTAAATATTTGTTATGAATTTGGAATGCTAATAACTTTCCTAATTTTTAAGTTATTGTATTAAATTTGCTACATAATTTAGTTTCCATATGGAGACCTGGATTCGGAATTTATTGTTCCTATTTATGTAATATTTTAGAGTCATAGACATAACTATTTGGGCATTTATTCAATCAGGAATTATATTTTTCAAGTTTTGGGTTTTATTACAACTTGATTTTCGTCACATACATATACTAAATGTTATACCTGGTATACCTGCAGGTGCTTGCTTCTTCAAAAGAAAGGTTATCATAATCAAATATAATATTTAAGTGTGGCTGGGGTCCAAATATGATAATAAAATATAAAATGTTACAAAATGCACTATTCCCAAAGGTGATTTGGCCATGTGGGCAACTACCTAGTTTCTTATCCTTTCCTAGGATTAGCAAACATGTATTACCAGTATATTTGCCAAGTATTAACCTGTCTCAATTCGTTCAATTTTAAATAATGTTGTGTTTATAGTGCTAGGGAACAAGCTAACCAACTCTATCAATAAAAAATAAGTATTTTCCAGAAAAAGTTATTACTTTATTTGCAAATTGCTTAAATTGTGTTAATTTTATAAAGCGCAATTTCCAATAATACCCTCAAAGCGCAGTACAAGACTAATAACCTAAACATTATATAGCACATATATAAGCACAATAAATAGAAAACCAAAATCTTATATAATAGTTATGAAAACAGTCAAATCATTTTAATCACTTCAATAAATAAAATGAATAAAATGTATTTAAGCACTATTTACATATATACACAATAATGGGTATATAACACGTAGGAGTTAAAGTATAGTAAAGGCTGAAAGAAAAGAAAATGTTGCAATATTCTGCTTTGAACATGTACGTCTTTAGAGTCTGTTTGAACATTGATAGGCTCCCACCACACTTTATATGAATTGACAGTGAATTCCATAGTTGAGGTCCAATCACATTGAAGGAATGATCACCAACACTAACAAGCTTAGTATTCACATTAACGTTCACATTACATTAGACTTAGAATGATGATGCAATAGTTGCCATTATGATAAATTAGTCTTAAGCAATAATGCCACTACTACGTGGGCTTGACATAGATCAAAGTTGGACCTAGCAATTAGAGTCAGATTTAAATGCATATACATTGTAATATTTTGATAAATTGATATTGTTTTTATTTATGTCAACAGCACTTTCTTCAATAAAATAGGCTCAGATGTCAATGTAAATGATTGACAGTAGATCATATTTCAATCACTCCCTGCTACAAAACTGAATTTGCAGATATTTATTTTATCACAGAGGCTGTTTTATGTGGACATTTCCCCCAAGCAAAGCCAGACAGACAACCAAGCCACCGAGTGTTATAGGAATCAATCACAGTGATACCTCTCATTGTTTTGTGAGAATTGTTTGACTATTTATACATTCCATGTTATGTAATAATACTTTTGATTAACATATAGTTATTTAGCAATTTATGAATAAAATAACTACCTTCACTGGAAAATATAGATTTGTGCTTAATTAATAGTTGCCTAACATGTTTTCGGGTGCCGAACAGGGAATATCATCAACACATCATTATTTGAAATTGAATGATTTCAGATCACAAGTTAAAACTTCGCAAATATGCACGTATATTAATCATATTAAAGATCATGTTTTAGCTAATTGCCCACATGGCCAAATCACCTCTGGCATCAGGACATTTTGTTACCAATTTATGTATTCTTGTCATATTTGGATCACAGCCACACGTGAATAGTATGCTTAATCTGAAAAGCTTTCTTTTAGGAAGTGAACAAACGCCCAACTTTGGGTGCTTGTAACTCTGAAATTATCACATAAACAAAACCAAATAAGTTCAGAATCCAGTTTCCCATACAGGAGTTACGTTACGTTGCATATTGTAGAATAGTAACTTCAAAATTAATAAAGTTATCTGCATTCCAAAATCATGACAAAGATTTATTACAAAAACTCGGAATTTGTAGAAGTTGAATGATATGAGACAAGTTAAAACTTGGCAAAGATATAAATTACCACAGTATACGTATGTTAATCATATTAAAAGCTCATATTGCTGGATAAATGCCCACATGGCCAAACCACCTTTGGTATGAGGGCATTCTTTTAAAAACAATTATTTTCTTTGTCATATTTGGACCCCAGCCACATGTGTATTCAGCCACATGTGCTTATTCTGATGAGGTTTCTTTTAGAGAGGTATATACTTCAAAACAGGTAATTTATACGGTATGTGATGAATGTTTATAGTAGTCGTAGATGATGAAAGTTGTAGCTGTACCCCAAAACATGAATAATGCTATTCTGAAGTGAACAAACGCCCATTTTTGAGTGTTTGTAACTCTGAAACTATCATATAAATGCACACAAAAATCAGAATCCAGAAAATTAACATACACATTAAGAAATATATTAGCATTCCAAAATCGTAAAAACAAATATTACTGCGGTCGCGATTGCAAAGCCAAAGAAAAGGTGTAACAGACTCTGTACTCAATGAACTATAAGTTTATAACTAATTAGAATTTAACTCTAACAGTTTGCGTTTAGCGATCATTTAGATAGCTATATAATTATATTATGTATATATTATACATAACCATGTGTGAAATTTCATTAAAACTCGAGATGGTAACCTGGGAAGATTTCTGGATATTGGTTGATTTGGCATGGAATGAACCTATATTGTTTTAATCATAGATCTTAATAGTAACTGAAATATTTTCAAAATATTGCACATGGGACACTGTTAAACTACTAACAGCTTAAACACCATTAATTTTCATTTTGGATAGTTTGTAGTGACAATTCTGAAAGAAAATACCAACTATCACCCATTGTCATTGTCATTGTCATTGTCATTGTCATTGTCATTGTCATTGTCATTGTCATTGTCATTGACATTGACATTGACATTGACATTGACATTGACATTGACATTGACATTGACATTGACATTGACATTGACATTGACATTGACATTGTCATTGTCATTGTCATTGTCATTGTCATTGATTTGCTTGCTCCAGGACCAGGATAAAATAATATTATTATTTTTAAATATCACCACCTATTATTATTATTGTGAACCACAACAGGGGGATTAACTGTAGTAATACCCCAATACTAATTCTGCTAATGAGACACTATTTATTTTATCACAAACAAATTAATAATCATAATGTCTAGATTTGTCATGAAAAGAAAGGCACTGCCCAGTAGCACTAATTTTCGGGGTACTATAACGGTAACGGTAATCTTATACTTAACTCAATAGTCCGATACTGGCCTAAATTATTACGGCCTTTTAAGTTTTTAAACCGTTTATTCACCTTATGTTGATGTGTATGTATTCGCAATGCGATTCTACATCACTTCTAGTACAAAGAAGTTAGATTAAACTATTTTAATTTGTGTTTTAGAACAATTTAAACACGCCGAGTCGAAAGAAATCGCCTCCGGCTCCGCGCTTCTGGTGCTGTTTAAATTGTTCTAAAACACAAATGAAAATAGTTTAATCTGACTTCTTTGTACCGGAAGTGATGTAGAATCACTTTGCGAACACATACACATCGATATAAGGTTAAAACACGATTTTAAAAGGCCGTGATAACTTAGGCCAGTTAAGTCGATAATCAACATAAATTTGACATATAAACAAACACGCCCTCACTTGGCCACCTTGTCATGGACATTATTTACAATAACACTTTAAAAGGTACATGGAATAATCAACC
Organism: Oasisia sp. SBJ-2009; assembly: GCA_964017155.1. Classification (NCBI taxonomy): domain Eukaryota; kingdom Metazoa; phylum Annelida; class Polychaeta; order Sabellida; family Siboglinidae; genus Oasisia; species Oasisia sp. SBJ-2009. Next base: position 8,559,842 of record OZ024855.1, read on the forward strand.
GAATACATAAGTGACATATTCACACTTTAAATTGATGAACAATTGATAAATTAATACTAATAGAACACATCACATGTGTATGATTTGCAATGCGTCCTTCGGCTTCGCCGTTTATGTTGAGTTCGCCCATTCCATCGACATGAGCCAGTCGTCAAATTTATCAACGAAACGACTTAATTATCCGTATCGACTTCCATATCCATACCAGGCCCTGCTGTAAGCAGATAATTTTGCGGTGTGCCCGTGGCTCGAAGTTAACTGAGATAGAATCTGTAATTTTAGATCTTAAACTAAAAGTTCCAAAGAAACATTTGCAGGCCGTCCTTGACCTTACCGAGTGGGCGGAGCATAATTTGTAGCTAGTACGCATAACAACCTCAGCGAACCAAAAAATACGTTTGCTCTACTGTTTTGATGAAATAACACAAAAATTGTTTGTATATCACAAGATAAGTTCATCTATGTGATAATATGTTGTATTGTAGAACATCCCTGCTAAAGACACATATAACTTACATAAGATTTCTTGTTTTATTTAAACAATAAGCCGGGTCGCCTAACCGATACATTTATCAAAACAAACATATCCACTCCAATTTTTAAAATCTTTATAATAATTAAATTTGAGTACTTTCAGAAATAAAATGTATTAATACAAGCTTAGGAATGCGTGCTCTTGCTCATTAGTAACTTGAAACTGTTTTGTAGGGAAAGCTATAGTAACGCAGGACCAAAAGTATTAGGGCGACACCACATATCAGGGTTAGGGCGACACTTGTCGCCCAAACGACGACAGATTGTCGCCCAACCGATGGATTTGTGTAAATATATATATATATATATATATATATATATATATATATATATATATATATATATATATATATGAGTTGGAGACTGCTGAAAGAGAACGTAGCAAGAGAAAATGAGAGGATGAAAAAATGACAATGGAAAAGGAAATCATGGTCAACTCACCGCTGACGACAGTGATGCCAAGAAAATAATAACAAAAAAATGCAACTTGGCCCTAGGCTAGTAACCGGGCAAGTATTATTTTGAATACTAAATACCCACTAACTTAGCCATCATGCACATTGAGAATAATGAAATTGTCAGTGCTCCGTCAACTGTTACACACAGCGACAGAAGTGGAGAAATTCCTAACGCAAACCTATTTGAATTATGACAATGCTGTTTGTGGAAGGGTAGGGCTGGGAAGGAAAATCTCATACAGGGATCCTGAAACCGACTGCACTTTGTGACTATGAATTAGGCAGCCAGTTATTGTACCTCCGTTCTCCACCATCCCAATTGTTTCCGGGATTGGGGGCCCCCTTGGTCCCTTCTCTGGCTACGACACTGGCAAGCAGTTATGGGTCCAAAGTCTACCCTCAAAATGTTCAGTATATGTGTGATTGTTGCGGGCCATGACCCCTATTCAAATACATGTAGCCAACGTAACTATTTTAAATAGCATAACATAACGGTCTTTGTTTATTTTAGAATTAGGACCAGACCAATAATAAATTGTGTTTTATATTTACTAAAACATTTATATGTATTTCAGGTCACACGCACACACATATATTGTATATATATGTATATATATATGTGTGTGTATATATACACTGGTTTCCCGTCCTTCCACTTTTCAAACTGAATCGACGCCAGTCTTTTGACATATTGAAACATTTCAGTGACATTTGTTTTTTCCCTTAACCAGACATTTGTTTTTTCCTATCTCGGTATGTGATGAATGCTTAACATACGTCTTTCCATCTTTGTCTGCGCGGCTGCTAGCTTGTTTGCTTTACGGCCCATGTTTCCGCGCCGTATATCATTGCTGGACGTACGCAAGTGCATATATGTGCGTGTTTATTCACACAGCAGTTAAATTATTCTCCACGTGGCCAGAAATAATGCATAATAATGAAACCAGACCCAAATAGTCCCCCAGTCAAAAACATGTCCTGCAACTTGTATGTACACCAAATTAAAATCGCTTGTTTTCTACAAAATCCAAGTAATTTCGCAACGACATAATCTAGGAAATACGCTAGAAATTGCTTCGGCGTTGGTGAGCACGCACAAGTTTCACTGCTATAGATTCACAATAGTGTTACTAAATGTCACTTCGTTATTAAGGCTTCGCACCGTTTGTTAAGATAAATTCGCGTGTCATTGAGTTGGATGAAACAATGTTCTAAAATGGAACATACGCTTATTTTATTTTCCATGGCACCCTTCCAAGAGTCTGGCTTCTTGATGATGCTGTAACATTTCCAAAAAATAAATTGAAAAGGTGAAATTGTTTTTAATATATCAAACACTCGCCGCCACAACACAGACAATAACACTTCGGCAAG
>OZ024855.1:8564707-8567207 GCA_964017155.1 Oasisia sp. SBJ-2009
GAGACTATATTGCTAACAACATGACTCATTAATGTAGCTATCACAAATAACCCTGAGGGCTTCACAAGATGAAGGTATAACTATCCGACCAGCAGGACTTTGTTTACAACTCGATCGAAATGGTCGAAGCATGATTGGTTGGCGTACTGCCAAACCATTGGCATAAATTCCGGCAGGGTCACTGTTTCAACCCTTCATGAGTTAGGTCTCCAGTAGTTGTATTAGTGTGTATCGTCAGACACTACAGAACTACGTTATAATTATATTCAATCCCAACACCAACGTCATCGATGAGATATGCCTCCAAGTGAGCCACGTGTGACAGAGGTAAACTCGCCATCAAACAGGTGGCTGGTGAGGAGGTGGTCGTCATGCGAGAAGACTTCCGCGACAGTTATTCCACGTACCCGGGCGATCTCAATGTCCCGCTCGGCAGATCCACACAGTTTAGGTGGTGTAGGATGCTCTATTAGATTTGGTGTCAATTACGGACAGTATCATACTTCGGCAGGTTACACCTGTGTATTGTTACTGCTAGCTTCTTTATCTTCAAAACCAGCTCTCTCGTCTGTATCTTTTCTCCATTCCCGAACGCATCCATTATTTCAGCATTGATTAAATGTTCGGTAGTGAAGTTATGCAATCTGACGCCAGAGGCTTTGACAATAAAGGGATTTGCTACAGCTCGCACAAAGTCGAGAAGACGGGAGACGTTGGCATAAAAAAATAACGGCCGTGATGCTCCTGAGTTCCTGGTATATGTTGGTCTTATGATGCTTCATCATCCGCTCATCTGTGAGCTTACGGCAGTTGTTCTGTATGATCAGTATATCATGGGAGATCAGCTCAAACGCCGCTACAACTGCGAACATTAGTGTCTGGCTCGTTGATGCCCGCTGGATGGACTGCTCCAACTTTATGTCTAATTCGACGACGTTGAAGCTGTCACATTTATAGGGTTCTGAGGCTTCCGCCTCTAACAACTAAGTTTTCCTAACGTAGAACGACCCCTAGCAATTGACTCCATCGAACTCCTGAATAACTACCGCAACATATTTACATGCAGGATACATGTATTGGCCACCACCATCTCTCCCGATCTGAAATGGTGATATACATGAATAGGTTGAACATATTCTTGATGTTTATGTTGAATGCAGCCATATCAAACTTAGCTTGATACTCAATCTGGAAACTGTTGTACTTGATGAGCAAGGGCTGTATGAGTGAAAAGACATGAGGAACGTGCCACTTCGGTATTCTTCCCGCCCATAAGCACCTGCAGGTGTATTAGATCATCAACCTCTCAACTGAAAATATCAGTCACCTTGAAAATCATCAGCATGATTGGCATTGGTCTTTAATAGTGACTTCCGGTGAGAATTGAAATCAGGACTCGCTTAACGAAGAGCTCTGCTTCGAATATGGCATCGTCCAGGTCACTCTGATGTTGCAACCAATGCATCGTGGTAGAATCTTCGCATAGTGAAACACTCCAAACATGCCATAGATGTCCACCACCAATGTGACTGACTCAGAATATCTGCAACCGTGTGAAACACGCCATCATCTCAGAAAACGGGCATCACCGTCTGAGACAGCTGTATGCGGACAATATGACACACATCGCTTGTGAAAGCTAACATTGACATTCTTGCGCCGACGTTAGCTGCAATCATCAACATGTCTCTCGAATCAGGCACCGTGCCAGCCACATTTAAACATGCTGTGATTACACCATTACTCAAGAAACCAAACCTAGATCCAGATTTGATGAACAATTACCGGCCAATATCAAATTTGTCTTTTGTTTCAAAGTTGCTGGAACGTCACGTAGCAATACAACTTCGCCACCATCTGGACAACAATGATTTATTGGACATTTTTCAGAGTGCATACCGAAAATATCACAGCACCGAGACAGCGCTGCTGCGTATCCAGAACGACCACCTTAATTCCGTCGACAAAAAGAAAGGTGTGCTGACAGTGCTGCTCGACATGAGCGCTGCGTTTGACACAGTTGACCACTCAGTGTTAATCGGCCAGATGCGCAGCATAGGAATTGAAGGCACTGCACTGAAATGGCTGGAATCGTACATGTCAAACCGGACTCACACAGTGCGCATTGGCAGCCACAATTCGCATAGAACGCTGATCGAATCAGGCATCCCACAAGGATCTGTGTTGGGCCCAGTCCTCTTCTCCATCTATACGCTGCCATTGGGTGCTATCTTCAGAAAGCATCAACTTCAGTACCATCTCTATGCAGATGACGCCCAACTATATGTTGACCTGAGTAGAGTGCCGGATGGAGAAACTGCCGATGCAGTCTGTCGCGTCGAACGATGCATTGAAGAAGCGAGACTGTGGATGTCAGACCACAATCTCCTGCTCAATGAAAACAAGACTGAAGCAATTATCATCTCGGCGCCAAATCGTAAACATCTGCAAGACGTCTCTTGTGTTAGTGTATGCGGATGTAACATTGTGCCATCACCAA
>OZ024855.1:8572207-8634707 GCA_964017155.1 Oasisia sp. SBJ-2009
TTAACTACTTCTAAGAATACACAAGTGTTTTCATTGGTTGTTGCGCGCGAAGAAGAGTTTTCATTGGTTGTTGTGGACCAAGCAAGGACATGGGTTTTTTGGGGCAGTTTTGGAGGAGCAATACCTTTAACCAAATAGGGTTTTAACATTGTTTTAATGAAAAAGGCTTTATAAAAACCGAATACGTCTTTGTGTCATGACATGGAGCGAAGAAAGGTAAACTGTTATAAATTATTGTATTAAACTATACCAAAACAGAGCTTAACACAACACCCCATTCATTTTAGACCTGTCGCCTGTTCAACTATAGGTTGTTAGGCAACCAGCAGTAAATAATAATGAATCACATTGTATCTGTCACGTAGTGTCCCATAATCCAACTGGAGCGGAGTATGCAAGAATGTTGTAAGTTATTGTGTCTTTTTTAAACTGTACCAAACAGGCCTTAATGCAGCGCCCTATGCAGTGTGCCTCCTCTCCTTGTAGTTACGTCCCACGTATGCCATTAACATATCTGGTCCTTCATGTCCAGTGTGGGTGCAACACGATGGTGTCTATCTACCCAAGGCCAAGCTTGCTGCCTCCCTAGCAGGTTAGTCGGTTGATGTGATCTCATCGAGGAACACTGGATCAGTCAGCAGGGGACGACGTTGTAATGTTGCAAGTGGTTGGTGCACTATGCTACGGCAGGGAGGACATACTAACCATCCACCGTTCTCTCTCCTGTGCTGTGCGACTTGCTACTGTAAAGCGGCCCGCACACCGATAAGACTCGCTTGAGACGCGCTTGAGACGCGCTTGCAACGCGTTTTCCATGGGTCTTGACCGCGTCTTTAGCGAGTCTTGAGGTCGAGTCTTGAGCGAGTCGTAAGCGAGTCTTTAGTTGATTTGCTCGCACACCGCGAAGACTCGCTTGAGACGCACTAAAGACGAGACGATTTGCGCGCTCACGTGGCCAACGTGGAATGCAAAATTAGATTTTTCCAGTAAACACTTCACTCACAATTACGTTTTGCTAAATGTTTGGAATAATTGTAAAGAATACATGTTACAGATTTAGCTAAACTATTGGACAAACCTGGTGTAATTATGAAATTAATGTGAACCAGAATTATGGCATTGTGTTAAAAATAAGACATTAAAAAAAACAATTCTTGGTAACATTGATGCAAACTATTTTAACCTGTTTCATAATTATGTATAATATATATATATATATATATATATATATATATATATATATATATATATTCTCTCTCTCTCTTTCTCTACATATTATATATATATATATATATATATATATATATATATATATGTAGAGAGAGAGAGAGAGAGAGAGAGAGAGAGAGAGAGAGAGAGAGAGAGAGAGAGAGAGAGAGAGAGAGTATGCTGTGTGATTGCCAACTATTTCATCATGAGACACAATTTACACAAATATATATATATATATGTGTGTGTAGAGAGAGAGAGAGAGAGAGAGAGAGAGAGAGAGAGAGAGAGAGAGAGAGAGAGATAGAGAGAGAGTATGCTGTGTGATTGCCAACTATTTCATCATGAGACACAATTTACACAAATTAGGTATTTGGCCCACGAATTTTAGCGCATATATACGACCCACGAATATATGTTACAGATTTAGTTAAACTAATGAAGAAACCTGGTGTAATTATCAAAATAATACGAACATATGAACCACAATTATGGCATTATGTTGAAAACAAGACATTTTATACACTTTATTCTTGGTAACATTTGGCAAACATTGAAACAAAATAGTTTAACCTGTTTTATAGTTATGTATGATATATATATATATATATATATATATATATATATATATATATATATATATATATATATATATATATATATACATATATATATATATATATATATATATATATATAATTATATATATATATATAATTATATATATATGTAACATATATTCGTGGGACGTATATCCGCGCTATTTCATCATAAGACACGAACAGTTTACACAACTTAGATATATGGCCCATGAATATTGGCGTCTTCGATGAAATTTGAATTTTTCCAGTAAATGTTCGTAAGTACTTCACTTAAAATAACGTTTTTTTAAATGCATGGAGTAACTGTAAAGAATATATGTTAGAGATTTAGTTTGTAAATATCGTTTCACAGTAAAATTTGATAAGACTAGAAAAAAGGGCAAAACACCACTGGACCCATGAATACTGCCACAACAGTACGACACCGGCGTCTTATAATTTCGGGTTAGGAAGATTTATTGTACATTTCGCACATACGCTACCTGTCATATGTAATTCCTCCGCAATCTCCCGATATGCCCTTTCTTTTAAACATTACTCAGATAGTTCTTATCGGCTACATCGTATAATAGTGGGACTTTTTCGCTCCTCATTGGCAAATGCGATCAAGACGAGGTCAAGACGAGGTCAAAAAGACGCTTCCGAAAAATCAAACATGTTTAATCCTCAAGACTCGCTTGCGACGCCCTCGCAACACGTTGAGACGCGCTCGAAACACCTTGAGGAGCCCGCAGACCGCGAAGATTCGCTTGAGACGCGTTTGCGACGCTTGCGTCGCAAGCGCGTCTCAAGCGCGTCTCAAGCGAGTTTTCTCGGTGTGCAGGCTACTTTAGTCACCGGTTCAACAATAGGTTGCTAGGCAACAAGCAGTAAATAAAAACAATGTAATACATTGTATCTATCACTTAGTGGCCCTTCCTTCGCAAGTCTGAACCTGTTTATTCATACGGCCATATCATCACATGTCCATTATGTAGTACACACAGATCACGTTCCCCACGTAAGCAACTTACATAATTATGTCGTGAGTGCGCATGCGTGTTGTCCCGTATGTAGGTCCACTAGACTTTCTTCGTTCCCCACGTAGGCAACTTATATATGCCGTTGTGCAACCAATACACACGAGGCTAGGACAGTTTTATATCAAGTGCAAACCATAACTTCCGTTAAAATGACGCTTCCTACCACGTGGAAAACACAACTTCCGTAAAAATTGTAGGTCAGATCAGGTGCGTAACACAATTTCTTACAAAATTACACCTTCGACCATAGTCATAACGTTAAAAACTAGTGCCATTTAATGTTTTAGACACGATAACCTTGACAAGTTTTCTTATTTGCCTAAGTCAGTGTGCTATCTACATAGCATTTCGTAACGTTTCACCGTGTCATTGCATTAGACATGTGGTGTTTTAACAAATTTAACTAAGTTAGTCTTGTAATTTGTAGTACATATAATATTTTTCTATTCTACGTCATAACTTTGTCAAGTTACTTCATATTTTACTAACTCGGTGTGCCAACTTTTGTACCATTTCACAATTTGTCAACGCATCACCGCGATGCCTTTGTCATGTTCACGTATATTTAGTGTTTACCTGCTATGACTTTGTCACGTTTTTCCACATTTTACTAACTCGGTGTACCAACTTTTGTACCATATCACAACTTTTCAGCGTTTCACCGCTATGACTTTGTCAATTTCACGTATTTTTGTGTTTACATGCTATAACTTTGGCAAGTTTCTCATATTCTGCTAAGTCGGTTTGCTAACCTCGTTCCATTTCGTAACGTTTCACCGTTTCATTGTGTTACACAGATAGTGTTTTTACTAATTCAACTAACTTATTCTTGTAACCTGTAGTAAAATGGAATATTTGTCTGTTTGAACACCATAACTTGATCAAGTTTTTCATATTTTACCAAACCAACTTTGTATCATTTCACAACTTTTTCAGCGTTTCACCGCCATCACTTTGTCAATTTCACTTATTTTTAGGGTTTACATACCATAACTTTGTCAAGTTTGTCATATTTTATTCACACGGTGCACCAACTTGATACCATTTCACATATTTGTAGCGTTTCACCGCCATGACTTTGTCAATTTCATGTATTTATAGTGTTTACATGCTATAACTTGTCGTTGCCCAATCCATACACACGAGACTAGGACAGTTTTATGTCATGCGCAGACCATAACTTCCGTTAAAATGACGCTTCCTACCACGTGCAAAAACACAACTTCCGTAAAAATGTCGGGTGACATCAGCACCATAACTCAATTTCTTGCAAAATTGCACATTCAATCATAGTGATAACGTTAAAAACTAGTGCCATTTAAAGTTTCCACGCAATAACCCTGCCAACTTTTCTTATTTCACTGAGCCAGTGTGCTCACCTCGTTCCATTTCGTAACGTTTCACCGTTTCATTGCGTTACACAGGTGGTGTTTTCACAAATTTAACTAAGTTATTCTTGTAACTTGTAGTAAAATAGTATATTTTTCTATTCTACGCCATAACGTTGTCATGTTTTTCATATTTTACTAACTCCATATACCAACTTTGTACCATTTAACAACTTTTTCAGCGTTTCACCGCCATCACTTTGTCAATTTTACGTGTTTTTAGTGTTTACATGCCATAACTTTGTCATGTTTTTACATATTTTACTAACTCCATGTGCCAACTTTGTACCATTTCGCAACTGTTTCAGCGTTTCACCGCCATCACTTTGTCAATTTTACGTGTTTTTAGTGTTTACATGCCAAAACTTTGTCATGTTTTTTATATTTTACTAACTCGGTGTGCCAACTTTGTACAAATTCGCAACTTTTCAGCGTTTCACCGCCATCACTTTGTCAATTTTATGTGTTTGTAGTGTTTACATGCCATAATTTTGTCATGTTTTATTTTTATATTTTGCTAACTCAGTGTGCCAACTTTGTACCATTTCACAACTTTTTTCATCGTTTCACCGCCATCACTTTGTCAATTTTACGTGTTTTTATTGTTTACATGCCATAACTTTGACAAGTTTTTCATATTTTACTAACTCCATGTGCCAACTTTGTACCATTTCGCAACTTGTTCAGCGTTTCACCACCATGACTTTCTAAATTTTTTACGTGTTTTTAGTGTTTATATGCCATACCTTTGTCAGGTTTTTCATATTTTACTAACTCCATGTGCCAACTGTGTACCATTTCGCCACTTTTTCAGCATTTCAGCCATTACTTTGTCAATTTTACGTGTTTTTAGTGTTTACATGCCATAACTTTATGTTTATAAAACAAGTTATGTTTATAAAACAAAACTAAAGTTTACAAACACGTTATGTTAATCAAACAAAACTAAAGTTTACAAACACGTTATGTTTAAAAAACAAAATAAAAAAACAAAAGTTTACAAACACGTTATGTTTACAAAACAAAACAAATGTTTACAAACACGTTATGTTTACAAACAAAATATAAAAGTTCCAAACACGTTATGTTTACATAACAAAACAAATGTTTACAAAATAAAACTAAAGTTCACAAGCATGTTATATTTATAAAGCAAAAATGTACAGTCAAGTACAAACAAAACAAAATACAAAACAAAAGTTTACAAACACGATAACTTTACAAAACAAAACAAATGTTTACAACACAAATATTTACAAAACAAAAGTTTACAAACACGTTATGTTTACAAAACAAAATACAAAACAGAAAGTTTACAAAACTAAACTAAAATTTACAAACATTTTATGTTTGCAAAACAGAAATTTTGGATAAGTTATGTTTACAAAACAAAACAAAACAAAATAAAACGTTTACAGGCAAGTTATGTTTACAAAACAAAAAAATGTTTACAAAACAAAAAAATTACAAACACGTTATGTTTACAAAACAAAATACAAAAGAAAGGTTTACAAACACGTTATGTTTACAAAACAAAACAAATGTTTACAATACAAATGTTTACAAAACAAAAGTTTACTAACACGTTATGTTTACAAAACAAAATACAAAACAGAAAGTTTACAAAACAAAACTAAAGTTTACAAAACAAATGTTTACAAAACAAAAGTTTACAAACACGTTATGTTTACATAACAAAATACAAAACAGAAAGTTGACAAAACAAAACTAAAGTTTACAAACACGTTATGTTTATAAAACAAAATACAAAAGTTTACAATCACGTTATGTTTAAAAGACAAAACAAATGTTTACAAAACAAATGTTTACAAAACAAATGTTTACAAAACAAAAGTTTACAAACACGTTATGTTTACAAAACAAAATACCAAACAGAAAGTTTACAAAACAAAACTAAAATTTACAAACACGTTATATTTATAAAACAAAACAAAAATGTGCACACAAGTTATGCTTACAAAACAAAACAATACAGAACAAAAGTTTTACAAAACACGTTATGCTAATAAAAAACCAAACGGTTTTCATACAAGTTATGTTTACTTTTAAAGGCTTTGTGTCATTTCACAACTTTTCAGCGTTTCACAGCCATGACTTTGTCAATTTCACGTATTTTTAGTGTTTACATGCGATAACTTTGTCACGTTTTTCATATTTTGCTAACTCGGTGTGCTAACCTCGTTCCATTTCGTAACGTTTCACCGTTTCAGTGAGTTAGACAGGTGGTGTTTTCACACATTTAAATTAAATTAGTAAAAACACAATGAAACGGTGAAACGTTACGAAATGGAAAGAGGTTAGCAAACTGACTTAGCAGAATATGAGAAACTTGCCAAAGTTATAGCATGTAAACACAAAAAATACGTGAAATTGACAAAGTCATAGCGGTGAAACACTGAAAAGGTGTGATATGGTACAAAAGTTGGTACTCCGAGTTAGTAAAATATGGAAAAACTTGACATCCACGTGGTAGGAAGCGTCATTTTAACGGAAGTTATGGTTTGCACTTGATATAAAACTGTCCTAGCCTCGTGTGTATTGGTTGCACAACGACATATATAAGTTGCCTACGTGGGGAACGAAGACAGTCTAGTGGACCTACATACGGGACAACACGCATGCGCACTCACGACATAATTATGTACGTTGCTTACGTGGGGAACGTGATCTGTGTGTACTACATAATGGGCATGTGATGATATGGCCGTATGAATAAACATGTTCAGACTTGCGAAGGAAGGGCCACTACGTGATGTATTACATTGTTTTTATTTACTGCTTGTTGCCTAGCAACCTATTGTTGAACCGGTGACTTACAATAGCAAGTCGCACAGCACAGGAGAGAGAACGGTGGATGGTTAGTATGTACTCCCTGCCGTAGCGTAGTGCACCAACCACTTGCAACATTACAACGTCGTCCCCTGCTGACTGATCCAGTGTTCCTCGATGAGAGCACATCAACCGACTAACCTGCTAGGGAGGCAGCAAGCTTGGCCTTGGGTAGATAGACACCCCCGTGTTGCACCCACACTGGACCTGAAGGACCAGATATGTTAGTGGCATACGTGGGACATAACTACCATGAGAGGAGGCACACTGCATAGGGCGCTGCATTAAGGCCTGTTTGGTACAGTTTTAAAAAGACACAATAACTTACAACATTCTTGCATACTCAGCTCCAGTTGGATTATGGGACACGATGTGACATATACAATGTGATTCATTATTATTTACTGCTGGTTGCCTAACAACCTATAATTGAACCGGCGACAGGTCTACAATGGTGTGTTGTGTTCAGCTCTGTTTTGGTATAGTTTAATACAATAATTTATACCCGTTCACCTTTCTTCTCTCCATGTCATGACACAAAAACGTATTCGGTTTTTCATAAAGCCTTTTTCGTTAAAACAATGTTAAAACCCTATTTGGTTAAAGTTATTGCTCCTCCAAAACTGCCCCAAAAAACCCATGTCCTTGCTTGGTCCACAACAACCAATGAAAACTCTTCTTCGCGCGAAACAGCCAATGAAAACGCTCGCCATGTTAGCCTCTTGACCTCTTGTGTATTCTTAGAAGTAGTTTAAAAATAAGACACACGTATTTATGGGGTATTAATTGAAGACATATACGTCAGATGGGTCCACTTGTTCTTTCACCTAGTTTGTAGTTCGTCATCTATCCGCGAGGCGTGCTACATAACCCCTAACGCCATTTTGACATAATCAAAAAAATAAGACGCACGAATTTGGACAGTATTAGTTCGTGATTTGTCCGTAAGGGGGTCGACACTAGTGCACGACCTATCCAAAAGGGGGGCGCCTTTTTAAAAAATAAGACGCAGAATGTTGACAGTACTAGTTCGTGACTTGTCCACCAGGCGGCGCCACTAATTCTTGACCTATCCACGAGGGGGCGCCTTTTTAAAAATAAGACGCACGCATTTGCGTAGTATTAGTTCGTGCATTGTGCGTAAGATGGCGCCACGACATATCCGCCAGAGGGCGCCACTGGTTCATGACCTATCCGCCAGGTGGCACCACTTGACCCTTGACATTGTAATGTGACCTTTGACCTTCCACCGGGGCGGGTGGAATTTTGGCTATTCCACCAAAATTGCTCCAGAAATGTTGTTCATCAGTTTCCAACGGCGCAACATTTTGACCTTTGACCTTTTCCCTATCTTTTAACATGGTGACTTCAACCTTCCACCGGTGGAATTCCACCGCTCCGCGCCAAGTGCCTAACGATATCACCCTACTATACTACTCACGATTTGTCCACGATTAAAATATGCATACACGAATTGTTTGTAATATACGACCCAACCACATATTGTGTTTGCTATATTATTTAGCGGCAGAAATAAAATCATTAGTAGTGCTAAATTTAATATATGTAAGAAAATGTATTAAACATTACCCATACAGATGTACAACTCACGTTCGCAATTCGTTCCGATGTAATGTTGCGTGCAGGCACAGTAATAGATTGTTCGGATATTACTGCAAATTCCACCATTTTGACACGGCATTGACTTGCAACTATCATATTCTGTAAAATCAATACAATTTGAATGGCATAACTACCGTTTTAATATACAGTCACTGAACTCAGATTGGCATTGTTCCAGCCGACATATTTAAAATTATAGTATTCTAAGTTGTTAATTTCATGTCCCTGCTGTGCATAGTTGTATCATATTTCAAAATTGAGCCCCTTTCGACTGTCGCGAAGTTATCTTGTTAACAAATTAGCATCATTTATGCAAAACAAATTCAAACCTCCTTAAATTGTTGTGCTATTTAGGGTACATCAAGTTAAAAGGCAATAATATATGGTGTTAAGAGTCGTTCAAAGAGATCATGCTATCTTAACACATTTATAATATTTCAATCCAAATACATACCATGCTGGCTATATTTGTGTTGAACTCCAACAATATCACCATTATTATTCAACCTCACTTTAATATGGGTAAGAGTTATTTAAACAATATACACAATAGCAATACTAACCCGTCTCACAGTTGTTCCCACTAAACTGATACCAGCACCTGCACGTGTATCCATTGTCCGTGTTAATGCAAGTTCCTCTATTTTGGCACGGTATTGATTTGCAGATATTAGGTTCTATAGAATCAAAAAAATGAGAATTACATTAGTGCCATGTTATTGCATTGTTACTAAATGCAGATGTGTATTATGTTAGCCGACTAAGTTTAAATATAAGCAGATTGCGTAACAATGTAAGGTATTATTTTGTGTATAGTGTGTTTTCTGAATATGTTTCCCTGCAATACAATTGTCCTGGTCTTACTGTTTCTATGTTCCATTTGTATTTCATATGGACGGCCTTTGAAAAGTGGTTGTTATTTTGTCATATAGCTATTGTTCTTTGTTGATTTGTTTGTCTTACATAGAGTTTTATGTGTTATTCTGTAATGATGTAACATGTACAATACTGACATATGAACGAATTGTTTGTACTATACTGTCCAACTATGTCACGTGCTTGCTATTTTACTTAGCTCCATTAATATAATCACTATTCATGCTAAATGTAATACATGTTTGAGATTATAAAAACTTATTTTAAAATATACTATAAAATAATACTCACTCTCGCAGTGTGTCCCTACATAATCATTATTGCAATCGCAAACGTATGCACTGCCTAAATCATAACATTCACCTCCATGTTGACACGGCGATGACTTGCAGAAACGATATACTGTAAAAGTAATCAGATGAAAATAAAATTACTGCTGTTTCATTGTATTGATACTAAGCTCGGATGAGTCAATTTTAACAAATTCACTTTAATAATTAGCATTATTCTTGGAGGAAAATAACTAACAAGAAATAAGTATTTGTCATTAACTGTTTACACTTTCTGGGTTTTTTTCTCTATTGAAAATATCTTATTCTTTTTTCAAAAAGAAGCTTTGACAGTTCATTGTACAGTTGAGGCTGGACACTTCAAATACGAAGCAGATGTCATGGCATTATTTATGACATTTATTTTCTTGTGTTTTTGAATATGTTTTATTTCAAAATGTATCGTTCCAACGAATATTGTATTAGTATGCGATATGGGCGAAGTATGGTTGTTATTTTGCGACGTTTGTACTGTTCTGTATATTAGTTTTTTTTATAGAGTATAATGTTATTTTCATTCCATGACATGTACAATATTAATTGTTAATTGTTAATTGTTAATTGTTAATTGTTAATTGTTAATTGTTAATTGTTAATTGTTAATTGTTAATTGTTAATTGTTAATTGTTAATTGTTAATTGTTAATTGTTAATTATTAATTACTAATTACTAATTACTAATTACTAATTACTAATTACTAATTACTAATTACTAATTACTAATTACTAATTACTAATTACTAATTACTAATTACTAATAACTAATAACTAATAACTAATAACTAATAACTAATAACTAATAACTAATAACTAATAACTAATTACTAATTACTAATAACTAATAACTAATAACTAATAACTAATAACTAATAACTAATTACTAATTACTAATTACTAATTACTAATTACTAATTACTAATTACTAATTACTAATTACTAATTACTAATTACTAATTACTAATTACTAATTACTTATTACTTATTACTTATTACTTATTACTTATTACTTATTACTTATTACTTATTACTTATTACTTATTACTTATTACTTATTACTTATTACTTATTACTAATTACTAATTACTAATTAATACTTATTACTTATTACTTATTACTGATTACTGATTACTGATTAATGATCAATGATCAATGATCAATGATCAATGATCAAGTATCAAGTATCAAGTATCAAGTATCAATTATCAATTATCAATTATCAATTATCAATTATCAATTATCAATTATCAATTATCAATAACCAATAACCAATAACCAATTACCAATTACCAATTACCAATTACCAATTACCAATTACCAATTATCAATTATCAATTATCAATTATCAATTATTAATTATTAATAACTGAATTCATTTTAGACAAGCCAAATAAGCAACGGGCTTGCCATCTTATTTAAATCAACTAATTTTATTTTATATGATGTTTAGCATGGTCAAATCCACTAATTTAACGATGATAAACATAATATCAAATACAATTTTAGTTTAGTGTAATATTGTCACTCCCTACAATAAATACAAGTAAAATCAAGACAAATGACACATACTAATGTAAAGAGACAATAAGGGAACACTATTGTACCATGTAACTCTCGCTGTATATAGGAGATTTTGAAACTATATTTTATAATTATACATAACTGCAATACAACTAATTGAACCATGCAAAACATAATGAACAGAAATGAGGATGTTGAGAAGAATAAAAGGAGTAACATTGAGAGACAGGGTAAAGAGTGTGGACATCAGAAAGGAGCTAGGTGTGAGTAGCATACAAGAGAAAGTAACAGAAATGAGACTACGCTGGTATGGACACATGCAGAGAATGGAAGAAAACGAACAGTGAGCAGTTGGTGACATGAGAGTGCCAGGAAAAAGGCCAAGGGGGAGACCAAGAGGGAGATGGATGGATGGCGTCCGAAGGGATATGCAGACACTGCGGATCACCCCGGAGGATGCGCCGGACAGAACATTCTGGAAATCAAGAATTCGGGCCGCTGACCCCACCTAGTGGGAAAAGGCGAAGTAGAAGAAGAAGAAAAAGAAGGACAAGTAGAAGAAAACATAATAACAACAAAATCCAGTTTAGTGTAGCACCCTACAATACAAATACGCAACATCAAACCAAATTACACATACTAATGTAAAGAGACACTTAGGGAATAACATTATACAATGTAACACTCACTGAATATAGGAGATTATGAAAATATATTTTATAAGTGTACATAACTGCAATAACACTCACCTTCGCAAGTATCTCCAATATAATCATTTGTGCAACTGCATCTATACAGTCCATCATACGTGCAATTGCCTCCATGTTGACACGGATTTGGGTTGCAGATAGCACTCTCTGTAAAATCAACAACATTACATTAATACCGTTGCATAGTTGTCTCACTAAATTCTGATGAGAATAAACGTTGGCAGACAATTTTGAAATATAAGCAGATTGCATGACAACACGATCTAACTGTTGTGCCCCTTGTGTTTTCGGGTGAAGTTTTCATGAAGCATTTCCTAGTCTTGCTATTAATATATTCTATTTATATTTAATGAGTCCTGCCTTTGAGGTGTTGTTGTTTGTCAAGTTGTTACTGTACTGTTTTGTTTGTCTTACTTAAAGTTGCATTCTGACGTCCGCCATATGTAATATAAAAAATGTCCAGTTATCCAGCATTCCCCATACACTATATATTGTTTTCCTCAACTGTTTTCAACTTATTTCACATAATATGCCATTTTA
Organism: Oasisia sp. SBJ-2009; assembly: GCA_964017155.1. Lineage (NCBI taxonomy): Eukaryota > Metazoa > Annelida > Polychaeta > Sabellida > Siboglinidae > Oasisia > Oasisia sp. SBJ-2009. The sequence goes on from OZ024855.1 coordinate 8,584,874, forward strand.
AGATAACAAGTTGCAAAACATGAAACAACGACCAGGCGAGCCTCGTTGATAACAATTCACTGATTGGTTTATACCTCGACGAAGGAAATTCCTATGAAAAACGCTGTCACACATGCGCAATGATTCATGTAAACAAGACTTTTCCGCCAAGCAACGTTGTCGTTTTGTTGTTTTCGTATGTAGTCATCGTTTTCATCGTCAACTTGACTTATGTCGGACCAAGAATATGGAACACCTTTATCTTAGACAACTTTCTACAATATTCTGCCACTTTACAGATCTTTAAAACAAGTGTCAAATATCTGCTTATGAAAAATCAGTAATATGTTGCTTCTGTTCTGAATGTACTGTTATTATACATTGTTTTTCTATAATTATATTAAACAATTATTTAAATGCAATTTTACTTGTCACACACGTACATCGACGTATTTAATTTTGTGGTACACTTGTAATGTACTATTTCACTATTTTAGTTAACTAGTTGCACTATTATGATGCTACTGTATAGGTTTTTGTGTTTATGTTCACGAATTATTAATTGTTGCGTAATTGTTAAAATACATGAATAAGGAAAATAAGCATTGTTGCTTAAATCCAATTGTTACATTGTAACATGTACTTTGACATGAAATTATTACTTTACTGTATTACTTTACTGTATGTACATGACATTATGAAACAATAAAGCTATTATTATTATTATATGTGGTATGTTTGATAGACACAATTTTCCCCCTGGTGTCCATAAAATGACCAAATCCAAGATGGCCACCAATCGAAGTGTGAACATTTAGAAAAGGCTTTATCTTTATTAATAATTGACATAAAAAGATGAATGAAGTATATATTTCTATGTTTTCAGGTATAGGGATTCCAACGGAACTATCATTTGAATGGTAAAATGTAAAACAATTAACATTTACAAGACAAATGTGTAAAATATGGTCGTAAAAATGCAAAACGACAAGAACATTTGGGTGCAATAAATGGATTTTTTTAATTGCTAATAATGTTGGTACAATAGCATGGAATCATATTTTCAACTGTTCATACATATTTGTATTGAATATAATTCAAAACATTAGCATGGATATTCAATAATGATAATTGCAGTCATTTTATACAGCTTGACAAGATGAAACAAAAATAAATAAATAATATAACGCACCATTCAAAAAACATGTTGAACATAAGACTGGACTCATCACTTTGGCCAAAAAAGCAACAATACAAAATAAAACAAATATACAACTGAGTGACATAATTAATACTGCCATCACTCCTGTATTATTACAACATTATCCAATTGAAGCCTTCACACTTTACACAATGCCATATAATGACTGACAAACTGATATAAAATGGACTAGAAACATTAACAAACAAATTTGGTAATTCCAAACGCATACAGTTGTGAACAAAAACAATAAATCTGATAGACACTGAACTGCTGCTCGACATCACATCTTAATAGTGATCACTGTGTTCACAGTTGCCGAATACGCAACTGCTGCTATACATCCTATCTTAAACAAAATGGTGAAAATACACAGACTCGACTCAGTACTAAACGCCACCAATACAAATGAAAAACCCTAACATATATATATATATATAATGTACAACTGTGTGACATCATTAATACTACACAAAGTACCATAATTCGTGTATGATTACTATGTTATCTAATTGAAACCTTCACAGTTGGCATATGTGACACAATGGCAGATATATCGATGTAAAATGAACTAGAAACATTAACAAAACAATTTGGTAATTCCAAACACATACAGTTCTGAATAAAACAATAACTCTGATAGACACTGAACTGCTGCTAGAGAGTAGAAATCACATGTTAATAGTGATCACTGTGTTCACAGTTGCCACAGCAGTGGCACAGTGACGTGCACTTCAGATTAGCTTTAACACATTCTTACAGCCGCATCTTAACAACCCTGAGCAGGACACGGCCGCTTGTGGGAGTAACGTCCACATCGGGTCCCATCCTCGTGTCGGATTCTTGCTCCATCCCCAGGACTCTGGAGAAGGAAGATCTGGATCTCGAACCTGGGCCTGACCCCATACATGGCCACCCTGGTATGTTGCTCGTCTTGCATGCTGCAGCAGTGCAGCTCTGGTTGGTGGAATGGCGTCGACAGATCTTGCTTTTGACGTGAACATGTGCTTCCTGGCTGAGTCCACAGTAGTTTCGTCACTCCCCCGATCATACATAAGCACCACGTATGACTCGAGTACAGACATGCAGACATTGCCCAAACTTGTTGGTCGTGTGACAAGTCTAGCGAAGACCTCCGTTGCAGCATTGAATGACCTCCACGTGTCGAAGGCTGTCTTTTTGCCTTTCCCAGCAAACGACGAGACTGTGTCACAACCGGTGAAGGCGTGGAACATGGGAAGAGCTTGTGCTTTCTGTGCACCCAAAGAGGTGGCAATTTCATGAGCTGGTATGTACCTCAGGTGTTTACCCGTGCCAAACGCTATCCACAGCTGTGTGTTCTCCATTGACACAACAGTGGAGACAGCCAGGACGACAACGTCTGTATCCACTGTTCGCAGCATGATCCGCCGATTACCTTTTTCGGCCGCATCCTTGGCGTGCAGGAACATGCGCGTATCCGTCTCTTCGTGAGAGCATGGTGCCAAGACCGAGACATCTTGATGGACACGCGAGCACAGCACATGCTTCCCACAGGTTGAGAAGACTTCTTTCTCTGTAGACAGAATTTCCACGACTTCATGTGCTAGGAAGTTGAATAGTTCTGTCTTGTTCTCGTCCACTCGCAGGAACTCCTGCCAGTTTCCCGGGATGGAGTTGGCTGCTGCCCTTTCCACGATTTTCTCTTGCTGTGGACTTCAGGCTATCTGGTATGTAGACATCCCAAATGCTGTCCACCCTTGTGACTCTAGCCAACTGTGCTTTGGTGTATGGATGGAACACTAACATGGCATAGTCTTGGAAGGTTTTCGCTCCAACTGGCTTCAGCATGTTGATGATAGCAGCTCCATCCAGTATGATGACGTCGATGACTGGAGCTTCGCCTTTGGATGTGCACACCTTCTCCAGGCAATCTGTTAGATCTGCCTTTGTACCGAACCGCAATTTTCCCATCTGCGACAAGGATGATGGGTATGCATGATTTTCATGCTTGAAGAAATTGTCCAAGTCCCCGTCTCGTGTCTGGCACGCGATGTACAGCCTGGAAAATAGTGCACAGTCGCTCTTGAGGGATGTTATCCTCTGTGTATCTTTGGATGGTGCCCTTTTGGATGGTCTGTTGAACAGTGGCATACTGTTCTTAGAGATGGTGTCTGATACAGGTGATGTACGCTCAACCAACCGATCTGTTACAAACCTGTCATACTGATCATGTCCCTTCTTCTCTATCCCTCGCACAGTTGTCACTACGGCTGGATCTGCGATGTCTCTGGTATCCAAAACCAGAAGATCTCCACTCTCCTCCATAAACGGATTCCCAAGGTCTTCGATCACTTCCACGAGAGCCTGAACTTCGCTTGCAAAGGTGACTTGTACAGCAATTGTGTGTTCGTGGTGCCTGCCGTTGTCCCTGCCAGGCATGTTGTTTCAAAGCCGTCGATGGTCCTCGCAATTTCTGGTCCAGCTACCATCCATCGCAGAGAGCTCTAGGGTTTTGCCTCAAGCCGATTGCTCCACCATCACCTTTGATGACTGCGTTGGTTTGCTCATGCGCGTGGTCGATAGCTATGACTGAGAAGGGACGGGTCGACTTGTGCACTACGAAGCTGCCTCTGTCAAACTCTTTAGCTACATCAGGGAGTCGTTCGTGCAGTGTTGTCATATCACGTATATGTACGGGAACCCAGCGAGAATAGTGTGTGTGGTCCAGGGCAAAAAACCATGGAGCCAGTGCTCTCAATGTAGTGATATAGAGTGGGAAGTTGAATTGATCGCACAAAGACCAGCATAAGGCATTCCAAGTGCATGACCATGTACCAGTAGTGGAACTGTGGAGAAGCCTCAAGGTGGTAGGTTAGGTATTCATCAAATATATTATGAGCATCACCATGTATTATGTGTATGTCTAGCCCATGTAGCTCATATGACAAAAAGTCAAATTGGCACTATGTGAAATGAATGAGGATAATAGTATACTGATATAGAACATCCATTTCTGAGAATAATCTATCCATTTCGCCTTGGCCGCACCCATTTTAACATCAATATCATCATTATATGAATTTAAATGCATTGTAGCGACAAATAGATGGTGGCATTTGATTCCTTATGTCAGAAAACATACACAACGACACTTCATTCATGTTTATACGATATTTATTCGGGAAGATATGACGATAATTAGAATTTCGCGACTCGGGTGGCGGCCATCTTGGATTTAGGGAACAATTTAGCTTGGCACTATATCTGAATCCAATTAGTACCTTCTTAGCATCAACTATGCCAATTTTGGTGCTTTTACCACCAAACCCACAATCAAATCACATATCTGCCCCACTAAATGCTGATTAATAATAATGGTGTGAAAATATGTATACACAAAGTGACAGTGCGGGTTAAAATCATCGGTCACGATACTTTCAGCACTGCCTGTTTCAGTGCTGTCAAGCCTCCAAACACTGCTTGAAGTTGAGAAACACCATTTACTTTTTCTTAATGGCAAATGGAATAGAATGTATGATGAAGTTAGCAAAGTTTGTTGTAATTCTCTAATATAGATTACGAAATATCTTAGTTACTTAGATTGTTCCTCCGACGGCATCCATCCCCATGTCTTGCACTCGTAGTGCCAGCCGACAAGTTAGTCATTCAGTGGCAGTGCCATGGCTACGCAGGCCTAGGGCTACGCGCTACGCATTGACTGTAGTTAGGTAAGTTAGTTTGGTTTAACAATACGATTGGCATAAACAACAAATCCTATGGGTTTACAAAAAACGATGTGATCATTTATATCAATGTGAGTGTTTATATTAATCAAAAGCAGACTATACCATCCACATACCTTATTTATTTACGTATCTGGGTGTTTATCATCGGTAACATGTGAGCGTATCATTTACAACATTGCTTGTGACATCGTTTACTTTCATTGACCGGAGAGTGCCGATGTTAAAATTAGATAAACTCTTGGCAAACTCCAGAGTCGTTGTTTGCTGCAAACTTATATGTAATCAAATAATAAATAATACTACAAAGTGATTCACGTGGTGGGAGTATACTAGTAAGCAAATATCGGCCCTGGTTTACACTGACTCTCTAGAACGCGTTAAAAATGGAAATGTATGTCAGAATGCAACTTTAAAGTTGTTTTCATTTATCCCTTAACTATGTTACATGCTAAATATTTATGAATCTACGAATTATTTATAATAAGAAGTCCAACGACATGACGATATCTATGTTTTATTTAGCTCCTTTAACATAATTACTAGATATGTAGTTTATCGATTGTGTAAACATAGTTTAATATACATCATAAAATAATACTCACTATCACAGTTGATTCCGTAATATTCGTTCGTGCAGAAGCATATGTATTCAGTGACGAAAGTCTGACACTCTCCTCCATTTTGACACGGCATTGAGCGGCAGGAATGGTACACTGTAACATCAAAAAAATGGGAATTATCTTACACAGTTTTGTTTACTGTATTGGCATTAAATTAATATGAGTTGATTTTTTACCGATTCATTTTAAGTAATAAGCAATACTCTTCGAGGGATCTGACTAGATATGTGCGAATAATTACTGATTGTTAAGATCTTCTGTTCTCAAGGTCATTGTGATGTGCCTGAAGGAGGTACTCGAGGTCACTGTGGTGTGTTCGAAAGAGCTTATCTAGGTAATTGTCTAGTTGAGACAAAACACTTTAAATACTTTACAGATTTCTTGACTTTATTTATTTCCTTGATATTCTTGTTTTGAATATAGTTCATTTAACATTTCTTGTTACTACGAACATGAGGTATTTTGTTAGGTGAAGTGTGGTTGTTATTTTACAACTTTTGTATTTTCTGGATATTACATAGTTTTGCGGAGAGTATATTTTCCCTATTATTCCATGACATGTACATTACTAAATTATGTATAATCAAATTAATTTTAGACAACCCAACTAGATACCGGGCTTGCCATTTTATATAACGTTATGAATTTAGCCATGCTAAACATAACATCAAAATATAATAATATTCAAGTTTGTGTAACTCCCTACAATATATACGTAAAGTAAATATAAGTAAAGTCAAGGCAAATGACACATACTAATGTAAAGAGCCAATAAGGGAACAAAATGTTACCATGTGACTCGCCCTGAATATAGGCGATTATGAAACTATATTTTATTATTATAAATAACTGCAATAAAACTCACTTTCGCAGGTTTCTCCAACATAATCATCTGTGCAACTGCATCTATACTCTCCATCATACGTGCAATTGCCTCCATGTTGACACGGATTTGGGTTGCAGATAGCACTGTCTGTCAAACCAACAACATTACATTAATACCGTTGCATAGTTTTCTCACTAAATTCTGATGAGAATAAACGTTGGCAGACAATTTTGAAATATAAGCAGATTGCATGACAACACGATCTAACTGTTGTGTCCCTTGTATTTTCTGGTGAAGCTTTCATGAAGCATTTCCTAGTCTTGCTATTGATATATTCTATTTATATTTAATGAGTCCTGCCTTTGAGGTGTTGTTGTTTGTCAAGTTGTTACTGTACTGTTTTGTTTGTCTTACCACGGACGTATATACACTGGACTGCTGTCTCCGGGTTCAAGGCCGCTAGAGTAGCGCAGCAAGGTCAACTTCGCAAAAGAGGTATAAGTTACTTCCGGTTGTCTGCTGGTTGCCGGCAATTTCGCAGTTGACCGCAGGAAAACATCGTATAAATAAGACATTTGGATAAAATCTTCCATGACATGTATGTTTAATAGAATCCTAGCAAATACGTTGTTTGGACAGTTTTTTTGAGTGAATTATTGACAACTTTAAACGGCTAAAATGCGTTGCCGCGAAACCGTAACTGACCCAGTCCCAACTACGTCTACGAAGTCGAAGTACTACGACTAGTCTGTGTTGCAATTTATCAGTAAATGAAAACGTGGCTGCTTCGGTGGTTAGGGCAAACCCAGACTAGGGAAGGAAACAATTCATCAGTTTTAATCAAAATTAATGACTTGGGATTTAGTTACAGTCACGAAATGGACTTTAGGACAAGGGCCAACATTACACACTAACACAGACAGTCACAGATGGTCTCGAGACAAGCCTTACCCTCCACACCCGATGATCGTTACGGGAAATATAGTAGGCAGCCCTGTTGTACGCACTTCAACAAAAAAAAGTTATTGCAATTTAAAGACTGAAAAATGCGCAAAAAAATTGGTATCTCTTATAATGGTAAAATGAGCTAATTGTAGTGTTTTCTGTTGATACATATTTGAATAAGTGACTTTAAAATGGCATAACTTTGTTATTTATATAACTATTACAATACTGTTTGCCATATTTTGAAATACATTAAATGGAGTAATAATGTTTTCAATACTTATGTTTTTCACACTAGTTAATTAGCTACTCCTAGTTAAGTAATGCACTAAGTTAACAGGCCAAAACATTCTAATTACGTCCAGCCGAGTCCATAAATATGAAGATATTTATACATATTATGCGGGATGCATAACCACATTGATTACGAGAATAAGTATATATTAACTAGTCATGCAATAATAAATGAGTTGATAGGTGATAATTAGTAGGCAACCTCGAAAGACAGAAACCTTTTTTTGTAAAATGCCACAATTTCCAGGAAGATATTTATAATATTATATGAACATGAAATTTGTAAAACCACCTGACTTATGGTAAGAGATATAAATTAAATAATTATGTAATAAAAGATAATTAAAAATAAAGCAATTAATAAATCAATATATAATTAGTAGCCGTGCTTCATACATATACACATGAATAAAAGGCCATAATGTCCATAATTATTAAGACATTTTCACATTAATTACGGTAGTAAATAGACATTAGCCAGTAATTTCATATTAACACTACTTTAATTAATAAGTTAATATGGGCTAATGTTAGCATGTTAACTCAACTAATGGTTATGTTTTTTTATGAAAGCCTGCAGTAAATAATTATGAAGTAAATATCATGTATGCAGTGTTTAGAACCACATGAAACATTATGATCAACCATCAATAAATACATGTCATTACAACATAAATAATAACTTTATTAATACATATTATCTAAATAACAAAAAGATTAATCCATGACAATGAAGCCCAGTTGTCACACTTCACTTGTTTATGGGTCACCGTGTGTTTACAGGTTGGACAAATGCTGCAGGCTCAGTAAAGATCAGTAATAAATTGTTACCGTTTCATGATATTCTGCATTTCAACATGAACTTGATGAAGTAATGTTTACAAATGTTCACAGTGTTTCGTCACCGACTCCAACATTTTGTGTGCCAAATGCAAGACTGCTTACTGCGTTACCCTCTATAGGGATAAAGTGCTCGATGAAGAAGCTGCTCACATTACTCCACCTCACAATACTGTCTTTTTGCAATATTCACAATATTCTGCAAAATCTACCCAAGAATGTTCATAATCCAGTGTGTCCCGTGTCGTACAGAAACTGTCTAACACCAGTGTCTTGTAATTAAGTTTGTATTATTCAACAAGTATTAAGTGTCACATTCAGTGAGATAAATTATGTAAAATTATTTAGTGTATGCAGATGACGCCTATGATATATTGATGATTTTGTAAGCTATGTACCTTCACAGTTAACTGACAGATAGTGTTGTTCAGACAATACAATAATGCTGTGTTCTTGTCCATTAAAACTGCAATGCACATGTCATGTTCACAGGGACTGTATCTTTAGACGGCCTAGATATGCTGCTGTGTCATCTTCAGTCAGATGAAGCTTGTAATTATGCACACACATATTGTGTGTAACTTTCAGGTGCGAGATTTCTGAAATAAAAGAATTCAAAGTGCATGTAATAACTACAATAATTAATCAAACACATGACAGAATTATTGTATATCCATCCCAAGGATTTAAATAAATAAACTAAAAATAACAAATACACAATTCTTAGTAATGTTTACATTTCTAGAAGTAATTGCATTATTATTTATTATAATTAGCAATAGTTGTAGTGATATTTTATTCACAACAATGTCATAAAACAGGACCAGAATAAATAAATTGCACATGAACATTCATCAAAATAAAAATTACACAAATAAATAATAAATACAAGCGAATGGCAGTCAATATTGAAAACAGTTAGCAATGCCTAACTGGGCCTAGGCATAGCGATGGGCATAGGCCATGGGCAGGTATAAACTGACAGCACAGAATGACAGATCGGTTAAATAAAATTATTATGAGTATTTAAACATTACATATAATTGATATCTATGTCTTATGAACTTACACGCATGGCAAGACAGTAGACTGGTTAAAACTTGCGTCACTTGCCTAAGAAAAAATGTGCCTTGCCTTCGGAAGTTCGGTATTGTTTACGCCATTAATTTACGCCGGTGTCATATAGAATATTGGCCCGGGGGTAAAGTGACCCGCGGGTCACTATTCTATATAGAATAATGACCCGCGGGTCACTTTTCCATAGATTTTCAGTTATAGAAAAATGACCCGCCCTATAGAAAAATGACCCGCCCCATATTTTATGGATATATATTTTAAATAATGGTTTTAATCATAATATTAAATGTAGATTTATTATACAAACTTCACAGAGAAATTTCTACTTGGTAATAGCAACCAGTTTTTTTTGGGGGGTGGGGGGTTACATTTCTATGGTATAGTATATTGACCCGTGGCTTGTTATACATAGAAAACTATAAAAAATTTGCCTATTTGGATGTTTACGGGCTTGTAGATTTATTATACAAACTTCACAGAGAAATGTCTACTTGGTAATACCAACCATTTTTTTTGGGGTGGGGGGGGTCACATTTCTATGGTATAGTATATTGACCCGGGTCAATATACTATACCATAGAAATATGACCCCCCCCCCCCCCCCCACTGCAAAACATTTATTCGGTAATTATCAAATGGATATTTACTATGATGCTTGTATGAATCATACACCATCACATAACCTTATAAATTGCCAAATATTTTTTATAACATTGACTATTATGAGCTCCGGGTCAATATACTATACCATAGAAATATGACCCCCCCCCCCCCCCCCCCCACCTCATTTGCCTAAGGCAGTTAGCAGAATGTGGCCCAAGCAAAATATTTTCCATGAAATTGGACACAAAATTAAACACTGGTGTTGTTGGTGCAAGTGTCAAAAAAATATGCCAACTGAGCATTGCCAGTTTGAAAAGGAGATCTTTCACTGGAAAAAAGTATTATGGCATAACAATAATATTATTAATGTATCAAAGTGCAATGTTGTATAAATATAAACAAAACATTACCTTCAATGTAATACTCAAATACATCCCCAAAAAATAAATCCATGAAGAAATAGGGCGGGTCAATTTTCTATTATAGTATTTTGACCCCCGGGTCACTTTTCTACGCGGGTCAATATTCTATCTGACACCGGCACCCCGGTGCATATTATAGGTCATGTACGACGAAAATAGAATTAAATAAACCATTTAGAACTACACTGGAGATAGCCACAACATTTACCAACCTAGGTACAGTCATCGTTTAGGAAAATTCTCACTATTATTGAATTAAACAGTTTTATTTACCGCAAGAATCCTCTCGATGTTCGGCAACTCCATGCAGTGGCTAGCAGACCGGAAGTCAGGAATACCTCTTCTGAGCTCGTGACCTTTGCAGCTAACTCCGCCGCTCGCGAAGCGCCGCGAGCGGCAGAAGACAGCAGTCCAGTGTATATAAGTCCGTGGTCTTACTTAAAGTTGCATTCTGACGTCCGCCATATGTAATATAAAAATGTTCAGTTATCCAGCATTCCCCATACACTATATATTGTTTTCCCAACTACCTATCAACTTATTTTTACATAATATCCCATTTCAAGATAAGAAGTTGCAAAACACCAAACAACGATCTGGCGAGCTTCGTTGATAACACTTCACTGATTGGTTTATACTTCAACGAAGGAAATTCCAATGAAAAACGCTGTCACACATGCGCTATGATTCATGTAAAAAAGACTTTTACGCCAAGCAACGTTGCCGCCGTTGTTTTCGTCTGTGGTCATCGTTTTCATCGTCATCTTGACGTATGTGGTATGTTTGATAGACCATTGTGTCTTTAAATCGTTGCGACGTATGTGCTTAGGCGTAAAGGGAAAATCGCAGCACATGATATTCCGTTCGAAGCGCCGCGAGCGGCAGAAGACAGCAGTCCAGTGTATATAAGTCCGTGGTCTTACTTAAAGTTGCATTCTGACGTCCGCCATATGTAATATAAAAATGTTCAGTTATCCAGCATTCCCCATACACTATATATTGTTTTCCCAACTACCTATCAACTTATTTTTACATAATATCCCATTTCAAGATAAGAAGTTGCAAAACACCAAACAACGATCTGGCGAGCTTCGTTGATAACACTTCACTGATTGGTTTATACTTCAACGAAGGAAATTCCAATGAAAAACGCTGTCACACATGCGCTATGATTCATGTAAAAAAGACTTTTACGCCAAGCAACGTTGCCGCCGTTGTTTTCGTCTGTGGTCATCGTTTTCATCGTCATCTTGACGTATGTGGTATGTTTGATAGACCATTGTGTCTTTAAATCGTTGCGACGTATGTGCTTAGGCGTAAAGGGAAAATCGCAGCACATGATATTCCGTTCGAATGTTGAATGCACGTCTTTGACTACGAGTATTGAAACATTGATTATGTTTGACTTGGTCTTGGGCTTGGCTCTCAGACGTTTCATGGATGGTGTGGGCATGTTCAAGGGCTGGACAATGCTGATTTAATAAATAATAATGGTGTGAACAACTGTATTGTGTCCAGGGGGATGCAATATAATTTTGAGGCCACCCCTGAATGAGGCTAGGCACACGAAACAAATGGAGGCCACCTAAGGTCAACGTTTCCCGTCGCCCAGCCCCGGGCAGGAGAGGGCACTGTGACAGCCACCTGGCCGGTGACCTCGAACCGGCAGTTCCGCTGTATTCGTTGATTTGGCAACAGGGTTTGTCGGTACCTCTGTTGGTTTTAACGAAATTTTCATCCCGCTGTCTTCATTGTCTATACAGCGCGGTGTTGTAACTCTGCGGGAATCCACTCTGCGATCATCACATACATTGGTTGATCTGAGATACGTGTTGTTAATTGGACGTTTGCTCTGCGGAACTCCCTCCACGTCACGTATGTTTATTTCTTTTTTGCGACACAATCCAGCTGTAGTAATATGCTATTCTCGTTGTATAATGATTTTCGCGTGAGTTGACACCCCGGTGGGTGTTTGCTGCCATCGTTTCTTCTTCGTGCGAGTCACTTTAGCTACGGTTGCATCGGTAAAAGAGGTGTTAATTGCTTGTTACCTCAGTGCCGGTGAGATGTAATCTAGGTGACGCTAACATATCCTCACGTCCCTTTGAAAGTTTACGTTGTGTTTACACAACTATTTTTGTCTTGTCCTGGGCACGATCGCAGCTTTTGAATGTCAGGCTGTGTACGGTTAGGTCCTATCGGCCGAGGACGGCTGGGGTGTCCGACGCTGTCCAGGCGCCGGCTGGTTAGCGCTATTTGACGACGGGTTAATTACCATTTGAACTTCGCCGCGGAGGCCCTGCCTTACAGATACGGTATAATTACTCCTGGCGGGTGGTAAAGTCTACAGCCGCAGGCTACGTCGTCCGGGGGCGCCTGGGATGTATATGCGGTTGTCACACGCTGTGCTGCTGGCTCTGCTGAGTATAGACTCGGGGTCTACATGTGTGTATGCATGTGTATCTATCTATCTATACATATATATATATATATATATATATATATATATATATATATATATATATATATATATATATATACCTGTGTATACGTTAGTACGCCCATGTTACCTCCTGGACACGTCCGTGTACACACACACCTTTTTTCCCCTTGCTTCCTCTACATGCCCCATTGGGGTTCATCAAGCGGAGGTCAGTTACACTGCTTCGGTCCCTGCCTACGGCTGAACAAGGGCCGTTTCTCTGCCTCGCGCATTCTCCCACTCCGTTTAGTGGGCGCTATTTTGGACCCTCTCTCTTGCGCCTTTCAGTGTCCTGTTCACTCCGTTTTTATTTACACACCGGATTAGCAGGATGTCTCGTTTGCACCTTTTCATTTGTATGCATTTGGTTTTTATTTTTACGCGCAACGTACGCCGATGTACTTTCAGTGCGTGTCTTACCTCCCTGACGCTCTCCATGGCGCCACGTATATGGCCGTAATATGCTAGGATAACAGAGGTGTCGTCTGTTTCAGCTGTGCGTGATTTACCTCATTGCCTGGTGCCAAGTATATGGCCGAAATATAATAGATTAACAGAGGTGTCGTCTGTTTCAGCTGTGCGTGATTTACCTCATTGCCTGGCGCCAAGTATATGGCCGTAATATGCTAGGATAACAGAGGTGTCTTCTGTTTCAGCTGTGCGTGATTTACCTCATTGCCTGGCGCCAAGTATATGGCCGTAATATGCTAGGATAACAGAGGTGTCGTCTGTTTCAGCTGTACGTGATTTACCTCATTGCCCGGCGCCAAGTATATGGCCGTAATATGCTAGGATAACAGCGGTGTCGTCTGTTTCAGCTGTGCGTGATTTACCTCATTGCTTGGCGCCACGTATATGGCCGTAATATGTTAGGATAACAGAGGTGTCGTCTGTTTCTGCTGTGCGTGATTTACCTCCTTGACTGGCGCCAAGTATATGGCCGTAATATGCTAGGAAAACAGAGGTGTTGTCTGTTTCAGCTGTGCGTGATTTACCTCACGGACGCCCTACCTGGCGACAAGTATATTGGCCTTAATTTAATAATAACAATAATAATAATAAAACAAACGGTAAAGGCAGTTCTTATATAGTCCTCAGGACCGCTCAAAGCGCTTTACACTTTACTTCCCTGACAGACCTGTTCACTCAAATACCATCTCGGCTTCTCTGGGAAGCATCCAGCCATATGCTACAATTAATGCGCGAAGGCTGCTCGTACACATATCCACCACTGTCTATAGTCAGGTACTCATTTAAACAGCTGAGTGAACTGGAGCAATGTAGAGTGAAAAAACTTGCCCAAGGTTTTAACGCCGCAGCCAGGATTCGAACCAGGGTTCTCGTAGTCGAGAGTCCGAAGCTCTACCCCTGAGCCACTGCGCTCTATAAGCATTTATATAGCACCATTAATCCAAGTTACCTTGTTCGAAGGCGCTGTTACAAGAAATCATAGAAAGATACCCAACCCAAAGTTAAAACTCATTAAAACATGATATCAAATATCTAAATTAGTTATAAAAAAAAAACAGAGAGATGTCGTCTGTTTCAGCTTTGCGTGATTTACGTCACTGACGCTCTTCTACCTGGCGCCAAGTTTATGGGCCGTAATATGCTAGGTTCTCGGAGGTGTCGTCTGTTTCGGCTTTGCGTTACTTGCCGCCGTGTTTCATCGATGTTGCTACTGGCGCCAAGTGGGTTGGCAGTACCTGCGAGTCGTCGTCTGTTTCAGCTGTGTGTATTTTGCCTGCGTCATACACGGCGGTTCGGCCTAGTGCCAAGTGTATTGCCGGATGTCTTTTTCAGCTGTGCGTTCTTTGCCGGCGTGATCCACATAATATAATTATGTCTAGCCTCGTTCACCCAGGCTAGGTGAGGTGGCGGAATTTTAACCTCTCAACTCTGCCTGGGAAATTATGGTCTGCAAGTGTAACCGCCAAAGCGGCCTTCTACCAGATTAGGGTAGTTACCCTGATTGCTTCCCAGGCCGTTTTTCACATAACTAATAGAATGACGACACTCTTTAGCAGTTATTGCTGTATTTTAAAACTATTCAAAACGTACAACTTATACTACCACGAAAAAAAAAATGTCCGGTTGTTTCTGTTATGTATTCAGCTGGATTAAACAGTATCCATGACATGGCAGCATGGCTTAGCCTCACACGGATCAATTTTACAGGCCGGCAAAGTCGCCAGAATGTCTTCTCGGCGTAGTTCTGCAGCCGCCCTACAGTCGGTTAAGCAAGACTCCCTGGCGTCATGTATATTGACCTATACATGCCAGTTGTGTGCGAAGCGTCGTCTGTTTCAGCTGTGTTTGTTTTGCTTACGTATTACACAGATGCTCTACCTGGCGCGAAGAATATTGACCGCCAGATTCCACTTCACACTCCGTTCACGTGTGCCGGTGTGCTTGTCACATTTGATTGGACGCGTGTTCACATCGTTCGGCCTGTGTTCGCATTGCTTGTTTTTGAACGGTGTTCACTTAGTTTGGGCGCACGTTGTGGTTGACGTGATTATTTTGATGCATGTCCGATTTGTTTGGGCGGCTCTTATTGTCAGGCACATGGGGTTATCCAACTCTGGGCCACTTGGTTTTGGGTGGTTGCTATGTTCGGGCTCGGCCTATTATGTATAAGCCATGCCCACCCTTTATACGCCCAGGATGTCGTCTGACCGCGGTTTTGTCTACCCCTGTTTGACGTGTTTGGGCGCTTGATGCGGTCTGCTCTTGTCTACGCAGTTGCCCCATTTCTATATTCTGCTTGCCTGTATTTTCGTATGTGCGTATGTTCGTATGTGCGTATGTGTGTTATCTGCCGCATACGCATTCGGCTAATCGATCTCGTAATTTAATATTGTACTCTATGACTCTGCTGTTTTTTTCATTCAACTCGATACAATGTTGCAATAAACGGTGCGATTATACCAGAAATAGCATTCTTGTACCAATGTATCTTCGTGTCAACGTCCATATTTGTCGAGTTGTCATTGGTTGTAACGCTTCGACCAGCCCACGTGACCAAGCTATAACGTATATAACCCAGCCGGTTTTCGAATTTGTCATTATTCACTTGTGTATTTAAGAAAAGCCACGACAATGTTAAGAAATGGATGGACCTATGCCGAAGCCGCCAGGGGCCCCGTCTCCCCACGCAGTGGTGGTGGTATTGCGGGGTTAGCTTCCATACCGCCGTATGGGGAGGCGTTCCCCCGTTGGCACCGCCACCGACACCAACACCAGCCCCGGCTGCGACAGTGTCGGTGATAGCCCCGGATGGGGTTCGTGTGGTAAGTCTTTGTTAATGTCATATTTCGATTTCAATATTTTCGTGTTAACAATTTTAGAAAACGCTAATACGTATATTATTATTGTAAATTACATGACTAAAACTTTCGTTCGTTCGTTCGTTCTTGTAGTCGGAAATCCCACCACCACCTCCACCTCCACCACCACCATCGCGGGCCGGGTTCGAGTGCCCGCACAGCAGCACGGCCTTCACGAGGAAGGACACCTGGAAACGCCACATGTCACGTGGTTGCTGTACCCGTCGCATTCGAAAGAGGATCGCGGCGGACAACGAGTTGGACGCCATCGTGCTATGTTTCCGCTTCCGTAAAAATGCCGCTTCCTAACCTGTCCGTATCACAACTTCCGTGCAAATGGCGGCGCTTCTTGCCTCGTCCGTATGTTAACTTCCGTGCAAATGGCGGCGCTTCCTGCCTATTCCGTATGTTAACTTCCGTGCAAACGGCGGCGCTTCCGGTCCCATCCGTATCCTAACTTCCGTAAAATGGCGGCGCTTCCTGTCCCTTCCGTATCACAACTTCCGTGCAAATGGCGGCACTTCCTACCCGTCCGTGTCATAACTACCTAAACGTTTTTTCTTTATTATTCTAAATATTATTCAAATATTGTTGTAGCAATTCATTGAGGGACCCACCCCCGCCAAGAGGCAGCCCGTTGTGCGCCAACCGTCCCCACCAACTCCACTCCAGGCACCAGCCCAGGTACCAGCGCCAGCGCCAGCGCCAGCCCAGGCACCAGTGTCAGCACCACCCCAGGCATCAGCGTCAGCGACAGCCTCAGCCCCAGCACCGGGGGAGCAGCAGCAGGCGGTGACCGGTGGCGCCACGGTGAGTGGTGTTTTAATATGAAGGGAAATTATTATTATTATTATTATTATTATTATATTATTATTATAATAATTATTATTATTGTTGTTATAATTACGAGCACGCTTCACGTGTCAACGTCGTTCACATGTCGAGAAAGGTTATTAATTCATCGCCATATTGTAAAAGAAACGAATTTAATTTACGTCCTTGTTAACAACATATTCCCATTTTTTTTTATTAACTATATCGTGCTTGTTATGAAACAGATTCACGTGAAAACGCGTCTTATCACATTCGTTTCGACTTGTAGGTCTCGTGCCCGCACTGCGGTACACAATTCAAGAGAGTACGTGATTGGCGGCACCACATAAAGGATGGGCGGTGCCAGCGGAAAATGTGCAAGCAACAACAGCGCGAAGCGCTTGTCGCCGAAATAATGATAAGTTGATCGTAATAATTGTCAAACACCTATTTACCAACTTGTATATTATGAACTTGTGTTTATTTCAGCCTGTTTACCAACTTGTATAACAATTATGTTATGAATTTGTCTCACCATCACCATTGCCAACGGTAATTCAAGAAGACGACGAAGAAGAAGACCCTTTGTTTCCATTAGTTGACTTTAATTTTGTGAATGACAGTTTAGTTAATGTTTATAGGAGTCGGTGGTCCTCCATTAGATCTCATCAACGTAGCGGGCACATCCAGACCACCCACAATATTCATTTGACTAACTTAGACACAACTACACTTCACACAGAGAAGCCGAGATGGTATTTGAGTGAACAGGTCTGTCAGGGAAGTAAAGTGTAAAGCGCTTTGAGCGGCCCTGAGGACTGGATACTGCGCTATATAAGAACTGCCTTTTACTTTTTTTTTACCCAACCTTGTGGAAAATGTTCAGAAATCAGTCCTCCGCATTCAAAATTAATTTAAGTTTTGGTTTTATACTACGCAATAAAATTTCAGGTGAACTTCGTTATTTTCATTCTTCCAATTTTTTTTCCGGTAGGTTTCTGGATGCGCCCCATTTAGTTAATAATGCATGTGATTTTGAAACATTTTTACATTCTTTTGATAAACAGGATATTTTAAGTTTTAATTTAATTAAAGATCATCCAATTGGTTGCCCATAAATCACGCTCCCCGACTATGTGCAAAACAATAAAGGTTTAAATTCATTAGTACGCGACCGGTCCGAATTTCATACAGCTCTTTACACCGATAATTTATGTTTTTTCCGTTGTCTCGCACTTAGTCGGGGAGCAGACATACATAATTTAGAACGTCACGTTGAGGCATTCTATAAAATGTATGAAGAATGTACCCCTGACGCCCCTCCCACGAACGAATTTACAGGTTTTAAGTTATCGCATTTATACAACGTCGAAAAAATATTTCATACTAATATATGTTTATAAATTAATCAACGATAAAGACAATCCTTTGTCGTGTCACTTAGTTACGCGATCCCTTTGCAAATATTCCGACACTTTAAATTTGAATTTATACAAGACACATTTTTCGTATCTACCCAACATTAATATTTACACTCATTATTTTAAATGTAAAAAATGCGGCAAGCTTTGGCACAGGTCTAGTCGTTTAACTAGGCATGAACAAACATGAGAAATAGAAATAAAACGAATTTTCCCGGGTGGGGGTTTCCACGTAGCACAAACCATATTTGAAAAAATGCGAGAATTGGGGATAAATGTTCCAGAAGAATTATGTTTTTATCCGTTTCTGGTAACTTTCGACTTTGAATGTTATTTTGATACTTCCCATTTACCGCCAAATTCCCCAAAGGTCCACTGGTTGTCTCGACACGAAATTCTTAGTGTTAGTATTTGTTCAAATGTTCCCGGCTTTAGTTTACCATGTTGTTTTATTAACGAGGGTGACCCGAGCCAACTGGTGGACCGGTTTATCACTTATCTACATAACATAAGTGATGCCGCTTACTCTATTTATAAAAATGTTTACAAAGATGTTTTTGTCAGTTTAGAAGAGGCGTTAGAAACTGTTAAGGCTAGCGAATTAGCGAATGGTAAATCATGCCACGTAATTAATAATGATAATGATAATAATCATAAGGATGATGATGATGATGATAATGTCGATATTAAAATAATTACATCTAAAGATATTTATAAATTAATTGTTTCGTTTAATGAATTTATTAAGGAACTACCAGTGATTCGGTTTAATTCCGGAAGATATGATTTAAATCTTATTAAAAAACACATTGCTCCATACTTCCTGACAACACACGTAGACGACGACAACGACAATGACGACGACGACGAGAATGACAACACGGACGGTGACAGACATGTTAAAAATTCTATGTTCGTTGTCATGCGCAACACTAATTTCATGTGTCTGAAAACGAATACTTTAAAAAAATTTGGACATCATGAATTATTTGGCTCTCGGTTTTAGTTACGAAAAATGTATAAAAGCATACGGTTGCACTCTGTCAAAAGGTTTCTTTCCCTACGAGTGGGTGACTCCGTTAAGTAAACTCGACTGTGAATCCCTTCGGCCTAAGGAAGCTTTTCACAGCGAGTTGAAAAACGAAGATATTTCAGATCAAAATTACGCATATTGCGAACACATTTGGCGCGATCACGACATGAAAACGTTTCGTGATGTTCTGATTTGGTATAATAATAGAGACGTCGTTCCGTTTTTGGAAGCTATTGAGAAACAATTCCATTTTTACAAATTGCGCCACATAGATATGTTTAAAGACGGGATTAGTGTACCGGGTCTGACCATGACATTTTTTTTCGATACTTTACCGAGAGACATATATTTTACCCTGTTTAATACAAAAAAGACTCCCATTTACACGATCTCGTTAGAAACGGTATAACCGGAGGCCCCTCTTTAATATTCCATCGTTATCATGAAGTAAACGTAACTACCATCAGACAATCTAAACCCTGCCATTCAATAGTCGGATACGATGCAAATGCTTTATATGTTTGGGCCATTTCCCAACTAATGCCCACCGGATGTTATATCTACCACACCGCTGAATCCAACTTTAAACCAAAACAATCACGTAAATATGGAAAAACATCATTAAAATGGCTAGAGTGGCTTTCGTATAGTACAAATATTTTTATTAAACACCAGTTTAACGGTAAAGAACAGAGGATCGGCCATCGTCATCTTCCCGTTGACGGGTGGTGTGCAGAGACCAAAACCATTTACCAGTTTCACGGATGTTTTTTCCACGGTTGCCCGTGCCAACAGGAGCACACCAACACCGTCAACGGGAAGCCGATGTCCGACGTTCTGTCAGCGACTAAAAAGAACACCGAATATTTAAATCATTACGGCACTGTTGTAGAAATGTGGGAATGTAAATGGAAAAAGATGCGTACAAGTCCAGATGTAAAACACTTCTTAGATTCAAAATTTCCAAACCGTAAAACGAAATGGGAAATGACACAGCAAAAAGTTTTGGAAAATATTGTTGAAGGACATTTATTTGGCATAGTAGAATGTGATATTTCAGTTCCGGAACACTTAAGGTCTTATTTCGCAGAAATGCAACCTATTTTTTAAAATACAAATATTTCGAGAGACGACATTGGCGAGTTTGTGTATTCTTACGCTGTGCAACACGACATTTTTAAAACACCTCGCCGGTCATTAATAGCTTCCTTTTATGGAGAAAATAGTACTGGCAACGCCCCTTTTAAAATGGTACCTGAAACACGGACTGGTCGTGTCTCACATTTAGCAAATTATACAAAACGATCCCAGTCCGTGTTTCGCGTCTTTTGCCGACACCGTCTCGGATGCACGTCGCGAAGGTGACGTGCATCCAGACAAAACTATTATTGCAGACACCATGAAGCTGGTGGGGAACAGCGCCTATGTCAAGTGCGCCACAAAAAAAACTAAACATAGGGATGTCGTTTTTTGTAATGAGGAAGCGGCGAGTGGGGGAATAAACTCTCACCGCTTTCGCCAGCTAGAGCCCGTTGCCGAATCCGTGTACCAGCTAACACTAAGCAAAACATCAATTAAATTCGATCTCCCTCTTCAAATTGCGTTTATGGTTTATCAGTACGCGAAGCTGCGAATGCTTCAGTTTTATTATGACTTTTTAGATCTTTACATTGATCGCCCTCTTTTTCAATATTGTGAAATGGACACGGATTCGGCATACTTGGCTCTAGCTAGATCGTCCTTGGATGATTGTGTTTCTACCGACAAGAGAGAGCATTATTACAGGCATAGGGCGGAGTGGTTTCCCGGTGTGTGTTGTGACGCGCACGCTTCCGAATACGTCGCCTGCCGGTTAGCCGGCAAGGAATGGACGATCGTCCATCCTTGTTGCATGGAGCGTGCGCGTCACGACAAACGAACACCGGGACTTTTTAAAGTGGAATGGGAGGGTAAAGGTTTTGTCGGGTTGTGCTCCAAAACATATTATTGTTTCGGCGACAAAGATAAATTCAGTACGAAGGGGTTAAATAAAAGAAACAACGAAATTGACAAGCAGGTATTTCTTAATGTTCTAAAGTCCAGAAAAAACGGGGTGGGAACAAATCGCGGGTTTAGAACGGCACACGGGTCAATTTTTACTTATGTTCAGGAACGTTCGGCACTATCATATTTTTACGGGAAAGTCTCTACCTCCCCGTGCCTCATTTCAAGTAAAATTGCTCACAACCAACCCATTGACCATATAATTATATACATTTATACACATAGTAATATACATTTATACACATATTTATATATGTATACATATATTTATACATATATATATATATATGTATTTATACATATATTTGTATTTATACGTATATAATGTGTCATATACACACGAGGTGAAGTGTTTGTTTATTTGTTTGTTTACGGACCGACCACTGACTCCTAATATATATTATATTATATTATGTATGTATGTATGTATGTTGTAATTTACAACAACAAAATATAATTTCATTACCTGTATGTATCATATCATATCATGTGACATGTCATGAAATTGTACATAATTTTCACAAAATATGAAATAATGTGACTACATATATCTATACTTGACACTTTCTCTTGGGTGTCTCACAAGAACTGTGTAAAATCAATAGTTAAGGTTTACAAGAATTCTTATTATATCACTTCCTCTTGGGTGGCTGACAAGAATTGTATATACATTGTTATATTGAGTTTGTGAATAAAACATTGAAAACTCACAAAATGGTGTCGACATTTTGATTGTAATTAAGAAGATACACGAACACACACGCAAGCATGTATGTATGTATGTATGTATGTATGTATGTATGTATGTATGTATGTATGTATGTATGCATGTATGCAAACACTCACGCACGCATCGAGTCAGCAATGCGGACATTGCATACAACTCTTGACAAATGTCATCAACGCAGACATTGCATGCAACTGTTAACAAAGTCAAATACACGGCAGTGATTGTTGACGAGATCATTCCCGAAACTGTTCACAATCGACTTCGCGGGGATGCCTCGACATCGGTGCAAAAAATACACTACACAGTATTGTCCACACACGTTAGACAGCGGGCTCTGAAGTGTTTTGTCTTTGAAATTCCAAGTCGCACTGTTGCTCTGTAGACAATACACGAATTCCCTTTGTCGAGGTGGCAAGCCGTAAGAGTCGAAATATTCGCCACGCCTGTCATTAGTAAAAAACATGCAGATCCAGTGTTGTCCGGGTTTGTCACTCGAATGAGTGTTGCACACGAATGCCGCCGGATAACTAGCGATACCGGTCTTAGGCAGACAGTCTTTTGGTAGGGCACCCGCAACAATGCTTTTGGTGTACGAGTCCGCCGCAAGGAGGCGTTCTATTTGCTCCGTGTCCATGATGTGACCGTGTGTATCAGTAGTCGTAGACTACGTTTCTGTTTCTGTCAATCTCCAAAACCGACTCGAATTCTCCGTAGACGATGACGTTGACCGTCTGCTCGAGTGGATCATCGAAATGCATTTCCACTCGCAGGTTGCCTTTATGTACCAAATTTTCCCAGTGCCACTGCCCCTCTCTTGATCAGCGGCATAGCGCTTCGAATAAGGCCACCGAACAAACTACCGAGTCCGTCACCTCGCTGCACTCTAGCTCCGACAAACACGGGCAATCCTTCACCCACTTGTCTGACGTAATAGTCTTCGTAGGCGCGACTGCGACTGTCGCGACTGTTGCGACTGTGACTCGTGTTTCGAAAAACGATGGTTTGCGTCGTCGAAAATGAAGCGTGACTGTCACTCTACCACGTTCGAATGGTACGCGACGTCCCGCGTCGTCTCTTATATCGATCTCGATCGTCGTGAATTCTTTGTGCAAGACGTGTATTGCACATTGTCAAAACTCTTGGACACCACGGCTCCGTGTTTGCCTTCTAATGGTACGGCTCTCAGAAACGGCGCAACGGTGTCCCCGACCACACGTGATTCCACGACGTTAGGGTAGACGTAGAGTGCATAAAACCTTTGCGCCATGTCTACCATAGACTCGCCCTCTATGACTGTGGTGAAATGTTTTTTGTTTTCGTTTTTGGGAGACGTGTAAACATAGTTGTGTATACCTAATATGTTTTGTAGGTCCAGCGAGTACACGGAAAATGTGCTGTTTTGAACCATGTGTATAGTCACTTTTTGTGTGATGTTGTTGTAATTCAATTTTTTTGACATTATTTTCTTTCGCGACCGCCCGTATTCTTTTGTTCATTGTCCGAATAAACATGTCGGGGGTATCATATTAACCCGCATCGATGTGCACAGCGTAAGTCGCACTGCCGAGGGTGACCCCTAGCCACGTATTTTCGCTGGTGATGTTATACCAACTGTGACTGTACTGCATTTCAACCAGACCGCATTCCCATTGACCTGATAGACTTATACGTTGTGGCAAGGCTGTGATATAGTGGGTCAACGTGTTGTCGGGGTGCAAGTCCAATGACGCGTTGCTCGGTAGTGTGAGGTAGAAACCGTTTTCAGACATGTCGATCTCATTTCATCGACAGGTTGGGCAACAGGTATCCAAGGCAACTGCTCAATAACGCCGTCCACAGGTTAGAGTTAGCGTCGGTCTTAGTCAGGTTGTAAATACTGACCACATCACAGTGTACAGCACGGCGACTTGACAAAAGAAGACGATTTCCGCTTTGGGACACGAACTTCCAAACAACACCCAACGTTTGCTGGTACTTCCGGTATCTTCCACGATGTCTTCGACGGTGTCTTCGAGAGGAACCACCACCTCTGTCGTAACGTGCATATCAACAATGGCCGTACGAGCGACGTCCGTCACCCTTTATACGCGACCAATGACGACTTGTCCACCCAGCTGTTAAACGACTCGGGATAGCCTAGCCATTTGATTAGAACCTGTGTCTTTCTCCCACGCTTGCGCTACTGCAACAGTTTCTCGATACGATACACTTTGTCTTGGGTTACTACCACTTTCTGGAGTTCTTGTTCGTAAAACGTGCCCTCTATCCGCGAGCCTTGGTCGTCGATCAAACGATACACCGGTGGATCCGTACGATGCACTGACTTAACAGTAAATATCTCGTCGCTCCATTTGGGTAAGTAACCTTTCTTGAATTGCCTCTTGGCTTTACTGATACGAACGCGATCGACGACTTTTAAACCAGGTTCAATTGTGCGGGTTCTTTCGTTTCCGTACAATCGCTGCCACACCTCTTCTTGGTTGATGACGTTCACTTCCACCGGTGACATACCAATACTTCGGTGATAACTGGCGTTGTACGAATCCACGAGATGTTGTAGCACGTCTAGGTACCTCAACGTCTGATATTTCGTGAAATATCTCCACATTCGAGTCTTGAGGGTATGATTAAATCGTTCAACGATGCATGCTTTGGTCTCTTCGTTGTGTGTAGTGAAATGATGGATGCATTTTTCTTTAAAAAAATCTTGCAATTATCTATTCAGAAACTCTTTTCCTTTGTCCGTCTGCATTTTCTGTGGTCCGTCGTTGTTCCTTAGCAGGCGACGAAATGCCGCCGTGAGTGAGGACGCCGACTTGTATTTCAAAGGAACAGACCAGGCTTTTTTCGAGAACACGTCAATGACGGTCAGAATGAAAGTGTGGCCGTCGTTGTACCGTTTCAAACGCGACATGTCGACTAGATCGGCTTGCCATTGGTGATTTATTCCACCAACAGCAACACGTCGACGTCTGAAACGATATCTCACAGGTTTGTGAAGAGTGTACGTATCTTGTTCCGACAACCATCGCTTCACCTCTTTCCCCGACGCCTCCAGGACGGAGTGGGAAGCACGACGCAAACTATCGAATCCCCCATAGCTTCCGGTTTGCTTCGGGTCGTAGTAAATGCTATTTAAAATACGGCTATAAGAAAGTGTCTTGTTATCTACGCGACCAGCCATGACGTAATAACACCGTAGTGTAGTGCGCGATTGTTTAATACGGATCCCATCGCGTGTGTTGCAAAGGGGTGGTGATGGTGGAGGAGACGCGAGATATGCGCGACGACGATGATGAAGGACGTCTACCACTGTTGCCCGCGATGGGAGTGGGAGTGGGGGTGGATTCTTTTGAAGCGCCGCCGGCGACGGAGGAAGTTGTCGTCTGTATGTAACTTCAACGTTCCGGGTTACCGACTAAATCCATGCGTGCGTTCACGTCTTTGAGACCTCGAGCGAACGTTTTCCAACCCACCGGTTGAAATGACTTCCGTTTTCTCAGAGCGTCGTTCACGAGATCAACGATGTTACTTCCGGGCACCGGCACATTTCTATACACCATCTCTCCACGATCGTTCCAACTCACGGTACCTTTTATTTTATCGACGAGACGACGTGCTTTTGGCTTCAAGCTTGTTGGTACACTATCTACGATTTCGTTTTCCACACCAGGTTCTGCTCTCGGTTCTTGGACTACTTTGTCTTCTTTTACGGGTGCTTTGTGCTCTTGTTAGAAAAAACATTATAACGCATTAACACCTGGTTATACAAAACGACTTTCTCTCTGTCGCTTAAGTCAACGCGGTCTAGAATGGATCTCATTTCGTCGTCGAGACGTCGCATAATATTTCCAATAGGATTGGAGGAAAGTGACTGCGATGGAACGGACTCCAGCACACGGGGATCGACCAGCGCCATTTTTTTGCGTATTCCATAGCGGCCAGAATCCTTACGACTGAAGCAATCTAATAACCAATGGAGCGAGAAGTGACTTGGCTAACGGAGCTAACAACGCCCCAACGAAACCACCTTTCTGTAGAATACGTTTACTCGCATGTAAAGAAGTCTTCCTTTTTACCAAAGCTCGCAGGTCCTTCTTGTACCGACGCAGTCTCCCCTTCTGACTTTTCTTCAGTGGTACGTTCCCTTTTAAGATGTTGTGTGCACACTCACACAAACTTTGGACCATACCTCCATTCCCCTTCTCAATAATGGCCCTAACTAATGCAGGGTCAGTCTTAGCCAGGAGACAAAGGCACAGTACGTTTCTCTTCAGTAGGGACGACATATTGAATGATGGACGTGACTACGGCGTGGTTCTATTTATATCTTGGGAATGTAAGCACACTGATACGTTCCAGAGTCAGGTATGTTACTGCGCAGGCGCAAGTGTTCCGGTGTGGACTGTTTCAAGTCGACGAATAGGTAGCCGTGAGGTACGGACGTTGCGTCTCTGAATGCCTCTTGCATGTATTTTACACGACCCGGAAACAT
This sequence comes from Oasisia sp. SBJ-2009, assembly GCA_964017155.1. NCBI lineage: Eukaryota > Metazoa > Annelida > Polychaeta > Sabellida > Siboglinidae > Oasisia > Oasisia sp. SBJ-2009. The sequence goes on from OZ024855.1 coordinate 8,611,755, forward strand.
CTGTTTCGCTAAATTGACTACTTGTGTGTTGTCTCGAGGATTCTTGAAAAGAACCATGTATTGTGCGTTTAGACTGATGGTCCGACTCTCTTTCCCTTTTGGAAATACATTTTGCACCAAATATATAACCGACGTGTTGCAATGGTGACTCTTCTTCGTGAACAGTTTTGTCACCCTCTCTCGACATGAGATCGTCGATGACCACCAAGTTTCTATTGTTAGGATCGAAAGACGACAAATCGGGAAGACCCTCGACGCATTCTAAGTTCGGATGTATGGTAGAGAGGGTGGAATACAATGGCTGCCATTCTCCGTAACACCACGTGATCTTTTCGTGTGGTAAATTTACCAGTGTGTGGGAGTGACGTAACAAAGATACAACAAAGGTTGTCTTACCACAACCTGTCGGTCCGGCGACGATGCTGGTAAACGGGTGAACTAACCTCGTGTCCATACTTTACCCATCTGACCAACGGGACCAGGGTGGACGGTACTTATACTTATACTTATACGCATACTGAGAGAGAACACAACCAACCAATAAGGTTTGCACAGTTTTTATTAAAGCAGAACACAACACAATACATGTATTTACAGGTGATTTTCAAAGAAGCTAACTAACCCAATGTTAAACATTATGTCTCCAACGCTGTGACAACACGTGCATTTATTTACAGTTCATCTTCTAACGCAGCAAGTACCATACGTTTAACATTATTTCGCCATAGCTCTGAAGGAGACTCCTCCAACCAACTCTTGATAGCATTCATTTGTTCGGGTGCCACGTTGGATTGTCTTGGATAGTATTAGGATAGTATTATTTGGATAGTATTAGTTCGTGAACTGTCAGTAAGGGGGCGACACTAATGCACGATCTATCCGCCAGGAGGCGTCACTTTAAATAATAAGACACACGAATTTGTGTAGTTTTAGTTCGTGACTTGTCCACCAAGCGGCGCCACTAGTGCATGATATTTCCGCTTGATGGCGCAACTAGTACACGACTTATCCGCCAGATGGCGAAACTTGACCGGTGGAATTCCACCAGTGGATTTCCACCGCGGCGCGGCAGGCTTACCACGATAAGACCCTATATTACTACTTTGGCTGACCCTGAAGTAGGTCTCGTATTCGTAACGTCTCCAACATGCAACTGTTTGTCTTGTGTACTTTGCTGTGCCTGTGGGGGTAGGCTCCACTGTTCCAGTGGAGGGTGGGGTTGTTTTTCCCCCTTTACGGTTTCTGTCAATGTATACTTTCGCTTAACGCATGTGTTTTCTGTCGATACACTATTATGCATTTCATTGTATCAGTATACATGCAAGTAGCTGATTGTACGATAGGCTTTTTGTTGTACTTGGATGCTTATCATTTACCATAATACTGTATGTCTTTCAAGGTACAATCAGCAGAGCGCACACTTCAAGTGAGCGCCAGGCAATCCAGTTGTAAATAAAATATCTAGATTGCCATATTACCAATACAAGGTATTTTGTGTCTTATTGATCTACCGTAAACAGAGCCAGGCCCAGCTGTAGTTTAATTAGGGAGTATTAAGGGCACACTTACGAGTGGGAAGGGCGCAGGCACGCAAAATGTGTATACACAAAGTGACAGTGCGGGTTAAAATCATCGGTCACGATACTTTCAGCACTGCCTGTTTCAGTGTTGTCAAGCCTCCAGACACTGCTTGAAGTTGAGAAACACCATTTACTTTTTCTTAATGGCGTTGAGTCGTTGTTTGCTGCAAACTTATATGTAATCAAATCATGAATAATACTACAAAGTGATTCATGTGGTAGGAGTATACTAGTAAGCATATATCTGCCGTGGTGTACACTGACGTTCTAAAATGCGTTAAAAATGGGAATTTATGTCAGAAAGCAACTTTAAAGTTGTTTTCATTTATCCCTGAACTATGTGACATGCTAAATATTGATGAATCTACGAATTATTTATAATATGAAGTCCAACGACTTGACGATATGTACGTTTTATTTAGCCCCATTGACAGAATTACTAAATATATAGTTTATCGATTGTGTAAATATAGTTTAATATACATCATAAAATAATACTCACTCTCACAGTTGTATCCGTAATACTCTTTCGTGCAGACGCACATGTATCCAATGAGGAGATTAGCGCACTCTGCTCCATTTTGACACGGCATAAAGCGGCAGGAATCGTATACTGTAACAGCAATAACATGATAATTATATTACACTGTTTTGTTCACTGTATTGTCATTATATTCATATGAGTTGATTTTTTACCGATTCATTTTAAGTAATAAGCAATACTCTTCGAGGGATCTGACTAGAAATGTGCGAATAATTACTGATTGTTAAGATCTTCTGTTCTCAATGTCATTGTGGTGTTCTGAAGGAGGTACTCAAGGTCACTGTGGTGTGTCCGAAAGAGGTTATCTAGGTAATTGTCTAGTTGAGACAAAACACTTTAAATACTTTGCAGATTTCTTGACTTTATTTATTTCCTTGATATTCTTGTGTTTTGAATATAGTTCATTTAACATTTCTTGTTACTACGTAAATGAAGTATTTTGTTAGGTGAAGTGTGGTTGTTATCTTACGACTTTTGTATTTTCTGGATAATAGTTAGGTTTGCGGAGCGTATATTTTCCCTATTATTCCACGACATGTACATTACTAAATTATGTATAATCAAATTAATTTCAGGCAACCCAACTACATAACGGGCTTGCCATCATATTTCACTCCACTAATTTAATCAGGCTGAACATAATAACAAATTCAGTGTAACCCCCCTTCAATGCATATACGTCAATTCAAGGCAAATGAAATATACTAATGCAAAGACACAATAAGAGAACAACATTATTGTATGTGACGCTTCGTGAATATAGGTGATGAAGAAAATATGTTTTATAATTATACATCACTGCAATAACACTCACGTAAGCAGGTGTCTCCAATATAATTATTCGTGCAATTGCATCTGTACACTTCTCCGTCATACCTGCAACTGGCTCCATGGTGACACGGATTTGTTTTGCAGAGAGCACTCTCTATAAAATCAACACAATGGGAATTATATTAATACCGTTTTATAGCTTTGTCACAAAACTCTATATAATGAGGCCTGGCTTTGAGGTGTGATTGTTTGTCATGTTGCTATTGTTCGTTTTGTTATTTTGTGACCTGCTGTCTATTTTATTTAGCTACATTAACATAATCACTACTATTATAGTTTGTCTATTGTGTATATACAGTTTAATATACATCATAAAATAATACTCACTATCACAGTTGATTCCATAATAATCGTTCGTGCAGAAGCATATGTATCCTCTGTAGACAGTACCACAAAATGCTTCATTCTGACACGGCATTGAGTGGCAGGAATCGTATACTGTAACATCATAAATATGGGAACTACAGTACACTATTGTTTCTCTGTATTGTCACTAAACTCAGATGAGTCGATTTTTTACCGACTCATTTTAAGTAAACAACAATACTACCGACTAGAAATGTGCGAGTAGTTACTGCTTGTTCAGATCTTCTGTTTCTTAATTTAACGAAATATATGACTTTCCCATTGATGTGTGTCTGACGGAGGTTTTCAAGGTCATTGTGTTGTGTCTGAAGGAGGTGCTCAAGGTCATCGTGGTGTGCCTAAAGGTGGTAGTCAATGGCATTGTCTAGTTGAGACAAGACACTTTAGATTTCTTGACTTTATTTATTTCCTTTACTTTCTTGTTTTTTAATGATTCTTTTTAAATGTCTTGTTACTACGAAAATGATGTATTTTATGTGTAGTGAAGTGTGGTTGTTATTTTATGACTTTCGTATTTTCTGGATGTTAGTTTGTTTTGTGGAGAGTATATTTTCCCTATTACTCCATGACATAGCCATTACTAAATTATGCATAATGAAAATAATTATAGACAACCGAACTAGATAACCCGCTTGCGATCTTGTTTAATTACACTAATTGAACCAAGCAAAACATAATGAACAGAAATGAGGATGTTGAGAAGAATAAAAGGAGTAACATTGAGAGACAGAGTAAAGAGTGTGGACATCAGAAAGGAGCTAGGTGTGAGTAGCATACAAGAGAAAGTAAGAGAAATGAGACTACGCTGGTATGGACACATGCAGAGAATGGAAGAAAACGAACTGAGAGCAGTTGGTGACATGAGAGTGCCAGTAAAAAGGCCAAGGGGGAGACCAAGAGGGAGATGGGTGGATGGCGTCCGAAGGGATATGCAGACATTGCGGATCACCCCGGAGGATGCGCCGGACAGAACATTCTGGAAATCAAGAATTCGGGCCGCTGACCCCACCTAGTGGGAAAAGGCGAAGAAGAAGAAGAAGAAAACATAATAACAACAAAATCCAGTTTAGTGTAGCCCCCTACAATACATATACGCAACATCAAACCAAATGACACATACTAATGTAAAGAGACAATTAGGGAATAACATTATACAATGTAACACTCACTGAATATAGGAGATTATGAAAATATATTTTATATGTGTACATAACTGCAATAACACTCACCTTCGCAAAAATCTCCAATGTAATTATTTATGCAAGTGCATCTGTACTGTCCGTCAAACGCGCAACTGCCGCCATGCTGACACGGATTTGTCTTACAAATACCAATCTCTGTGAAATCAACAAAATGGGAATTACATGAACACCGTTTTACAGCTTTGTCACTAAACTCTGATGACAATAATTTTAGCCGACCCATTTTAAAATTCAGCGGATTGCAACACGACATGATATATTTGTTGTGCCCCTTGTGTTTTCTTACAACATTTCCTGGTCCTGCTATTGATATGTTCCATTTATGTATAATAAGGCCTGCCTTTGAGGGGTAGTTGTTTTTTCATGTTGATGCTGTTCGTTTTAATATTTTATTTGTCTTACTGAGAGTTTGATTCATTTAACCCTTAGCAATGTAACATGAACAATACTAAATCATTTTGAATAAACGAATTGTTTATAATGTATAGTCCAACGACATGACGTGTGTCTATTTTAATTAGCTTAAATAAAAGAATCACTACATGTATAGTTTGTCGATCGTGCAAATATAATTTTAATATACATCATAATAATACTCACTGTCACAATAGATCCATAAAAAATCATGCGCTAAAAATGGAAATTTATGTCAGAATGCAACTTTAAAGTTGTTTTCATTTATCCCTGAACTATGTGACATGCTAAATATTGATGAATCTACGAATTAGTTATAATATGAAGTCCAACGACTTGACGATATGTACGTTTTATTTAGCCCCCATTGACAGAATTACTAGATATATAGTTTATCGATTGTGTAAATACTTTGCGGTACTTCGTTGGACCGTATGTTTGGGATGTCCTATCTGATGATCGTAGTTCGTCTCTGATTTGTGGCTGGATGTTTTCCATGTTATGGTAATTACCTGCGCCTACCAATATTTTCCGTAATAGTAAAGAAAGATCGATGGAATGCATATATATATATATATGCATGCACACACACACACATACACGCACGCACGCACGCACACACACCCACACACACGCACACAAGCACTCACACACACACACACACACACACACACACACACACACACAAACACACACACACACACACACACACACACACACACACACACACAGACACACACACACACACACACACACACACACACACACACACACACACACACACACACACACACACACACACACACATTTTGTTCTCTTTGTTCTCTTTTGTGATTATTAAAGAAACATAACCGACTGACTTAAATAAAACGTACATTAACGATCGGTATATTGGTTGACATTTTGATGGTCAAAACGCAAATATTACGTATAAAATGTTTGGAATCAAAAACGTAAACAAAGACGACGCCAAGTTTGACCGCTAACCGCTGTTGCGCTTACATTTTTCCGGTCGTTAAAAACGTTCCGATTGACGTTTCTACGCATGCGCAATAAATGTAAATTCATCAATGCAGACTTGCCACATGTTTGGGATGGCAATCCGTATTTTTGACCTTAGAATCCGCATCAATCCGTTAATAAGATCTTCCAGTTAACTGGTCTAAGTTACATTTCAAAACGGTTTTTCCACGTTTTTTCTCGATTTGTGGCATTTTATTTCAGCAATTTGCGCGTATATCGAAGTTTCACTGTCACGCGCCTGCCACGCGCCCAGTTCCCACCCGTTGAGCCACCTGCCACAGTTTTCAAAACTAAAATTTACTAGCACACCATCTATTATGCGCTACAATAAACGGATCTCAATGAACTAATCGGTGCTTTAGTTCGTTCGTTTCGAATCGATTTACTTAGTCACTAACAGTAAACACCAGTGTTGCCAAGTCTGCGGTTTTCCCGCGCAATTGGGCTAGTTTTAGACCTGTTCCGCGGGAAAATAATAGCAGTTGCGGGTTGCGGTTTTTGTGGCTACTTTTTATGCACATGCCGCTATTTTTGGGCTAGTTTCAAAAGTGGTGGTTTTACGTCATGTGTTACATTAAGAACCGTCTTATTCTACGTCTCATAATACTGTGAACTACCAATTCAAAGGTTAAGCCTCCTAATGTTTTTGAATACAGACGCACACATCGCCCACTCATCACTGATCTAAAAATAACTGGATTGCGGATCGAGTGTCTCAGAGTGAAGCCACCGGATGTAGAAGCGTCGCCATTGAACCAATCCCAAAATAATCGCACGTGTGATCCACTCCTTCAGTGAGCTTGTGCTGCGGCAGGCCCAGTTCAGCGTGTGTGTTTTGTTTTTGAGAATTGTAGATGACAGCGAGTCAGTCTAGTAACATAGTGGTTAGTTAGTTAGTTAGTTAGTTAGTTAGTTAGTTAGTTAGTTAGTTAGTTAGTGCACCAGCTGTCACTCTGTTCGTTTAAGGGCAACACTCCCTCTGCAGTAAGCATGATGTTTATGATGACACAGATGATTGTGTTGTTGTACATGCACGGGCGTCGATCGGTGGGGGAAGGGGGGGACGCGTCCCCCCACTTTTCAGGGTGGGGGGACAGCATAGGAATTGTCCCCCCCCCCACTTCTCAGTTCAGAAAAACTGCGAGGCATATAGCCTGACTCAACACTCCTCTCTCTCGTAATAGCCGCTACATAGGACTAGCTAGACAATAAACTCGCGATATGAAGTTCAGCTAATTAATTTTCGCAAATTAACACGAGGCAAACAAGTTTTGAGGCATGTTTTGCTGCTAGTGCGCCATAATCCGTGATAGTTATTTTTAAAAAACGTAATATTTTAATGTATTGAACTAAACCGGATCGACGCCCCTGTGTACATGTATATAGCTAGTACATTGTGGATTTGGTATATGTCCCGTATAGGATCTTGACTCAAATATATAAATCCCCCAAACTTCCCCACCAAAAATAATGTTATATTGTTGTAATCGCAATTACTACTATAACTAGTAGTATAATAAACTAAATTATAAAGGTACTGAGACAATCACATAGTCAGATGATAGAGAATTTGTATACTGGTGTTAAAATGTAAATTGCATTTTACTGATTGACATTATTGTAGCTGTTAATCGCATACACATATATACATGTAGATGCAGTTTTTGCTGCAATTTTTGTCTGATGTAATTATTACCATACCCTACATTTGGTGGATATTAGTATTTAAGCTATCATTACATGAGAATATGACTTCGAATTTAAGCCCTTGATGTTGCCTGCAGACTGCTCATAGCACCCACTGATCTAAAAAATAAACAAAAAATACTAAGAATAAATTTAAGAAAATATAAAAAATAAATACATAAATAAATAAACACAGTAATATAATAATTACAATGTAAATATTTTCAAATACAGGTAAACAAATGTCATCAAATAAGACAATGTGGTAACATAAAAAAGGTGCTCTACTAAAATACAATAACACGATAGAACGTAGTAAGATTAAATATATAAACAATTATATGGATTTAAAATGCCACTTTAAGATGATAATTCGTCAGTCATCAATCTAGTAGGGTCGTTACCTATGTTTCTTAAACTGTTTTTAACTTGACATTATGTTTGTGCTACTGTTATACGTTTGTCAGATAAGATGGAAGTTGTGCAACTTAGCAAAAGTGTGTTAAGCTGATGATTGCGTAGGTTATACTACAGCATAATAACAAGGCCAACAACAAACAGGCGGCTGCTGGGATCACGTTTGGATACAAACCACTATTCCAAAATGGGGGTGTCGGTGTGAGTTTGGGCTTGGGTTTGGGATTTGAATTAGGGTTAAGGCAATGATCTATTATATAGAGATCGGTGGTAATATGTTTTATACAAGTAAATTCTGGCTCCATCCCTAAAGTCGGGTTTCCATTGTTACTGCCACGCAGCGGTGACAACCTCGCACCCCATTTTGGAACAGTGGTTTGGTCCAAATCCTGCTGCACCTCTCTTCTCTTTAATAAAATAATAATACATTTTTAGCGTAACTGGTTTGATTCTAAACATCATATTTGCCATTATGAATAATTAATAGTACCATAAAAAAATGGCAGACACAAATAATACTAGCCTAATATTAAGATATTGGTAGCTGAAGTTGAGTCATTTAACATTGAAAAGGTCCAATGAGCGTTTGTTTTGGGATTGGTTCAATGGCGCCTGGCTGGCTTCATTTCACCGCAGGCAGCGAAGTCCAAAGCGCTATCCAGTTTATTTTTAGATCAGTGCCACTCATGCCTGCATGGGCCACCCAGTTGTCCACAAATAAAGGTAATAATCATTCTCGCGCGCTATGGGTCGTTGCTGCTGGTTACGTCAATATCAGCTCTTCTCTTCTTAGCGCAGTAACTAGCCCAGCGACCATTAGTAGTCCAGGCATGCATGCAGCCCGGGGGAGGGTTGTGAAGATGGAAGATGGGGAAAATGCAATATGCTTTATCTGTTGGTACTACCATTTATCATGGCCATGTAGCTAATAATATCTTGATGATAGTAGACATCATTAACTAACGTAATTATGTGCCAGGCCCGTAAGCCAATTCTGAACGCGCCCTCGAATAAGTCAATAATTAAATTGGTAATAACGCACAGACGACATATCTCGCATTGACTGCAAAAACTGACACTGATTGACAGCATGTCAGTGCACCTTTCTCAATAACAATAAAATGTGCATATACTTTTGTAGCCAGTTTAGGACATATATGTGATTACGTAGAGGGTCATTTATGTGGTGAAATTTGTGACGTTATGATGTATGCTATGTCTGTTTATAAACAAGCATTTGTAGTTCACCGTAGAACAGTAGGTGGCGCTCAACTGCAAGGAATGATGGAAACATCCACTCATCATTGGGTAAATACTTTGTGCGTGACGTACTTGAAATGCATTTCCCTCTTTATTGGTAGGGGTGTGTCACTGGCAACTTTTAAAATGTATAATTGTATAATTATTTAGGAAAAAAATTGGGCTAGTTTTGGGCTAGTTTTCGAGGGCGATTGGGCGGGAAATTTTATTTTGACCTGGCAACACTGGTAAACACTTATTACATTATGCAGTATAGGTTTTTGACGCATGCAGGGCATAATGTGGTTAAAAATAATTTCTCCATAAATTTAGTTCAAATCCGTATCAAAACGGAGTACAGCCGTATCACTTTAGAAACCGCCAAAATCCGTATCGGATACGGGTAATCCTTATCATGTCGCATGTCTTTCAATGTCCAGCGAAACAACAAAGCATTTTCGGTATAAATGCCACGAGCTGTTCGTTAATTGTCCTTTCATAATTACTGTGAAGAGTTTCATAAAATGTCGTTCAATGCAATAAAATATTACGTTTTTTATAAATCACTGTCACGGATTATGGCGCACTACTGTCACGTGATTTACGCTTGCTATCAAAATATGCCTCAACAGTTGTTGGCCTTGTGTTAATTTGGGACAAATAACTTTGCTGAGAGGTTATATACATCCTGACGAACAACCCGTAGTATTTATACCATAAATGCTTTGTCTTTTCGCGGCATATTGATGATTTTACATATATCACGCATGCGCAGGAACGTCAATCGGAACGTTTTGAACTTTATAACACTGGAAAAATGTAAGCGCTACAACGGAACGATTTGAGAGGGTTCGAATCGACTAGATAGGCGTCGGTGCGGACTATCAGAATTACCGAATCAGCAACACTTCTTAAGCAGTTTACAAAGACGCGCGCACATATATGCATAAATTAGAACAATAAAATGCAAATATCAAGTCAAGTGCAACCGCAAACAGATCAATCGTCAAGTATATAAACCGTTGACTTGCCTCGCCTTCTTCGGAACGCGTACGGTTTTACTTGGTTTGACCCGCGTCTTTCAACCCACCCGAACACGTCATCACAAAGCAGCAGAGTCAGAGATACCATAAAGATAACTAAGTCGAAGCGCTTGGTTATCATGTCTTGAGTTGACTTCCATTTCCTACGTCTATACGAATTTAAACTGCCATTCAGGTATTCATCCGCGCGCGTTGTAGATTCGTACTGATAACGTGCATTGTTCATTCGCGTCACAAATAAAACTAACGTGTCCAGTAGTCTAATTCATGAACCGAAACAACCAATAGTCTGAGACAATGCTATTGTCCGAGACAATAAACGTAGCAATGTCTGCCATCGCCAAATAGATATGCATGGGCCGGAATTTAGACGGAGATAATTAAGTGACATACAGTTGTCCGGACTTATTATGTTGGGCTAATTTTAGACGAGAGGAACCGGGGAAACGCCAACTAGTTTTCCGAAGAGCGCAGGCGCCTCGTTCCTTCCTTTCCGGGTAACGCATAGATTAACCTTAGACTTAGTTAGAAGTGTCATTTTATTTAACCAGAGGGGAAAGGAAAGGACATTCGTCCTAGTGTTCGTTGTATGTTTGACGATCATTGTCTTTCACATTGCTTAGTCGATGTCACGAATCATTAACCGCTGTGGCATGCGCTGCCACCGTAACCAATTTCTACAATCCATCCAGTCACACTCACAGTTCAACATACATACCACTAAAATGTGTTTGCTCTTTAGCCTAGCTAAATAATACTAGTGCTCTGTTCTTGCATTTGTTTAAGTGACATGTTCTTGCCAAAGAGCAATGTATAAAGCTCAGATAGATAGATTTTTGACCAGGTTCTATGCGACTTTTTCATAAATTACGAGATCTACCAGATTCCGTAAGAACTTCGCTGAATATGATGTGTATTCGTGACATTGGATAGACGTGCTAACATTTTAAAATAGTCCGTATAAATTGTTTCTAGAATATATTTGGTTTGTTCTAGGTTTATTAAAACTGCATGAAACATTAGGACGCACGATTTCTTTTCGCGTCTTATCAATAAACATTGGTATAGTGACATTTCCTATGCTAATCAATACGCTGCTTATGGTGACTGGTTCGTATTTAATTTATTATTTTACAGAGAAACATCGCCAAGAAACATGTCAATGTTGACAAACAGATCTGCTATACAAATGTGTGCTACATGTCAATCTGCTAATAAAGCATGTGTAAAATTAATGTTATTGAAGCCTGTCGCAAAGCGGTATTTGTACTGTGCCAGTTAACTTGTATAAATACTTACATAGAATATGTTACTCAAACGTCTCACAAGAAAATAGTAAAATAAAAGAGTACACTAGATTCCATCGTGGTGTTTACTGGGCCATGAAGACAATTAGAATAGACAAAACCTTGTTAAACGTCCGACAAATAATCCTAGACTATATATACCAAATAATATAGGTAATATTGGATATAAAATGCAATTTCAAAGTAATACGTATCTCAATGTCACACTACGAGTGTACGAGCAGCCTTCCTCACATTAATTGTAGCAGGTGGCTGGATGCTTGCCAGAGAAGTTGAGAAGGTGTCTGGTTGAACAGGTCTGGAAGAAAGTGTAAAAGCACTTTGAGCAGTCCTGAGGATTGGATACTGCGCTATATACATAGCGCAGTATCCAATCCTCAGGACTGCTCAATAGTCACCACTGTCTATAATAGCCAGGTACTCATTTATACAGCTGAGTGAACTAGAGCAGTGTAGAGTGAACAAACTTGCCCAAGGTTTTAACACCGTAGCAGAGGATTCGAACCCGGGTTCTCTTAATCGAGAGTCCGAAGCTCTACCCCTGAGCCACTGCGCTCTATACCAGGGCAACGCACGCATAGCCATGGCATAGCCATAGGCCCAACTCCCTGAGTTCCCCGATAATTTTGATCCACCATCATCATAGATACCTTTATCGCCACGATAAACCACTGGGTTGTCACGAAGTTACACAGCAAAATATCACTGCAGAGTTTTACAAGAGTTTTAACTGTATGTTTGTTTAGTCGATAGGGAAGGGATTGCTCTTGGTTTCGACTGGAGGTTAATCGCGATCCGGTAGATGTCGCTACAACCTAGACGAATTACAATCAGTGTACGAATCAATCTTTATTGGGGCATCGCATCGTTGGATTATCACCTCCGTTAAAACTGAAATATAATAAAATGAATATAATTACTAACTAACTAAAGTATTTAAATCGTCATACGCTTATTCGCAACGTAACATATTCATACTAGACACACATATTCTCGACGTCCGACGACCCAGTCCCAGTCACGGCGAACATAATCAAGTTTCCATTTCCACACGTTACACAGGCGCTCATTAAATACACAAATGGCAACAGTTGAAACGGAAGATCATCAAAATAATCATCGTTGCCATTTGACTTAGTTACCAAGTTAGAATAAATAATATCAATAAACAAGTTCTTATGAACCGCAGTACTTCGCATGCGCCCATGTACGATTTCGCATCGTTAACCGCAGTGTATGTGTCTCGCGCAATGTTCTCCCATACTATTACCTGTTCTGCAGGGATGCACTTAACTTAAAGAACAAAAAAAAGCTACGGCTTCGTGTCATACACCTAATAGAGTTTATACAAAGTAACAATTTCCACATATACTCAATTTTTTAACGTCAGCCGTTTACTCAGAATATGACTTTAAAGTCTAAAATTCTAACGAAATCCACGATGGTCTAGACGTCGCCATAGGTGAAGGGTTAATTTGGCTTGGCCATTCAGCGCGCGGCATTCTATATCTCGGTCAGCTTCCGGCGACGTCGTTAAGGGTCAACAACTTCGAGTCTTCGACAGTTCGTTCAGTTGGCGTGACATCTAGCAGCTGCTTATAGAATATAGACGTATATCTAAATCTGTGGTTAAATCTATGGTAAACTTTAGTAATTATGCCTTCGTGTTCGGCATATGGTTGCAATAATAGTTGAAACAACCGGTAGTATTGAAGCAATGGATTCACGTTGGTGATTTGCGGGCGTACTGTTTCAGTGTTTGTCACTTTGCTCGGTCCATTTTGAGGAGAAATGCTTTGATGTAGACATGTATCATCAGTTGATGGGATGATTTCAGCGATAACAATAATAGACAACTTTATATTTACCGTCATCAGCATGTTACGCGCGTTGCCGAGTTGCAGCCATTTCATGACAACAGCCAAACCCTATGCAGGGAATCTACGTGGAGAGCGCCTCGATCACCGTCGTGACGTCATTCTTCGTCTAAGATGGGGTAGCGCATAGAATTTGGATAGCTGGGTGTTAAAAAAAATGTTTCTGGTAAACCGCTGGCGTAAAAAAATTGAGTATATGTGGAAATTGTTACTTTATATTAACTCTATTAGGTGTATGCCACGAAAAGTTAACTTTGTTTGTTCTTTAAGCCACTTTATTCAACTGATAATTATGAACAGATGTTACACTTTCTACCGAGATAATTGTCCCTTTATATGTATGGTTGAGACAAACGTGTTAAAATATGAAACGTGTCCATTGAGGTTATGTCCCGCACAACATTGTATACGTGCACTTGACCACCGTACACCAGGAACAACCGTATACCCGCAACAACCGTATACCCGCAACGACCGTGCACCCGAAACAACCGTACACCAGCAACAACCAACCGTTCACCAGCAACAACCGTATACCCGCTACAACCGTACACCCGAAACAACCGTACACCCGCAACAACCGTACACCAGCAACAACCGTACACCAACAACAATCGCACACCAGCAATAACCGTTCAATAGCAATAACCGTTTACCAGCAACAACCGTATACCCGCAATAACCGTACACCCGCAACAACCGTACACCCGCAACAACCGTACACCAGCAACAACCGTACACCCGCAACAACCGTACACACGCAACAATCGTACACCCGCAACAACCGTACACCCGCAACAACCGTACACCCGCAACAACCATACACCCGCAACAACCGTACACCCGCAACAACCGTACACCAGCAACAACCGTACACCCGCAACAACCGTATACGCGTAACAACCGTATACGCGCAACAACCGTACACCAGCAACAACCGTACACCCGCAATGACCGTACCCCCGCAACAACCGTATACGCGCTACAACCGTACACCAGCAACAACCGTACACCCGCAATGACCGTACACCAGCAACAACCTACACCAGCAACAACCGTTCACTAGCAACAACCGTGCACCAGCAAAAACCGTACACCCGCAATAACTATACCCCAGCAACAACCGTACACCAGCAACAACCGTACACCAGCAACAACCGTACACCAGCAATAATATGTCCACCAGCTACAACCGTACACCAGCAACAATAATAAATCAGCAACAACAACATATGCCGCACCTGTCGTCTCAGCTGGCCAAGAAAACTTGAACAAAGTGAGTGAGATGTTGCCAAGAGCACGAGTAGGAGGGCACTGGAAGAAAATCAATGATTACTTGCGGGGGTGGCTGAGAACCGGACGGTAGAACACCGATTCGGCCGTCTCGATCGGTTGGAAGTTGCGAAAGACGCTGTTGACATATTTTCATCTTCTCTACCTCCGTTGTTTCTCCCGTCGGTTAAAAAGGCAAGTTCTTATATAGCGCAGTGTCCAGTTCTCAGGACCGTTCAAAGATCTTTACACTTTACTTCCCTGACAGATCTGTTCACTCAGACACCATTTCGGCTTCTCTGTGAAGCATCCAGCCATATGCTACAATTAATGCGCAAAGGCTGCTCATAAATATATCCACCACTGTCTATAGCCAGGTACTCATTTATTCAGCTGAGTGAACTGGAGCAATGTAGAGTGAAAAAACTTGCCCAAGGTTTTAACACCGCAGCCAGGATTCGAACCCAGGTTCTCGTAGTCGAGAGTCCGAAGATCTACCCCTGACCCACTGCGCTCTACGGTTCCACTCGCAGTAGACATCTGGAGGCGGGGAGTGGCGTGCCGTTGAATTTCTCTTGTTGAAACAGTCAACATTTTACACGTATTCAGGGTAAGAAACATATGTCCAACCCCACGGAAACTCATGAGGGCTAGCTACCCCCTTACCTCCCTGTGCCTGCATCTGTGCTGGAGGCGTCGGTAAACTAAGGAATAATCATACAATTCTAAACTGAATGACTTCGATTACTGGGACATTTAATGCCGTGCTGCAATTCAGCGATGTGTCAAAATCAAGAAAGTAAAACCTAGACAAGATGCAAGGCGTCACGATGCCACGTTATACCAAAGCTAATGCATCCGACCTGGGTCTCTTAAACACACAGCGCCCTCACACGGATGCCACGTGTCGCGGTTACCGTCATGAAATAAAGCTTCATATCATAGCCTGGTTGAGAAGAGTGAATGTCGTCCGCGAGATGCCAACACTCAACACCATTCTTAGTTCTAAAAACAAATAATATTTGACTTTTCTGTTGATTAATTATGTCGATATAACCAACGTTTAAAGTTCATTCGAATGCATGTTAGAAATACGTGAGAGCCAATCAGCATGTTTTGTCCTGGTTAAGGATACACATGATAAAGCAAACTGTTATTTGTTTTGTGTGAGACATGTTTCCATATACGTTTCAGTTCGAATATATGTTGATATGCTACAGTATTATCTAACAAAACGTATCTTTATTTAATGTATTTGTTATTTCACCGTTGACCTGAGAGGCAATCATCTTCTCCGTTTGAATGTGGGACAAAGCAGCCCAAGTAGCACTGGCAGAGCATTTTATTTGACCAGGTTATGACGGACAACACGTGCTGCCACCTCACGGCGCCTGGCGAATCGAGGTTACGTTTGCTTCAATCAACGTTTGCGAATGACGTAGTTGAACCATGAACATCCCATATCGTTGGGTGTTATCAGTTGATGCTTATGTTTCCGTCTAGGATATTTGAGAAACGTTTTGTAATCTATGTTTAGTATATTTGCTAAACACAAAATGACATCAACATCTTTAGTCAAGCAGAAACTCTATGACTATTAACGTAAACAGATGACGCATATTATTTGTTATTCAAGTACGCCATACACAAAGGCGGCGCGATTAGAGACCACGTGGATGTTTTATTCACGTAAAGAACGTTATTGTTACCATAGCAACTGTGCTGTTTTGCAATATAACGTTGTGAAGCGCTCCTTTCGCCCTATCTATGAGGTCTTCTGTGTCAAACAAGCTGGTACCCTTCAATACACAGCGCCCTCACTCGCATGGGATCAAAACTTAAAATACAGATACCGTACTAAACAGAAGTGGCTAATTCTCTGTCACGGATTAAAAAAAGCTGCAGGCTTGGACGAAATACCACACGGACTACGCCACCAAGCTTGCTCCTCCTGTGTGCGCAATCTTCAACAGCAGTCTGAGGGAAGGGAATGTACTATTGCTATGGAAATGCGCCGACATAAGGCCACAGCACAAAGTGCAACCACCGAAGCTCATTCACAAAGACCTGCGGCCAATATTAGTGACGCCGGTATATTCTAAGTACTTGGAGCAATTCATTTGCGTCTGGATAACGGACATCGCCTGCGACCAAGTTGAACCCCAACCATTTGGGTTAGTCAAGGGAGCGTAGACCAATTGTGCACGCACTTATCGAGCTAGTGCACAGTTGGAAATCTGCTTTCGATTCTACATATACCATGATACGCATACTACTCGTTAAATTTAGCAATGCGTTTAACAGGGTAGACCACCATATTCTGCTGACTAAATGTGCATCTGCGAAATGTTATAACCAAACGGCTAACGTCGTTCGTATACCAACGCAAACAGCGAGTGAAGGTCGGCAATATAAAGTCGAAGTTCATTACCATCAAAGCAGGCGTACCACAACGAACAATATTCGGCCACTTAGTTTTGTACATTATATCAATGACCTACGCACAACCTGTGATCAGATGACATACGTAGACGACAGCACAATATGTGAAGCATTTTCACCTTCGTGCCCCGGCAGCTCGCTTCAAACAGCGGCAGACGAAGTGGCACAATGGACCACCACCAACAAAATGGTACTCAATTACGACAAGACAACGGAAATGTGCATATGCGTCAAGAAAAATAGCACCAGCCATCCCGCCGATATCGATAAATGAGAAACAAATCGAACGAGTAAACTGCACTCGCCTACTAGGTGTCGCCATTTCACACGATCCAACGTGGCAACTCCATATTTATGAAATTACAGAAAAATCTTCATGACGCCTGCATTTTATTATCCTGGTTAAGCACGCTGGAGTAGAACCCCTTCGTATTGTTATGATATATACCACAATCATCAGCTCCATCATCGAGTACACCTGCCACGTGTGGCACATGAGCCTAACAAAAAACAAACAAAGAAACAAAACAAAAAACAAGTAAACCAGCTCGAAAACATTCACAAAAGGGCCATGTGTATTATATTTCTTGAAATGAGTTATAGCAACGCCATCGCCACTGCAAGACTACTACCGCTCTCACGACGTCTGCTGGGGCGATATCGGCAAGTACGCACAGGCTGATGGTGTTCGTTGGTTTCAGGCAGCCTGTGATCAGTCGGCAGGTGTCAGTCAGCGTCGGATTTAGTTTCTTTGCATGGGCTGAGCGCTCCCATACAGGGCATGCGTACTATGCAGCTGACTAGCATCGCGCTAGATATATGATATGATCTGATTGTCATTTGATCTGATCCCGTCGTGAGCTTACGGATGGTGTTGTTTCTGGTTCCAACTTTCCTTTTGGTCTTTTCGATGCGCGGTTTGAACGGTAGTGTTCGATCTAGTGTCACGCTAAGATACACCGGGTGTGGGCAATGGGCTAGATTGCTTAACACAATTCCAGTTATTTTTAAACGGTGTGGTGCACTAAACGATTGTGTTGATAGTATTCCAGTGCACAAATGTGCGGAAAGGTTCTGGTCCTGGTGATATTTCCGGTCAGGTTTTGAAGTTTTGTGCCAATCAGTTGTCTGATATTTTCCATTCCATCTGTCAAGGCCTCTCTGTAAGCTTGATCATGACCCGTCTTTTAGATATTCTGCGATTTGCATATATCGGCCTGGGAGAGGAGTCCAGCCGCTACTTTAATAAACTACGTACTTTGTCATCTTGAGGAAGCTTTTCCCGGTTGCGTAGGTGGAAAAGGCTAACTTGTATTTTAGTGGGATTTTCTCGGAGTTGGTTAGTCTCTTAGCACTCCGTCAGCCGCATATGAGTCCTGATGACAGTGTTTCTTCGACCAGAGTGAAGTGTCTATCTTGGGCAGCGAAGAGGTGATCGTCTTCGTACATGAAACTGCGTGTGTTCGGGTGGCTGGGCTGATCGTTTTTGTATACTTTGAAGAGAAGCGGTGCGAGGACACTTCCCTGTGGTAGTCCGTTTCTTTGCAGTCGCCATCTGCTCCGCTTCCCACCACGCTCAACGTAAAACCAACGGTTGTCCATCGACGTGTCGTATGGGAGGACGCTTTCGGTAGATGATGATATGATATGATATGATATGATATGATATGATATGATATGATATGATATGATATGATATGATATGATATGATATGGTATGGTATGGTATGGTATGGTATGGTATGGTATGGTATGGTATGGTATGGTATGGTATGGTATGGTATGATATGATATGATATGATATGATATGATATGATATGATATGATATGATATGATATGATATGATATGATATGTGTGTGTGTGTGTGTGTGTGTGTGTGTGTGTGTGTGTGTGTATGTTTGTGTGTGTGTATGTGTGTGTGTGCGTTTCTGCGTGTGTACGCGTATATATATATATATGTAATATATATATATATATATATATATATATATATATATATATATATATATATATATATGTATATATATATATATATATATATATATATATATATATATACGTGCAGACGTGCGTGAGTATGTGTATAGGAGGGAACCATGTACATCCCTACGATAAAACATATTTTGACGATTTGCCGCTGGCCTATTTGTTATACAAGTCACCTTTAAATACTTAGAATTAAACAATAAGAGAATGCATGTAAACAAACTTGGGTATTTTATTCAAACTTCGAAATATTGGTAACACGGAGTAGCTTTTTCAGAACACTGTATATTCTCACACGGCGAATGAAGCATTTTTGTGGCTTCGATTTAAAAACCAATACATTTAACGTCAAGGCGAAGTGGACGAGAAACGCAGCTAGCGATGAATAGCCGTTGACGTTTTCACGAGTTATAGCGACGATACATTTTCGAGGTAATAAATATACTCATTCAAGCGAAGTTATTTACTACTCGCCATTAAGCCATCCTGATACACAATTAGACGCCATAAAATGTAACTAATGGTGTTTACAAATAGTTAACATACCTCCCAGTTCGCAAAGGTGTACTTGCTAAGTGTCCCCACAAGCAGTTGAGTATGCTGTATATGCCCCATACTGGGATTCTTGGAATATGGAGCACAATAATTACTCAGTGTATGGCTCGATTGAATGAAAATGGCGAGATGTTGGCCGACTTTTGTGCATTTAACAATATGATCATCGGAGGCAGCGTGTTCCCGCATCGCAGGATTCACAAGGCAACCTGGGTATCACCGGACCACAGGACAGAAAATCAAATAGACCATATCTGCATAGGACGAAAGTTCAGAAGATCAATGCAGGATGTGAGAGTGCAGAGAGGGGCAGATGCAGCCTCAGACCACCATCTAGTGCTGGCCAGAATGAAGATGAAGCTAAAGAAGAGAGAAGTCAAGCGAAGCACCAGAACGCAGTACAATGTGGACTTCCTCCAGGACAGGGTGACAAAAGAGACCTTCCGACTTACAGTCAGAAACAAATACGAAGCCCTACAAGATATCCTTGATGAAGGAAACATGGACATAGACACACAATGGCAACAGATCAAGGAGATGTGGACCAGCACATGCAGCGAAGTTCTGGGAAAGAAGAAATACCAACAAAAAGACTGGATTTCTGCAGAGACTGTCAACAAAGTGCAAGTGAGGAAGGAAAAGAAAGGTGCAGTTAACAACAGCCGAACGAGAGCAGCAAAAGCAGCAGCACAGGAAGAGTATACAGAGGCAAACAGAGCAGTCAAGAACAGCGTAAAAACAGACAAGGCAAATTTCATTGAAGACCTAGCCAAGGAAGCAGAGGATGCATCAGCCCAAGGAAACATGAAACAACTGTATGATGTAACAAGAAAATTAGCAGGAAAGTACAAGAACACAGACAGACCCATCAAAGATAAGAATGGCAATGTACTTACCAGTGATGAAGACCAATTGAAGAGATGGAGGGAACATTTTGAAGAACTGCTAAACCGGCCACCACCTCAGAACCCTCCAGACATCGCACCAGCGGAAGAAGTACTCCAGATAAACTGCGAAAGACCAAGTAAGGCAGAAATTGAAAAAGCCATTCAGCACATGAAGAGAGGGAAAGCTTCCGGCCCAGACAAAATTCCTGCAGAGGCAATCAAGGCTGACATAGAGACCTCCACCGAGATACTGCATGACCTATTCGGGAAGATATGGGAACAAGAAGAAATACCAACGGAATGGAAAGAAGGGTACCTTGTGAAGCTCCCAAAGAAAGGCGATATGCAAGAATGTAAGAACTATAGAGGGATAATGCTCCTATCAGTACCCGGAAAGGTCCTCAACAGAATAATCTTGGACAGACTGAAAACAGGTGTAGATGCCAAGCTCAGAGACCACCAAGCTGGCTTCCGGAAAGACAGATCCTGCACCGACCAAATTGCAACACTGAGAATCATTGTCGAACAATCCATGGAATGGGACTCATCACTGTATATAAACTTCGTTGACTACGAGAAAGCATTTGATAGCCTTGACAGAGACACGCTGTGGAAACTCCTACAGCACTACGGCATACCTGAGAAATTTATATCTCTGATAAGAAGTAGTTATGAAGACATGGCATGCAGGGTCATTCATGCAGGACAACTAACGGACTCCTTCATGGTGAAGACAGGAGTGAGGCAAGGATGTCTTCTGTCACCATTCCTATTCCTGCTCGCCATAGACTGGATCATGAAAAAGATTACAAAAAATAGAAGAAATGGGATCCAGTGGACACCATGGAGCCAATTGGAGGACCTGGACTTTGCGGATGACCTCGCTCTCCTCTCACACAGCCATAAACAGATGCAGGAAAAAACAGAGCAGCTAAACACAGTGTCAACACAGCTTGGACTCAACATCAACAGAAGCAAGACAAAGACTATGAAAGCCAACACAAAGAACAACAACCCCATTACATTGAACGGAGAGCCACTGGAAGAGACAGATGCATTCACATACCTGGGCAGTACAATAAACAAAACTGGAGGGACAGAAGAAGACGTCAAAGCAAGAATCCAGAAAGCAAGAGTGGCATTCATCATGTTGAGAACAATTTGGAGAGCAAAACGAATCAAAATTAACACCAAGCTGAGATTGTTTAACTCAAATGTGAAGGCTCTACGGAGCGGAGACATGGCGAACCACACAGAAGACACAAAAGAAAATACAGACCTTCATCAACAAATGCCTGCGCAGAATACTACACTTGAAGTGGACAGACAAGGTACCGAACACCACACTCTGGAAAACAACCAAGCAACTACCCATAGAAAAT
The DNA here is from genome assembly GCA_964017155.1 of Oasisia sp. SBJ-2009. NCBI lineage: Eukaryota > Metazoa > Annelida > Polychaeta > Sabellida > Siboglinidae > Oasisia > Oasisia sp. SBJ-2009. Next base: position 8,633,810 of record OZ024855.1, read on the forward strand.
GAAATAAAGAAGAGAAAATGGAGGTGGATAGGACATACACTAAGGAAACCACCAGAATCAATCACCCGTCAAGCCATCACATGGAACCCCCCAGGGAAGAGAAGAAGAGGTAGGCCACGAAACACCTGGCAGAGAGACACAGAAAAAGATACAAAAGAGATGGGGTACACCAGGAAATAAATGGAGAAGATGGCAACAGACAGAAAACAGTGGCGTTCCTTAGTCGATGGCCTATGCTCCGAGCGAGCGAAAAGGCATAAGTAAAGTAAGTAAAGTATGGCTCGATAGCGCGGCTAGTGACACGGACCGCTGGTAGCAACAAACAGAGCATTGTCGTTGTCAATACGCGCGTCGTTGAAAGTGTTACTCCGTACGTAGTCCATCCTGCGATACCGATATTTTATTAATCACACATACTTGTAAATCAGCAATTACATTTCACTGGAATTGTGAATTATATGATATATAATACTAAAAAATGAATCGGTGAAAACTGTTATTTTATATGTAGTGTCATTTCCAAGTTACCAATACCAAGGGCAAAAACTAATCGCTACAAAAATTCCCTAATTCCGTGGTGTTTGGAGCATTTCCAGATCGGTTAGTAATGGACAAGTATTTTAATTTGATTTAATTAATTAATGTATTTATTTATTTTATAACAATGTTTGTGTAATGTATATTTTAATGTACAGTGTATATGTTTTTACATTTATTACCTAGGTTTCTAATGATGATTTTGATTCTTAACAAGATATGCTAACATTGTACATTGATATGATATTGTGTGGAATTGTTGATTTTAGTATGAATGTACATGTACAATCCAACTGCAAAGTTGCCACATAATAAATGTATCTATATATCATTTCTCCTGTCAAATTACGGACCGAGTTTC
>OZ024855.1:8642207-8644707 GCA_964017155.1 Oasisia sp. SBJ-2009
TTGGAATGGTATCATGATGAATCCTTTTTAGAAACAAATGCTCGCTCGTTCACACACTACACACATCCACGCACGCACGCACGCACGCACGCACGCACACACACACACACACACACACACACACACGCACGCACGCACACACGAACGCGCGCAGACACACACATATGTACGCACACGCGCACACACACACACACACTCACACACACACACACACACACACACACACACACTCACACACACACACAAACATACATACATACATACATACATACATACATACATACATACATACATACATACATACATACACATACAGACGCATACATTCCTCATGAATCGTTAATTGTAACACATGATCAAATAATACTGTTTTGTTCTTGAAAATTGCGTCCATAGTAAGAGACGTGACGCTTGTTATATTGGACTGGCAAAACTGGTAGCTGTTTAACAGATACAATTTACAACTGGATCGAGCACGAGGCAACATGAATGGAAACTTGCCAAGTGACAGTAATTGGGGCTCCACCCACGATAAGATATGGCTGCAGGTGTTAACACAAACGAGACACCGGTACCTGGCACAGACTGGCACGGGTGATAAATAGTACACATTATGTAAACGATAAACGTCAAAGGTTCAAGGTTTCGCGTAGGTTAGGCTCTGACTGTTTAGTTCTGCTTCGGGAGCCAATGCTGCCAAATAAGAATGCCGACATATTTTCTCATTCCATTCAAATAGCGTATTATATGTTTTCAAATTATAACCGGAAGACTACACGTTTTGGAATGTTGGCCGTAAGAAAGAAAATTCAGCAACGTTTGTCGCGTGTATCACCCTAGTTCATAATGCTTGTCGTTCTGTTGAAAACTGGAATATTTACCGAGTTTGAGCTTAATTAACCCTTTAGTCTTTCCAAGAATATTTGGGGCAATAGAGGTGTTCTTGTTATTATTATTATTAGTTATTTGGTATATGTAACGTCACACCCACTTGATGTATACGGGTATATGTTGCCTACACGCGTTATGACTTACTCCAGTAAACAAGTCTGTGCACATTCATCGTAAGAAAGGAAACGTTTCAAGTTGCACAATCAACCAAGTTAATTTCTTTATTTTATCTTTGTATTATTATTTTTATTGCATAGTAATTATAATGTTTTAGTTTTTAATGTACATTCTCTATTTATATTTACACAGTTGTATTAATATCTCAGAAACAATACAATTTTGTCTGAATTTACTAACTACACACGCACACACACACACGTATCTATCGATATATATATATATATATATATATATAATATATATATATAGTATATTTCATATTTTGTTTTTAATATTACATTTACTATGACATCCATTTTTATAACTTTTCTTTTACACTGTTGTAGGCTTACAGGACTAGTAATGTGTGTACGGCCCTATGATCAGGATGGAGATAAGACGCTCTACAAATTCTAGCGTATAATAATAATAATAACGTATACAACCATAACGCGAACATGCATGCACACATAAACAAACATGTATAATAAATGTACATAAACACGAAAAACCAATAACAAACAACCAGAATATTCACACATACACACTTAAACATTCTTAAACTTTAACATACACATTCACATAAATAAATGATGAAAAACATCATATTATAGTTGATTACTTTGTAAATATGTAGATATATGTCAATGTGTCAATCTTCTATTTGCATTTATTGTTGAGAGATGCATTCGGTAAATACAAAATAGAAAACATTGCATCGGACGGGACAACATACATTAACGTACATTTTAATATTTACTTGCAACGTTCATTAAGAAGACCTACGCATTTGGTGAAGCCAATTTGCCGTTCGCTCCCACGAAGAGCCATGAGGCACACAATCAGTGGTTATGGGCGTATTTGAAAACTGTTTATGGCACACCTATCCAGGTTTTGACCCCATACGCTTTTTTCACATCTAGGCGAAGTGCATATATATATATATATATATATATATATATATATATATATATATATATATATATATATATATATATATATATATATTATGTATATATTTGAGTGTACTTTCTGGCTTTCACGATAATTTGCTTTGTTTAAGGTTAATAATCGAATTATGTCTTCTATTCTACCATCATACACAGATATATATCACTATATTGAGTGTGTATATGTATATATAAACACTCAGGATAGTGAGCAAATGTATCTTTCTTAGTAATTAATATAAGTATTAACCCAATCGCCATATCGTGCCAGTCAGGTTTTCAGTCTTCACAGTCAAGTTATCTTGATGATTTATAACTACACCAATTAGTATGTCTGTATTAACTTAGCTGGTAAATTTGAAAGTTGACTATTTAAGTGACAAAGGATTCCAACTTGATTTTAACTTGTTGATGATTTATGTTCCATGTAGCGTTCGTACATTAGGATACACTGTTATCGGGAAGGAGGCGTGGCTTTGTGAATCACGTGACCTTCTCAA
>OZ024855.1:8649707-8662207 GCA_964017155.1 Oasisia sp. SBJ-2009
AACTGCCAATGAGGTACCACAACTAGGGTCTGTGTGCCGTCTTTTACGTATTCTTGACGTGTGTAAAATGCGGCACTGTTTTCCAAACATTTTGTGGAACGCTTGTTTAAATCATCCTACAATCAGCTGTTGAACTCGCATGGCTTCGAAGCCTCACACTTAACTAAATATGGATACAGTCTGACATGTCCGTCAATGTGAAGGTATAATATGTACATTAATGAACATTTACAACCGATGGAACGTCGACTGGTGGCCCGACGACAGGTTTGCTGGCTCGATACCGGAAAGGATGTTTCAAATCATCTATAGCTCACCGTATGCATCACACGAGAGTACTACGTCTTCAGACATAGATAAATATTGATATCGTATAACATGTCCGCCAATATGAAAGCATAATATCTACATTAATGTACATTTACAGTCGATTTTACAGTCGATGAAACGTCGCGGGACGTTCGATTGAATTCAGTGCTAAGATGGCGTTGTTTTGGCTGTTCTGTCTACTGAACATACGGCATGCTGTTCTGTCTATTGACCACGCATACGGCATGCCAACATACACACTCTCGCTCGCTACGCGCCTGCACGGTAAATAGCTAAGTGAGGATGATTTAAACAAGCGTTCAGCAAAACATGCAAATAAATCCACGTTAGTCGCTGGAGGCGCTGAGACGCAACTACGGTCTCAGCGTATAAGCGCCTCTAGCGACTAACGTGGATTTGTGGAAGACCATTACGGCGTTGCCATCGGCATTGTATGTAGCGTAATAACGAAGTACCTTAACTGCATTACTAGTGTATACATTTCACTTTCGCTACGACTCCTCTCGCGCATGTAATATCTGGATAATGCACACAATGGTGATACCATCATCTGTCTCAACACATCTGTCATGAACGGAAGATTTGTAATCAGCAGCATCATCACCAGAGTCAAACTTAACACCATCCCCATCGACGTCTCCATCACCATCACCATCACCACAACGTTATCGCAACCGTTGCAACGTCACTAAATATGATGTCCTTTTCAACCATCAGGTTTGTGTGGCAATGCGGACTACAACCCACGGAATGACTACATCAACAGGATCGGCCTGGATACGGGCAGGCTGCCGGTGAACAGGAGGTTCTGGTCGCTCGGCAACAGCTGGCGCGTGGTCGATCCCTCCGCACCAGTGAACCCAGGAGTCGGCCTCAGTACAGACCTTTCACAGTTCCGTTTACGCAGGTCGGTTTTGCATTTTCGTGATGAAATATATATTTTAGTTTGCTTACAGTTGAACGCAATTGAATATTATGACATATTATATTGTTTGAATTTTGGTAAAATGGATAACTTAATATTTATCAAGAAAGTTGCTTTTGGTCTGAAATAGGTATACGCATACGCCAAGTTAATCTGCGAGAACCTCGGTATTGAACAGACATACGTTACAGCCCTAAAAACCTTCGACTCATGTGTTAGCGAAACATCAATGCTCCAGTCCCAGCTAAACAATGATTATGACAAGAAACATAACAACGACCTATGCCTACAGCAACATATAAGAACAAATGTTCTTTCCGTAGGAGTGCGGCAATGGACGACGGAGCAGACACGGTTGCACGTTACGAGATGGCGCCGTTAACCGGCGAGGAACAGTGAGTGTAGCTTAATGTATGCGCTCCGATCACACACATTCTTTTGTGTAAAGCAGCGATTCTAGACCAATGTTTATCGAAATAGGTCAAATTGTTACTGACGTTTATTTATTAACATCATTCAAAAAGCAATGTACATGCATCAATAAATAGCTGTTGAATTTGCTAGGAGCACACAATTATTACATTTAGGCGTTAGACTTGGTTTACAAATCTTCCTTGCATAATTGTAAATTAAGTTGTTAACAAATTGCATTCAGTCATTGCGATGAATAGGTACATTATGTCTTACCATAATTAATTTAGTTATCGCAAACAACATATTGAAAAGCATATATTCCATAAGGGGTCATCCATAATTATCATAATTTTCACAAGCGTACAAACCGTACACTTTTTCTGACCCCCCCTCCCCCTTGAAAGTGTACAAATGTAAATGGTGAAAATGATGACAGTGTTTCACAGTTGCCATGTTTCGCAATAATGCGTCATTCTGATGAATCACTAGTATACAAGCAAATCATTCGAGCACTATTTTCTTTTCGTTTTGGCGGTCTTTACCTCTCCCTTGTGTGAGGATGAGCGAGCGAGCGATAAGTGGGCACTTCGTTTTTGTCATTATTTTTCAACATTAAAAAAAGCGTACGTTCAAGTCATACCCCCTCCCCCCCAGCGTACGGTTTGTACGTTTGTGAAAATGATGATAATTATGGATGACCCCTAACATGTTGTCAATTACAATTGCTAGGCTCTCATTCCGTTAGAAGTAAAAGGCGTTCTATAAACGTAATACCAAATAAACATGTCACGGTTAAATTTACATAAATGTCAATGCCGTCATATTATCCCTAATCAAACACAATAGTTTTTATCATAGTTATATGTGTTTGCTTTGAATTCACACTTATCAATTATGTGAGTAATAATCGTATACTCAATTGACGAAGATATATAAGTGATTTATTGTTGTTATTGTAATACGCTACATAGTTCAATGTATAATTACATCCCTAGGACCGTGGACAAGAAGGACCTGTCGTGTACCAAGGACATGATGCCGACGGTTGAAGAATTGTGCGGCGTCATATTAAACGAAAAAGGTCCATTCGCTGAGTGCATCAAGAGAATGGTGCGTACACAGTGAATGCAGTATTCGTATTCGTAATTTGGTGAAAGTATTCATCAATTTGGAAATACAGTTTAATTTTGATTTTCTGGCCACATAACTATGACGTTCAAACTCACCTAGACGTTTTGACCGTCTATGCAGTATTTACATTGGTGCTGACTAGGGTAATGTAACACTAACTATAAAATAATGATCAATGGTGTTCTTTCTCACAGCCCGCAAGAGCAAAGGCTATATACAATGGATGCAAGTACGACGTGTGTGCCAACTGGGTGAGTATTGCTTATTTATCATAGGATGTTTAGGTAAGGTCCAGCGTTTCTTTGAAAATTATATATTTGTGTCAGTCAAATACAAATCTGGTTTGTATTTCATAGGACGAACAATAGTTGTAATTGTTTGGCATGGACGACGGTCCTTTCTGTCCTTTTCGTACCTTATCATAAACTGACTGGTAGTCAATGGCCGTTCATTGTTTGTCATTCTTCGTTGTTACAGGACGACATGGAACTTGCAAAGTCTCTGGCGCAATCATCAATCGGGACATTTGTGGCTATTTGTGCAGGCAATGGCCTCATTACCCAGGCGAAAGAAATTTGGTACGTGAATCATTGGCGTGTTTTGATGCCATCGTAACGTTTGCGATGCTAGTGAAATTTCAGACCTTACTCTGCATCTGAATAATTGCCTCATATGACGGATCCGCATACGATAAACACTTACAATGAATGACGTTACTAGTCTCGCTTAACCGACTGTCGATCGGCTATGAAACTTCGCCGAGAAGAACGTCTGGCCACTAAAAGGGCTTTTAAATGTTATCCTTGTAAAGTGCTGCCACCTTGCAGAGTTTGCGTAATGGAGGATACTGCATAACTCCTGCTTCGTAAACAACTGCAAATCTGCATTTATGTTTAATTTAGTTTACTTTTGAATTTTTTAAATATAGTTTTATCTGATAAAAAGGATATCCTTGATTAATTTGCTATTTCCAATTCGGCCTAAGGGCCAATCAGCGTTTCTACCCTAATCTGGCATCAGCCTTTCAATGCGGTATTGGGGGGCTGAATAGTGCTGCCACCTCACGGAGTCTGGTTATTCGAGGCTACGACTACATGATTACATTACTAAATGAAACGTCTGCAACATGCGAATGTGTATTGGTTTCACCGGATATTGTCACTGACCCGTTGACGTTTCTGTGTTGAATAGATGCAACTCGGAGTGTATTTGCGCCTAGGAGACGCAACACAACCAGAACACATGGCCACTAACAACAGGCAGCCCAGTGGCGCCATCTGCGGTACAAACCAGTGTAACTTTCTGAACAATATATATTATTCTGGATTAGATGAAGAATAAATAGTGCACGCAAAGACAGGCAAGAAAGGCCATTGTTTTGGCGCCTAAAACAGAACACGAATTGTGTCCAAACGACTGTCTCCAGTAACACAACGAGTGTGTGTTTTGCCTCATTATAGCAACACACCGAATGAAATAAAGTTCGAATTGTACTTGATGTTGTTTTGATTGTTTTGACACACACGTGCACACACAAACAAACACACACACTCGCGCGCACACCCACACACATATATATATATATATATATATATACACACACCACACACACACTCACACCACACACACACACACACACACACACACACACACACACACACACAAACATACACACACACACACACACACGCACACGCACACGCACACGCACACAAACACAAACACAAACACAAACACAAACACAAACACAAACACAAACACAAACACAAACACACACACACACACACACACACAATCACACACACATACATGTGGCGAACGTAAATATGCATTTATGAAGTTCCGTGCCAGTTTTGTCTTGCGTTCAACTCGTGTTCGTGTGTGTGTGTGTGTGTGTGTGTGTGTGTGTGTGTGTGTGTGTGTGTGTGTGTGTGTGTGTGTGTGTGTGTGTGTGTGTGTCTGTGTGTCTGTGTGGACGTGTGTGGACGTGTGTGGACGTGTGCGGTTTCTCGGCGCACTTTTATATACAAAACAGAAGCCCCATAAAACGTAATAAATCCTCTGGTAAAACAGCTGGATTCTAAAATATGACCCACTTATCGATGACCAACGTTGTTAGTAATCACAGATGAAATATGCTGTCGTCTCAACAATAATACAACTAGGGTGAATATCAGTGTTGGTTATAATAGTTCATTGTAGGATAGAGCGTTATAGACCCAAAATACATTGTGCAGTTCCAACAGTAGATGGTTACTATATTCAACGATTATCTCACAGTTCCTGCTGTCCTCCTTACGTGTATCGATATTACCTGTAGCGATATTACCTGTAGTGATATTACCTGTAGCGATATTACCTGTACTTATGTTACCTGTACCGAAATTACCTGTACCGAAATTACCTGTACCGACATTACCTGTATTGACATTACCTGTACCGACATTACCTGTACTGATATTACCTGTACCGATATTACCTGTACCGATATTACATGTACCGATATTACCTGCACCTACATTACCTGTACCGATATTACCTGTACCGATATTACCTATACCGACATTACCTGTACCGATATTACCTGAACCGACATTACCTGTACCGATATTACCTGTACCGAAATTACCTGTACCGATATTACCTGTACCGACATTACCTGTACCGATATTACCTGTACCGATATTACCTGTACCGACATTACCTGTACCGATATTACCTGTACCGATATTACCTGTACCGATATTACCTGTACCGACATTACCTGTACCGATATTACCTTTAACGACATTACCTGTACCGACATTACCTGTAACGACATCATTACCTGTACCGACATTACCTGTACCGATATTACCTGTACCGATATTACCTGTACCGACATTACCTGTACCGACATTACCTGTACCGATATTACCTGTACCGACAATCCCTGACGTAATCAGCCGAAGCGGCACCTGGCGCGCCATTAAGACGTACAAGGGTCGACTGGGGACTGCTGAATGAGGCGTCCTGCCCAAGCCCAGTTTCACGAAGCCGTGTACCTTTACGGGCAATAACGCGGTCTACTGGTCGCAGCTAACAACGATTAGATAATGCAGCTTGCGGCCGGTTTCATGAGAACATTAGAGATTTTAGCAAATGTTTTCGTCGGTCCTTTTTCGTGGTGCGGGCTGCAAGGAAACTAGGTCAAGTGACGTCAGACACAACCACCACCGTCAACGCCACATGCGAGTTAGCAGGCGTCATTTTCGTCGCGTCCTCGGTTTGTGAATTACGACAGCTATAGGTGAGAAAGTATTGTTTTTTTGTAATATTATTATGTTATTATATTATTATTATATATTACATAATACATATAGTAACCTTTGCAGATTGAATTGTATTGACAGTTGATTAGCTTCATGTGGGATGATTGCAGTTTTATTATACTGAGAGATAATATTTCAAGTGATCTGAAAAAGGTGAAGTAATAAAATTAATAATTAGTGGGCATATATATATATATATATATATATATATATATATATATATATATATATATATATATATATATATATATATATATGATTTACACATCAGAGACTGTACGTGCTGTAGGTTCGTAGTGGGATATACAGTGCTATCCTGGTGCCGTTTTTTAACTAAGGGTGTACTTAATTTAATGCATCTCTGAACATTATTATTTGCCCACTCTAATATGTTCAGGGACTCGTCTGCAATAGTATAGGATATTGTGTTAAACATATTAGCAAAATCAAAAGATACATTTTTTGGATATCTGAGGTCAAAAATCACATTTCAAAAATTACAACATTCTTATTTATACTAATGTTTTAATTTTTTATAGTTATGTGTGCATGGTTATTGGTTTTTAATGTAGCAGTCAGTATGCGAATTGGGCCAAAGTTCAGTGACCTATATCTTCAATGATACTTGACCTAGATTATTATTTAATTTTTATATTCTCGCATGAGCCAACAACTGTACTAAATTTCATCAAAATTGAAGTAGGGTGATGTTTTGAATGATTGATTTGACATGGGATGACCCTGGCAGGCAAACCATGTAATTACTTTGCTGGTGAGACAAGTACTGTTTTGTGACTGTGAGGCATTAGGCAGGTCTCTCTTTTACTTGGATTATGTTCCCAGTTAACACTACTAATACTAATAATAATTGCATTTGTGTAGCGCTTTTTTCTCCCAACCGAGATCAAAGCACAGGAAAAAAGAGAACACTGATGCAGGCAATGCAACATTTTTAATACTGTGCCCATTTGATAAACAGGCTAGAATCCAAATTATAGTTAGCCCATGCACAAAATATGCTGCAGTAGTATGTTCTTCTCCAAATATATAACTGCCTCATTTCCAATTCAGTTTAGTGAAAGAAATGTTTAATTATATCTGGCTAAATTGTTTTCAACATTTGTTTAACAGGTGTTGCTCCAACTACGCCGAAGAATCCAGCGCAAAGTCAGCAAGGACTTCATCAGTAATCCCTTCCATTTTGTTTCCTGAAATCATACCAAAAATGTACATGTATGTATTTATACAATAATTGTTTTAAGTAAAACAATAAAATATAAAAGAGAGAAAGAAAAGAAGAAGATATCTTCTACTGTCCTGTTACCTAATTTGGTCATTAGCAGCATACACATTTTCATTTATTTGTATTTTTGTGTGCCATTTCTGGGAAATTTGGGCTGCTTTCTCACCAAGGAATGCATCGCTTCAACTGTGTCGCACTAACCAAATACCCAACACTTCAATCAGTGGCACCCCCACCCCCAGAACCTGATAAAATTATCAAGTGAACACACAGAAACTGCACACAACAAAGGATTTTCCACAACCCCTGCACAAAGTATACTATAGGTCTACAGGTTTACCTACTCTTTTTTTCTTCTTCTCGCAGGAGTGCATTTTATTATGCTTGTTAGGTATGCATGTATGTATACATGTATGCTGCTAGTACCACCCCCTCCCTCGCGCCCCTTTCAATTTAGTACCCATTAGAAGGTTTCTACGGATGTATACTGTGTGTGTCATGTGTGAATGAAGCAAGGACTGATTCAGTGACTGCAAGTTCAAGTCTGCCTAAAATCACTTCCTTCATCCTTGTCGTGAATAAAAAGCTGATGAGTGAGTGAGGGAGTGAGTTTACTTGATAAAACATTATAATACATATAAACATAATATTTACCGAGGATAGACACATTAAAGCACACAATGGCACACGTGTTTCCAATGTGGACCTCCCAAAAATACTAAGAATGCATTTAAGAAAATATAAAAATAAATACATAAACAAATAAACACAGTAATACAATAATTAAAATGTAAATATTTTCAAAGACAGGTAAACAAATGGCATCAATAAGACAATGTGCTAACATAAAAGGTGCTCTATTAAAATATAATAACATGATAGTACGTAGTAAGATTAAATTAACAAAAAAGTATTTAAATGTCACTTTAAGGTGATAATTCGTCAGCCATCAATCTGCTGTATAATAGGGTCGTTACCTTTTTTCTAAAACTGTTTTTAACTTGACATTGCTTTATTTCAGTAGGCAGTTTGTTCCAGTGGCATATGCTGGAATAAAAAAAGGAAGTTTGCCCATTCTGGTCAACTTCAAAACATACAAAGTGCATGTGTATGTTCTCTGCCCATCATTCCAACACCGAACACCAATCTAGCGTTGACTCTTGCTTTCAACATGACGGATCGGATTTGGGTCCCTTTTTGATCCAATTCACCCTTCAACTCTGACGTATAACGCGTCCTGCTACAGCACATATATTAAATTTTGACCAAAGACTGTTAAAAGACAAAACAAGCGATACAAAATTATCAAAATTACTCACCAAAGTCGTCTCAAAAACTTTCGTAGAAATGCCGATTTCACCCACGAAAATTCAGATTTTCGTCCCTCGCGCAGCGAGGCGTCGCGAGGCCGCGCACGCGCAGCACCGCTGTGCTATTAATAAAGGGGAACCCCCACGAAAATGGACCGACGAAAACATTTGCTAACACTCTCTATTGTAACGTTCGCGCAGCTAAATCTACGTAGCATTGACCTAGTTAGGTCGCGGTGGGGAATCCCTGTAGGCCTATTTGTGCTGTGTCTGAACAACCTTTTTCTATCTAGCTGCCGCCTTTGAAATCCGTATAGCAAATGGGAAGCTATGATGAATGTAAACGATATCCAGTGTATACATTAAAAATAATAATGTTGAGAGTGGGCGTGTCGGGAGCATACCGTACATATTTCAACTTCGGGAGTTTTCAGTTTTTAGCTACCACGGCATCTGACTTGAACAATGAATTCGGAATTTGTGCTAGAATCCGGACACACATCAGTTACGCCGTTTTATATTGGCTTCCTATATCTGATACTCCATTGCGTTAGTTTAGTTATTCAGCATTCCAAGGTATACTTATGTCATACGAGTATACAAATAATGCGTCATAGACAGAATTGTAGGTTAACATAGCGCTACACAGCGGCGAAGCGTTATTTGGAACAAGCGATGAACAGTTTTCATTTGCCAACGGCACCGTGCTTTCGGCGTCAACAGTGCGCTAAGAAGCATTATTTATACAGCATAACTACGCGTGGGATGTTGTTGAATGATTCGATTAACGAAGGGAATTATCAAATGTAGGCAAAGGTGAAGTTATAACAGCAATTTAACACTGAAGTGGGTCCGGATTCCATACAAGTGACATGCATTATGCTTTGAAATCTAATCTCGAGACTGTGTTTGAAATTGTTGGAAAGGTACATTATAAATGCACTGATTACAATGTATCGTTCATCGCCCATCTGCAAGTGGCGTCGAATTAATTAATTCCTTACCTTAAACGCAGTTCCGCGATCGCACCTATCAGATCATCGCAAGCATTGCTAGAAAACTCTGATTGTCGTTTTGATACCAAGAACACGCTCCAGATACACGTGCGCGCACGGATAGGCACTGCCACGTACGCTTTGTGAGCTAGGAACACAACAGCAATCGATAGCGTTGCTAGGCTAGTCTCACTTGACTGACATATTAACGTCCCCAGATTGGGTGGCGCTATGACCTCATGAATAAATTAAGTACTCCGGATATTTGTGGTACGGCAGAGCACTGTCGAAGAAGACACAAACATCGATTATCCAGTCTCCGTGAGGGGCAATACGTTTTAGCCACTGATAACTCTGTTATGCGAAAGTCACGCTCGGTTGATTAGGTTGGCGGCGTGCCCCGGTGGCTGTATGGTGTTGACTGTGTTGGCGACGTGCCCAGTTGGCTGTATGGTGTTGACTGGGTTGGCGGCGTACCCCGGTGGCTGTATGGTGTTGACTGGGTTGGCAGCGAGCCCGGTTAGCTGTACGGTGTTGACTGGCTTGGCGGCGTGCCCCGTTGGCTGTATGGTGTTGACTGGGTTGTGGGCGTGCCCAGTTGGCTGTATGGTGTTGACTGGGTTGGCGGCGTGCCCTGGTGGCTGTATGGTGTTGACTGGGTTGGCAGCGAGCCCCGTTGTGTGTACGGTGTTGACTGGGTTGGCGGCGTGCCCCGTTGGCTGTATGGTGTTGACTGGATTGTGGGCGTGCCCCGTTGGCTGTATGGTGTTGACTGGGTTTGCGGCGTGCCCATAGATATAAATAGAACACGCCACTAGAACCAGATGGCTTGGCCCCTATCAGTTGACACATGATACTTCGAAGTCAACACGGCTAGTGACAGCCAGGCTACAGCACGGCAGAAAGCCACTGCAGTGTCTGTATATACATAGGACTGCACCAAGTTTTCTACATAATTATCACGTTATTTATTTACTGACATCAGTTAGCCAGTGTTGTTTAATTGTGTACAATGTGTTCAAACAGTTGCCTCTCTGATATGCCAGTATGAAACAAATCTACAGGCTTATACTTAGTATACAGTGTCTCGCTGTGTGAGGGGTGAGTTCAGCTTAGTACTATTTAATTTGTTGTTCTACCAGATCCACAATTGTTGTGGTGTTTTACCAAAAAAGTTATTTAAAAATCAACCAACTGAAGTCCGTCCTCCAAAGACATTGGAGAGAACACCCACACCTATATAATTAATCACAATTTTACAGATTAAAAAACAGACCATGCAAAGTGGATGAGAGAATAGGGAAAACAACAACAAAACAGAGCTGCCAACATTACCAACAACAACAGTAGTAGAAAAGGTAGAAAAGTAGTAATATTAAGATAGGTTCAATAGTAATAACAATACATAAATAAAATTAGACAAACTACAACAAAACAGCAGGGATGTCATGGTAACAGGTTTCCTTAAAATGACCACAGTTTCCCTTTCACTTTGCTCGGCATTCAGGTCTTTTCTTTTCATCTGGGAATCTGCAGAAGGCAGTACCCATTATCAATAATTAGTAGTCATAAAATAGTACCATATTATAATTAGGCTATTAGATTAATATAAAATATGTCACTCGCACTACGACTATGCACTGTAATATTATTAAAAATCGGTTTGGTACATAATTTATCCAACATGTATTATTGTTGATCAATTTTCATATGACTGTAATGTCTTAACACTATTCATTTCCTAAACTAATGGCAGTGGAACATAAATATGTTCGCAGACTATAACCTAAGCTATATATTGTATAACTGAGATTCTCACATGTGGAAAGAGACTCTGGATCCTGTTTTGTGTCGGTTGGTACAGTTGTACGCTACACAGGAAATAACCATACTTGCTAGTTCACAATGACTGTTGTAGCCAGCATGTCCCCAAGTGGATTAACGTTGTTCACATCAGTGTCAACCACCGAACTGGCCAGAGACAGAGTAGCCATTTGGGATATTGACCTCAGGTTAAACTCATTTCCAAGTCACAACCCTTCCCCTAATGACTATATAAGCTGGAGGCTACAACCCATCCCACTGAATCATTATTCACATAGCCGTGGAACCACAGTGACCAATATTTAGATCCCTACCCCAACACAGTGAACCAACTCAAAACATTCAACAGCTGGCCCTGCTGGTCTACACCAGAAATTAATCATGAGCTGTCTTATATGGCCTAGGGCTAGGGGCACAATGACACACATCCAAGTTAAAAAAATTGTCTTAGCAGACTTTTTTGACATTTATTGCGTTGCTCAACAGTTCTATTCTATATATCCTGCCAGTGAGTAGGGCACTTTCTGCCGTGCTATGTGAATTATCGCCAGTGGTCCACCGCGGCCTCAGTGCAGCGGGCCAGCTTGTCACTCTAGTCTATTGGGGAAAGATTAATGATCTAACTCTGTGGGCGTGCCCCGGTGACGGTATGGTGTTGACAGGGTTGACGGCGTGCCCCGTTGGCTGTATGGTGTTGACTGGGTTGACGGCGTGCCCCGTTGATGTATAGTGTTGACTAGGTTGGCGGCGTGCCCCGTTGGCTGTATGGTGTTGACTGGGTTGGCGGCGTGCCCCGTTGGCTGTATGGTGTTGACTGGGTTTGCGGCGTGCCCCGGTGACTGTATGGTGTTGACAGGGTTGACGGCGTGCCCCGTTGGTTGTATGGTGTTGACTAGGTTGACGGCATGCCCCGTTGATGTATGGTGTTGACTAGGTTGGCGGCGTGCCCCGTTGGCTGTATGGTGTTGACTGGGTTGGCGGCGAGCCCCGTTGGCTGTATGGTGTTGACTGGGTTGG
>OZ024855.1:8667207-8782207 GCA_964017155.1 Oasisia sp. SBJ-2009
AAAGACCCGAAGAAAAGTACGGAGTGCAGAGCTTTGAGTTTATATTGTAGTACTTATGTATTGCAAAAGCAATACACTGTATGTTTAGTCGATTGTATGATACTGATACTGATACCGTAGCGATGAATAAATTCGAAGTTGTATCTGGAATCGAGCGTTGATTGCTACATCATTGGATCAGACATAAATCTTCTGATCCTGGCGAGCGCCGTGTCGACATGACATAACCGTTTACACGCCCACACACGCTGTGAAGATGGCCACCCCCCGCGCACGCGACCCAGACGGGGTGCCCTCTTTACAATGTGGATAGTGACGATTTGACTCAATATTTGATAAATACATTAATACAATGGTTTGTCGCTTCTCCCATAGAACAACAACATCAGTGTTCAAATTACACTGATTTAGTACAGTTCGATATAAATGGCAACTATAATGGTTAGCTGGGACTTGAAATAGCTTCACATTCATATCAATGGATTTTACCCGTGACACTGCCGTGATCTACACGATGAGAAATTATTCAACTCACTACTGCAAATAATCTACGAAATCCTACGTGATTCTTGATCACCTTCTACAATTGTAAAGGACCAGTAATTGCTCAAATGCTACTACATTCATGGGTGAAATGTTTCTATACCATTTCAATCTAACATTTCACTTAACAAAGCAAATCATAATTTCCCTCCAGAAAACACAGCCTCGTGGTTTGGCTAATTGCTCGCTCTCCCAATGTCCCCAAATCCCGCCGAACCAACTGAAGTGCCACCTATTATCACTGCTAATCACTACTGACCATTAATCGCCAGGTGGAGTCACCGATTACTGAATAAAATAATTATACATATATATATATACATATATATATATACATACATATATATATATATATATATATATATATATATATATATATATATATATATATATATATATATGTATATATACATATATGCTAGTGGGTAAATGGTTCAAGGATGAAGCAGGACTGGGGTAATATGAATGGGAGTGGCACTACTACAGGGTAAATGCTTCGCAGCTAGAACACGTTTGAGACTCCAGTTAAAGTAAGGAGACAAGCCCCCCTCGCCCCCTACCCTCTCCCCCGCCCACCTCCCTTCCCCGTTCATTCATATTTCCGGCTGAAATTGCGCCACTGCAAAACGTTCCTCACCACCGACGGTCACATCGCATGTCGAATATTCCTTGGGAACCGTCGACTCTGTGACAGATAACAGAGACTTTTGCCAGCTGGCACCGCGAACTATTTATCTCCGTGGCGAGATCGCATAATTTTGATTTGTGGTGGAAAATACGCAGACATGCGGCAAATGGGGGGTGGGTGGGGATTCAACCACTGGTGACGGCCTGGGCTTAAATTCTGATTGGTGGTAGGACGAACACAGAGCCAAGCCTGCCATGGACAGCATGCCAGCGCACATTTCAGCCGGATATATGAATGAACGAGGCAGGAGGTGGGCGGGGGGAGGGGGTAGGGGGCGAGGGGGCTTGTCTCCTTACTCTAACTCGAGTCTCAAACGTGTTTTAGCTGCGAAGCCGTGCTGTAGTAGTGACACTCACATTCATTTTACCCCAGTCCTGCTTCACCCTTGAAGCATTTACACACTAGTTGTATTGCTTTACCCGCGAAGCCAACATATTTTTCCCGCTGATCATCTTCTGAAGGCATTCATTCGTCGATATCACTGTTAACAGTAAAAAACATTAGTATGCATAGCGAGAAACACGCCGTTTTCCGAGACCGCTTCGGCGGCAAAAAGCCTGCGCCATTTCTGGAACGCGTTACGCGGATAGAACATGGTGGCGCCACACTTCGGAGTTTTCAGGACGCTAGCCAACACACGCCACCAGGGAGCGCCACCAGGGGCACCTCGGATAGCCGATCCATTTGTTCAAAAAGGGTAGAGCAATTTTATTTCTGAACGGCGACAGTTTGAAACATCGAAAACTCGAATTGAGGGACGAAAATCAAAAATCGACGGAATTGTTAGTTTGGGGCTTGCTCTGGGCTTTCCAAAATGGTATAGCACAAGTTTGTAGCTATTCCCAATCGCTGCCGTAATTCGGATTCGCAATAGCGGTCAGGTATTTCTATTCCATTCATATTAGGAAGTGCACTGCCGTGCCCATTCCTGATATATATATATATATATATATATATATATATATATATATATATAATTATGTATAAAAGTATATATAATGTATATATATAATGTATATATATAATGTATATATATATATATATATATATATATACATATATATATATATATATATATATATATATATATATGTATGTATGTATGTATGTATGTATGTATGTATGTATGTATGTATGTATGTATGTATGTCTGTATGTATGTATGTACGTACGTATGTATGTATGTATGTGTGCATTATATATATATATATATATATATATATATATATATATATATATATATATAATGCATATATATATAGAGAGAGAGAGAGAGTGAGATATATATATATATATATATATATATATATATAGCGGTAGCTGTCTCAACTTGGTGCATGTCTAACAAGCAGTTCGGCGGCAGTCTTGCCCAGTTCTCCAGAAACATGTTTCAGGTCCCCGATAGTCCGACACAGGTAGTGCGATCCGCATATTGCCTCCTCCTCGTGCGTCAGAGAAGCGCTGAATTCGTCGAATATCTCCAGTCCAAAATCGACCATCTCCTTGTTCACGCTGCCGTTGAAGGCGGCCAGCGCAAAATTGTTTCGACTTCCCCGAACCGTTCGAGAAACTTTACGCGGGTACGACGGTGACGTCACAAACACCACGCGGAATCCACGCTTCCGGCTGAGGTCGCGGATCTCGCGAAGGCTCGCGAGAACACGGGGACGGCAAGCGCCATGGCTTTCTATTTAAACATGTCGTAGGCGCCTGTCTGCACTAGTACCAAGTCGCGCTTCGTTAGGTTTCTTTTCAAGATTTCGTGAGCGATTGACGTAAACTGTTTGGCGTATAACACACGAATGTACTCCACGTTACCGACAGCCATAGAGTCGTGTTTACGACCCACATCACGCGGCATATCATAACACTGGATGACCAAGTGATCTGACTTATAGCGCATATCCGACGCTCCGACAAATATCACTCGATCGAACTGCTTCAAGCGTTCACATAGTGCTGCTAGGTTCATTTCAAACACACTGTTTCTTTGCCACGACAATCGAGCTCGCCACCTGTCCTTCTGTCGTTGCCACGTGACCGCATTTCGCCTCACTGTCTCGCATTGCAAATCGTCTAGGTCGGTGTGACGTAACAGCGTCTTTCCCGTCTCCTCGACACGGCCTTTGTCGCTACATTGTAACTGCTGTTGTTGGCAGATCGTCTGGTGCCATTTAACATCGCGTAGTGGTTTGTGGTGTCCAGTGTATGCAGTAAAGTTGAAGAAGTCGAGTGAAACGCTGAGATTCGAGCATTCACTCTCGCGTGACAACGGAGACCAGACGATATACGTGCCATCAAACTTGTCGACGTACGAACACATTTGGCGGGTCACCGACGTCGTACTCGTGATCCGAAATGAACTTCCGCCAGACGGTTTTTGGTTACCGTTGTGACGTTCATTGATCCCCATGAATACGCCTTCGTTCTCGTAGACATTGGCGTGTCTTCTTTCACCAGTGAAGTTAGATTTACCCCTGATCTTCGTATCGTCACATTTTATCGGTTGTTTTGTTCCACATATCACAGACACGGTTACTCGGTAATCAACCGGTGGTTTGACAAAATGTGACTTTTTTGTCAACTTCAACACAAATTTCGGATGTCTCCATGTAAACTCGCTGTATTGTTTAAGTTCCGATAAACCTGAATATCCGTAAAATTGACTGCATTCCGCCATGTGTTGTGTTTCGATGGTGCCCCTTTCAATGAAAGGTGCATAGGTGGAAGGATTCGGACGGAAACTGTAGTACTTCGGTTGCAAGTGTAGTCGACTCACGACGATCGTAAGTACAACGATAAGCAGCAACGAGGCGCCGTAGCATCGCCAGAGACAATACTGGCAGGGTTTCATCATCTGCATAACAAATATATTATAATTACATGTGTGCGTGTGTGCGCGTGTGCGCGTTTGCGCGTGTGCGCGTGTGCGCGTGTGCGCGTCTGCGCGTGTGCGCGTGTGCGCGTGTGTGCGTGTGTGCGTGTGTGCGTGTGTGCGTGTGTGCGTGTGAGCCTGGGTGTGTGCGCGTGTGTGCGTGTATGCGTGTGTGTATGTATCTATGTATGTATGTACGTATGTATGTATGTATGTATGTATGTATGTATGTATGTATGTATGTATGTATGTATGTATGTATGTATGTATGTATGTATGTATGTATGTATGTATGTATGTATGTATATATATGTATGTACGTATGTACGTATGTACGTATGTACGTATGTACCTATGTATGTATGCATGTATGCACGTATGTACATATGTATTTATGTACGTATGTATGTATGTATGTATGTATGTATGTATGTATTTATGTATGTATGTATGTATGTATGTATGTATGTATGTATGTATGTATGTATGTATGTATGTATGTATGTATGTATGTATGTATGTATGTATGTATGTATGTATGTATGTATGTATGCATGCATGCATGCATGTATGTAGTATAGTAGGGTCTTATCGCGGCTCACCTACCGCGGTGGAATTCCGCGGTGGAAGGTGGAAGGTCAAATGTCACGGTCAAGGTCAAATGGCGCCCCTGGTGGATAGGTATTGTACTACTGGCGCCCCTTACGCACAAATTCGTGCGTCTAATTTTTTTTAAAGGCGTCCCCTGGTGGATATGTCACGAACCAGGGGCGCCCCTCACGAACAAGTCACGAACTGCTACTGTTCAAATTCGTGAGTCTTATTTTTGAAAAGGGTTCAAGTGGGGGTAGGGGTCACGCAGCGCCCCCTCGCGGATAGGTGACGAACTACAACATAGGTGAAAGAACAAGTGGAGCCATCTGACGGATGTACATTCAGCTAATACCCCATACATACATGTCTTATTTTTTTAAACTGCTTTTAAAATTAGACAAGAGGACAAGAGGTCAAGAAGCTAACCTGGCGAGCATTTTCATTGGCTGTTGCAGGCGAAGAAGAGTTTTCATAGTCTGTTGCGGAGAAGGTAGGAAATGGGGTTTTGGGGCAGTTTTGGAGGAGCATTACCTTTAACCAAATAGGGTTTTGACATTGTTTTAATGAAAAGGCTTTATGAAAAACCGAATACGTCTTTGTGTCATGACATGGAGCCAAAAAAGGAAAACGGTTATAAATTACTGTATTAAACTACACCAAAACAGAGCTTAACGCAACACCCCATAGTAGACCTCTCGCCGGTTCAAATATAGGTTGTTAGGCAACCACCAGTAAATAATAAAACAATGTAATACATTGTATCTGTCACTTCCTTCGCAAGTCTGAACACGTTTATTCATATGGGAGTGGAATCATCACATCACCATTATGTCGTACACACATATCAAGTTCTGCGCGTAGGCAACTTACACCTGACGTGCTATGCGCATGCGTGTCGTCCAGTATGTAGTTCACATAGCATTTCTTCCAGCAATACAAAAATGTAGTTCACACGTGTACCATGTACAGAATCTAGGTTCCACACACCGGTCACGTTGTGCACGTAGGCAACTTACATATTTCGTGCAAAGCGCTTGCATGTCGTCCAGTGAGAAGGTCGCATAGCAGAATTCGTAGAATATAAAAGTGTAGCTCACGCGTCGCCACCATGTCCAGTATGCAGCACACACCGATAACGTTCTGCACGTAGGCAACTTACATATGTCGTTTCACAACCAATAAACACGACGATAGGGCAGTTTTGTCATGCGCAAACCGTAACTTCCATTAAAATGACGCTTCCTACAACGTGCAAAACACAACTTTCGTAAAAATGTCGGGTCACACAATTTCTTGCAAAATTACACTTTCCACCATAGTCATAGCGTTAAGAACTAGTGCCATTTAATGTTTCGACACCTTAACCTTGACAAGTTTTTGACTGAGTAAGTGTGCTAACTGCATACCATTTCGTAAAATGTCACCGTTTCATTGCGTTAGACAGGTGGTGTTTTCACAAATTTAACTAAGTTAGTCTTGTAACTTGTAGTAAAATAGTATATTTTTCTATTCTACGCCATAACTTTGTCATGTTTTTCATATTCTACTAACTCGGTGTGCTAACTCTGTACCATTTCACAACTTTTTCGTCGTTACACCGCCATCACTTTGTCATAAATTGTACGTGTTTTTAGTGTTTATATGCCATAACTTTGTCAAGTTTTTTATATTTTACTAACTCCATGTGCTAACTTTGTACCATTTCACAACGTTTTCAGCGTTTCACCACCATCACTTTGTCAATTTCACGTTTTTTGTGTTTACATGCTATAACTTTGTCAAGTTTTTGATATTTTACTAACTCGGTGTGCCAACTTTGTACCATTTCACAACTTTTCAACGTTTCACCGCGATCAATTTGTCATTTTTGTAACCTTTTTGTTTTGTAAACATAACGTGTTTGAAAACTTTCTGTTTTGTCTTATAAACATTACTTGTATGTCAACATTTGTTTTGTTTTGTAAACATAACTTGTCTGTAAATATTTGTTTATTTGTTTCTTTTGTAAATATAACGTGTCTGTAAACATACTGTTTTGTTTTGTAAACATAACGTGTCACGCCGCGCACGCGCACGCGCACGCGCACGCGCACGCGCACGCGCACGCGCACGCGCACGCGCACGCGCACGCGCACGCGAACGCGAACGCGAACGCGAACGCGAACGCGAACGCGAACGCGAACGCGAACGCGAACCCGAACGCGAACGCCAACGCGAACGCGAACGCGAACGCCAACGCCAACGCGAACGCCAACGCCAACGCGAACGCCAACGCCAACGCCAACGCCAACGCCAACGCCAACGCCAACGCCAACGCCAACGCCAACGCCAACGCCAACGCCAACGCCAACGCCAACGCCAACGCCAACGCCAACGCCAACGCCAACGCCAACGCCAACGCCAACGCCAACGCCAACGCCAACGCCAACGCCAACGCCAACGCCAACGCCAACGCCAACGCCAACGCCAACGCCAACGCCAACGCCAACGCCAACGCCAACGCCAACGCCAACGCCAACGCCAACGCCAACGCCAACGCCAACGCCAACGCCAACGCGAACGCGACCGCGACCGCGACCGCGCACGCGAACGCGAACGCGCACGCGCACGCGCACGCGCACGCGCACGCGCACGCGCACGCGCACACGCACACGCACACGCACACGCACACGCACACGCACACGCACACGCACACGCACACGCACACGCACACGCACACGCACACGCACACGCACACGCACACGCACACGCACACGCACACGCACACGCACACGCACACGCACACGCACACGCACACGCACACACATGCGTACGCACTAGTAAAATATGAAAAAATATGACATGTAAACACTTAAAGTACGTCAAATTGACAAAGTAATAGCGGTGAAACGTTGAAAAGTTGTGAAATGGTACAAAGTTGGCACACCGAGTTAGTAAAATATGTAACAACTTGACAAAGTTATAGCAAGTAAACCCCAAAAATACGTGAAAATGACAAAGTGATGGTGGTGAAACGCTGAAAACGTTGAGAAATGGTACAATGTTAGCACATGGAATTTAAAATATAAAAAACTAGTAGACTAGTAAAGTCAAAAGTTTACTAGTCCGCCAAAAGGTTTACTAGTCCGCCAAAATATAAAAACAACCCAAATTTAAGGCGTTACAATTTGATGTAAGACTAAAAAACAGTATATGTTGCAACCCTGGTAAACTAACTGCACTTTTCATAAAGGTAACCAATAAATAATATAGTTATTACAGAAATATCAAAAGTAGTTAATGAAAAGGTAAAGATATGATCTGTATTAAAAAACTATGCAATTAAAAAGAACTCAATTGTGTAGTACCACCCTACCATTATAAATTTTCGATAATCATTCTGGAAAGTTACCTCACATTACGGTGGTATGAAAACTGCTCTACATGACTGTATTAATGGAAATAAAAATATCATACTAGAAAATTGTAGACATCAAAGAACCATTAATCTTACAAATAATGCCCACACAAGTTTATAGCTGGTGTCCACTGGCCATGCCTAAGAAAATGTCATTTATCAGTAAATGAAGCTGCTGTAGCTTGCTGCCAGTTGCTCACTGGCACGGGATTCAGTTACATTCCCCCCAGCCTGTGGGTGGGTTGGGGTCATTGTGACTGCAAACACTTGATTGACTGCTGTAGGGTGGGGTGGATGACATACTGATCTTTACAAGACAACCGGACTAGTTATTAGACAGGTTTACTAGTCCGCCCTTATCTTTACTAGTGTACGGACTAGGGGACTAGTGGGTAGTTCTACCCCTGTAATTACATTTGTATCTAAACGTATGACGATAGATCCGTCGTCGTCGACATTCTTATGCTCATTTTCTGTTTAAGTAATATTACACCTTAGACTTAGTGTAGCTTTGTGACCAAAAACCTTGTTTGATTCAACGAAGGGGTCGAAGGCGAAGCTGATGATTTTAGTATATTGAGATTTTGATCACTGTCACGTGACTGCGGTCACTAAGGGGCAGACAACTATGATGGTGGTTTATCGTTAGTCCTCAATTTGTTATTAAGAACCATAATTTTTGGAACATATGCATGTGATATTGTAGAAGGATGGAACTGGAGCACTGGTGTTATATCAAATTTAGCATAAACTGACATAATTGAGGTGGACCCCGATATTATTCAAGTGCCGAAGACGTCAAACTTCAGTTCCAATTTTCGGGGCTTTTCTGTTCGTAGCACAAAACATGCCTCCAAACATCTATGTCGTTTTAACAAAACATTGATCACATTTTTTGGATATCTGTGATAAGTTAAACTAATGTCACCAGCTACTGAAAATAATTGTGTCTTGTCTACATGACAATTCAACAATGAAAAGGGGCCTGATTGTCTTAAACTCTGAATGTTGTGGATCCCCCCGGTCCGTCCCTGGTCTATGTGTGTCAAATTGTGAAAAGAATAAGTTCAAAGGGAAGGGGCATTATGATTCATGTTGTGACCTAACACTATGGGGCTTTTGTTGTGTTAATGAATTGGTTGTGACCCAAGTCCTTGATTTGAATACAATCGGGCTTAAAATGTGACGGATTCAATGGTATTTATTCAGTCACTCCACAATAACTAGGAGTAGCATATATTTAACTTGGCCATTTATTCTGCATATTCAGGACTTAAACCTGGATGAACTGGACCTTGAATGCGAGTCTTTCGATGAGGTCAACAGGCCAACAATTGGTCAGAGCGTTCGAACAAACACGGTAAGCTTATGGACATATTCTACTACAGTATGAGACACATGTATGTAATGACAAATTAATTATCTGTGTGCTGTGTGTGTGTGATGATATATATCCTGTTGCTGTGATATTATTATTACTAAAATTGCTCTTATATTACTTATTTATTTAAATTAGATTAATAATTTGATCTTACCTTATGTATGTAATTAGTCTATATTTTAGATTTGGTCAACACGTCATAGTAATGCGTTTTTATTGATCTTAACTTATTTATTTATTTACTTATTTATCTTAGCTTATTTATTGTTATCTTACCTTATGTATTTAGTTAATTTATATTTTAGATTTAGTGAACACATTATATTAAAGTGAAGCGCTTTGATTGATATTTAGTTAGCTAAAAAGCGCTATATTAAGCAACGGAATTATTATTATTATTATTATTATTACTAAGTTGGCATACTACTGAGTATAGAGTGAAATGGCAAATTATGTGAACCAGGTTTC
This sequence comes from Oasisia sp. SBJ-2009, assembly GCA_964017155.1. Classification (NCBI taxonomy): domain Eukaryota; kingdom Metazoa; phylum Annelida; class Polychaeta; order Sabellida; family Siboglinidae; genus Oasisia; species Oasisia sp. SBJ-2009. The sequence continues at coordinate 8,677,154 of OZ024855.1, forward strand.
CTTCTTTATTTAATCTCAGGTAGCAGAGTGTGAAACTCGAGTGAAGGAAGTCCTGCAGCAGGTGGGGAGTTTCTGCTTCGCGGATGCTGCCAAAGAGATGGACATCAGCACAAAGAAAGGTGACTTTTAACACCACTTTCATAAAAACACCAGCAACACAAAAACCAATTTCAAATCTTAAATTATATTCATTCTCCAGGGTCAATGAACATACATATCCAGTAACTATTCAGAGTATGCTAAAGTACACAAGTTCTTTCAAACCAACATTATAATTATGTTCGATAACACACCCACCATACACTTGTACCATGTCCATAATGTAGCTCTTGATCAAAGGGCAATAAAGTAACCTGTTGACAATGTACATTTACTAGCTAAACTAGATTCAAGTGGTAGTTATATTTCACAAAAATAAATGGAAGTTATACAATTTGAGAACTTATATAATTATGTACATCATTATAGCACAAATTAAAAACATCATGCAATTATAGATGTGTCATGAACTTGTTTTTTACCATAATTACATGTATAAGTTATCCTGTTATCATGATGATCATACTTGAAATTCTTTTACAATTTGCTTGTGCTTGTGTATCACTATACACATATAATGATATAAGAATAAGCAAACAATTAACAGTATTTATTTATTTGCAGTGACAGAGTTTAGTGCACTTCTGCACTCGCACTTGGAATCATGTGTGAGTACCAAGTCGAAGTTGAGGGGTGTCAATCGGGAGGCATCACAAACCGCATTCATCCAGTTAATGGCGGGAGGGGTACAGGACCTGACAACACTCTCTGGCAACCACCAGCTGACAATGTGGATCTGTACAACTGTGTTTGAAGGATTCTGCAAGACCATCACCACTGAACTTCCGAGAACTGCCGAGACGAGCATGCCGATTTCTTCCGAGGAGGCCAACATCACTCACTACATTGGTGGCTTTGTTTCCTGCAAGTTGAAGAAGAGACACAGTGATACCAAGTACAAGGACGTTGTCACTGCCCTGGAGAGTGACGAAGAGCCTGCAACAAACACCTTGATTGCAGCCAAGTCCAGGGGCAAGCTCACCAACCTGTCGAAGGATGGACAATGTATGTTTGTTGAATTAGAAAATGTTTTTCGTTTCTTATTTCCATCTTCTGTGGTGAATGCATCTCCAACAGTATACATCGAGAAATGTGTTGGCAATGATACCGTACAAGACTGTTTCCACAGTGCGACTCATCATTTAGATACTTCATTGAAAGGAGATGTGTTATCAGATATGATCTCATTATACTTTAAAGTTAGAATACATCAGAAATGTAAATGTCTCATCGAGAAAGTAAAAATTACTGGCGTTGTTACGAAAACAAAACATTCGGTTAACAAAAACACTCGTATTTGGGTGTACACAGTATTTTCATCACACGAAACTATGGTATGTACGGTTGGTTGTTTCTATCCATCCACAGTGGCTAATTGGAAGAGACCATCCGCCGTCCATGCTATATATATATATATATATATATATATATATATATATATATATATATATATATATATATATATATATATATATATATATATATATATATATATATGTTATAGGTAAACATAACATCTGTAATTATTGAGGTATTTGTTATTTTCCTTCATGAAGATTATTCGTCATCTTAGCCTTAGCGTTCTTCCACCTTGTGGGTATTCGTGTTTCCGATAATCATTTAGAGTACAGCTTAGCAAGTGTTTTCGCGATGGTGTCTTCGCCTGCTTTCAATGTATCGATGTTTATAAGGGACATCAATGGTCTTTGCCTGTTGATGTCGCATTCTTCATATCGTGTAGTGGTGCTTTCATCTCCCGTGATGTTATATCTTTTAGGTCGGTTTGGATTATGGCACTTCACTGTGGTATAGCTCGGTTTTGAGTTCCTCCATTTGTTCTAAAATCTTACCTTAATCACGGATTTCTCTAACCTGCTTGTCCCGGTGTGTCTTTGGCCTAGCATCAGCGTTCTTCGGACTTTCTTCAGGCTCTTTGATCCCATGAAAGTTTCTAGTATGATCTCATGGTTGCATTTCCTCATGTCCTCTCTTGCTTTCTTTTTGATGATCTTGCATATTTCTGCATACTCTATCTGTTGTTTATTGTCGCAGTTTCCTGCCACTTATCTTCGTTTCGTCATCAGGGCTCGTGTTGGTGATTATATCATCGCATTCTGTGGCTATTGACGCGCTTTATTGGATCGTGTCTGTGACGGTTTCGCACATGTCTGGTAGTCAAGTTGCCGCTGATATACTTCCTGTATGATACCCTGCAATGTTAATTACTTTAAACTTTATACGGAAATGTATTTTATATAGTTAGGAGAGCACAATTAGCTTGGTTGCATCTTGTGCAACCATGAGCATTTCTCATAATTCAAAATGGCGTCCTCGCCCATCTTGAATTTCGGCCAATGTTCAACGTTTGATCTCTATGACATAGAGGGTCGTGTAATACCTCTTTATAAGGGTTTTCCAGGATGGGGAGTCCATTTCTGGAGTTATTTCTTGGACATGGGGTCAAAGTCAAGGTCAAATAAAAGGTCATAGGTTAAATATGACCCAAAATCAGGAATAAAATCACCGCTATTGACCGATTATATGTCGTTCGTTGCGTACCTATTCCAGAATATCAGGGTTTACTAGGATGGATAGGTAGGTACATGTATGTTTGATATACCTACATGTAGGTAGGTCCTGGGTATCATAGGATATTTTGCGATGATGACGAGCTGGAGAAGTTGGTGAGGAAGATTTGCAGCGAGGCTGGTGGCAGGCTCTGCTCAGAAGCCCAAGACACTGGTTGTGTTCGGACTGATGACCGACTCACCGCCTGCTCACCCCGACACTGTAATAACCACGCTTATGAATATCGAGAAGGCTCTCAACAGTTTTGAGATGCAGTACACCAACATCACAGTTGACCTTCAAATGAACCATACTGCATGCCTAGTCCAAGCTGATTGTCTACCTGCAGACAGCCAGAGAGCACCCGACCGGGGGGTGGGAGCTATGGGTGGATTGCTTTGCCAAGCCTACACTGTTGTCGCTCATGTTCCTGCCCGGAGACCGGAACGGTGACTTCCTCCTCCAGCAGCACTGTCTCAAGGCAATGCTGCCATACTTCTTCGCAGCAGGTCACCACAATTATGCCCGCTACCTGAGCTGGTATGTGCGACAGATGGAGCACCTCCCCAGCGTGCCAAAGAGGACCTACTGGCAGGTGCGCACGTCTGTCGGCACTCGGATGGGGGGACCGCAGTGCCAGCAGAACAGTTCGGAGAGCAGACATATATCAAGCGAGGGAAGGGTTCTGGAGGTATGAAGGGCATTTCAACGAGCACCAAGCAAGTGGCTGTGTGGGTGAATAGTTTCAATGTGTGCGCCAACCTTGACATCGCCATGGAACATATGTACAATGAAGGTGGGGAGGTGCAGAAGTATCAAGGGCCGTTCGTATCACTGAAGCGTCGACCTCATTGGTCGTGCTCGGTGCACCGAACGTCGACGTCGGTGCACCGAGCGGCGACGTCGACCTCATTACGTCGATGTTGATTGGTCAATGGCACCGCGAAACTAGGTTACATGCACCGACCTTTGACACGGCAGCGCGTTCCCCGCTACAGAAAACCATGGATATGAGACAAAGATTAAACCGCATTTTAACCAATTTTAACGACACCTTGGCAGCAATTCAAAACACGCCAGCACAACAGCAAGAACAACAACACGATGATGCAGACGATTTTGATTTAGTTTCACAGTAAGTATTAATTTTACTGTTTTTATACTACATCCTCACACATCATGAATAATCGTAGCCGTAGCGGTAAAACGCTTGCAAGCAACCAAATGGAAACAATGTAATACAATGTGTCTGAAATTTCTTTTATTCTGTTTTATACATCGCTTGTACATTGTAGCGTTTGCGAGATGAATCCGTTTGGCGCGAGCGGTCGGCAGGGAGACGTGCAAAACGCTGGATCTTGGTAAATCGGCATTACCCCTGCGCGCGCACACTTGGCAGGAAGGAAGATTACCGCGGGAACAACGCGTGCCGTGCGTGTGTAATGTCTTCATGTTAGCACCCGCATTTTAAAATGTGTTGTTAGTTGTAATTGACGAAGTTGTTTCATAATAACGAAGTAAAACATCCGTATTTCATATACCTCTAATATCTGGTGTTCTGTGTTTGCGGAAATACTTCGCACATTTCAATAACCTTGCGTAAATCCCATCTGACATGATAACCTGGCCCAAATCCCGTCTGTCGACAGAGAGTGATCGATGTTATGTAAACAAAAAGCAAGATATAAATTTATAAAAACTAGCCCAGTTAATGATACAATAATGTAAAACCAACGATATGCAAGAGTGAAATAACTATGAGCCACCTTGCAGGCTCCCGACTGCTAAAAGTAGACGCAATAAGTATAATCCACAAACGTTCTTAGACCTAGGCTATGGCCTATGCCTATTCATTGCGAATGACCACCAACTAGCTAATTCCTAATAATCTGCAACTATAAACTTCATGGGTGAGGGTCTCCCCCCCCCCCCCCCCCCCACTGACTTCTATTTACGACTGAATATAGCCAGCCGGTCACAATTTTTTTCCCGCAGTGCCAGTTTTTATGGACGTTATGTCCCAAGTCACATATGTCCTAGACGATGTCCTAAATTTATTATTAAGTTTTTATGTTATTTTGCACTTTAGTCTTAACATAAATATGATGATATATTAACACTAATGCTGGCACTCTTTGTAGAACACTTCAAGTCCATTGCATATTTTAACTGTTACTTAGCGTCTTGTTTTGGGGACATATCGTCCATAATATTTGGGACATAACGTCTATTACTCTAATCACTCTACGCAGGTAGCAGTTACACTGCCTATACATTGTCATAAGATCTGTGTATTCCTCTTGGACTAGATAATGAAGTAATAAAAGACACTGACAAGATTTACGGTACCCACAGTTTTAACCTCCAGAATAATGTTCTCTTGTATGTAGTTGTAGTTGCCTATATGTATGCATTTGACATTATTTTCTAGTATCCTAGGATAAACCCTTCACAAAAAAACACTGTATATTTACACAACTTAGAACAAGTACTACCGGTACCCAAGCATTACATAGACACAATAACACAAGCCATTATGTACACACTGTTTCACATATATTTTATTTTTATAAATCAATACATTAAACAATAATTTCAACACGTTCTTAAATCCACACCAGCAGTGTTAAATGTACTCTACATGGCATGCTGCTGCACAGTTCAATGCACATGACAATTATAATGGCTAGCTGTGGCGCATAAAATATGTAACTAACTAAATAAATATATAAGCAAGCAATAAATAAGCATGGTGACATAAAATAGTGCAACTATACAGGTCAAATGTCACACGGTCTGTGGGTAAAGGATGGACACGGAGAGCTGTAGCGGACAATTTTTTATTTCGGACAAAATCAAAAACCCTGCAACCACAACATAGGTGTTACACATACATATATACACATATACCATAAAATACAGGAATAACTTTACTGTAAATCCAAAGAAATGCATCCAATTGATGTCAGGAGGCAATACTGGTTACCCTTTTTCGATCGACCCATGTGGATAGTGACGATTTGAATTAAACATTTGATAAATACATTAATACAACGATTTGCCACATCTCTTCCAGAACCACACCCCCAGTGTTAAATGTACACTTTATATGGCATGCTGCTGCACAGTTCAATATACATGACAATCGTAATGGTTAGCTGTGGCATTATTACCCGGTAGTTACAATCCCAGATCAGTGGATTTTACACGTGGGAATATGAAGGGAAATTAAACTACTGCAATAACTACGTAATTATTAACAACTGTCCACAATTATCAAGGACCAATAATGAGTCAAATGTTCCAGCACTCGTGGTTCAAATGTGATTGAAAATTACACAGATCAGAATTCAATGATAAGTCACCAGTCACCACATGCTGTTTTTATGTCCCATGCTTTGTCGTGCTGCACAACAGGTTGGAACGTGGATCCATTTAGTAAAGTACATGCCTTAAGATGAAAGAAACCATTGTTGTCATGTACAAATATTGTTCATGCACACAGTTGCTATCAAGACAAGGCATGTTGGCCATAGTAATTTCCAAATTCATTTTATGAACTTTTAAAATTTCAGTTACTAATAACAACCATACCAATCCTGCCTCTATTTGCCAAGTCACAGTAAGTTAAAATACTGGTTTTGAAATGTGCTGCATTTAGATCATGTTTTATGTCATATCCACAAATCATACCAAAGTCTTCCAGACAACTAATATTTTCATTACTTCCAAGAACAATATATTAATTTCTGTTCATTTGAGCATCGACTCTCTGAAACATCAGAACAGATTCAAAACATTTCTCAAAAATAATCTCTGCATTCCTCCTATCAGAATTAGTCAGTTTGTGATTAAAACCAGACAGACACTTTCCTAATTAATCATGGTCAATCAAATAACACCTATTTGAAATCTGGTGTAAATTTATAGATTTTGTGTAAGAATTCTAGTAGGATTGTCGGCAATGTAAATCTGACTTGGTGCTGTTTTCCCAGTCATTCTAGCCCGGTCAATTTTATCTTTTATACTTTGGGACATTATTTATTACAAATATGTGCACAGAAATTAGGCTAGCAGTTGTATATATGGTGCATATGACACCTATGTCTTAGTATGATGAAATTATGTATTAAGCATTATACACATTTGATCGATAACAGAATTTGAGAGCCACCGTTCACCAAAGAGGTATGTCATATCTTCAATATTAAACCGGACACCTGCTATTGAGACTGTTTTCATTTTCATTATGGTCCAGAACAATGCGTAAATATGTGTGTAAATGATTTTGATCAAGCTGCAAAACAGCATGTATTGTTAAGTAACATTGCTGTCCTTCCCAGGCAATTTCTTTCTTAACTTGATCTTGAACTACGTTCCCAGCATGGAATTTTAAAAAAAGTGTAATAGTCGGCAGTGAAAAAGATCCAATGTCGAGTATAATTCCTGCTCCTTGATTAACACGAACATTCTGTAAAATGTCATCTATCCGACAGATGGGTGGCATGCAGTGATAGTTATTAGGATCAGTGGAAGTAATTGGAACATTAGGAAATATTTAATATCAACTTTATTAGATCGAACTACCACTGGAAATATGGACTGGAATTATTCATACCTAGTTAATTCATATCCAGATTTAGCTTGGTTACTTCCACCTGGCGTATCTGTACCCCCGCCTATACTTGTTAGATTACCTAAACTATCTGACATACTCATTACTGTAGCACCACCTGTCAAACCATCTACACTACCTACATCTGCAGCATCTTTACCTGTCATACTACCAGACCTACTTCAACTGAGAGGACTTTCAACTCCAACTACCACCATGGTGCCTGCCTTGTCAGACGAGTCATCATCACCAGTTGTCTTGGCACCTCTGCACAAGTCACGATGCGTAGTCAGAACGAGCTCCAACAACAAGTCCCCCGACTAGCAGACTATAGTGCAGAAGGGACAGTGCACAGCACGAGGGTGCAGCACTGGTTTCTGACATGGCGTTTCATGTGGGATTCTCGTCTGACAATCATGGCCGGTCGAGTGGTGCTGAAACACAACAATACGTAAATATGTAATATATTTGCACACTGTATAGGATCAACTGAAAACAATTATTGTACATTCTGGTGAACACCAACTGAAAACAGTTTGTGTGCATACTGAGTAACACCAATTGAAAAATATATTTACATACTGGAATAAAATTGAGAAAATACCACATTAATATATTTTGTGTTCCAAAACAAAATGGTTGATCAATATAAATATAGAGGGATCAATCTTCAGTGTCATCCAGTTAAATATGCCTTAGCAGACATCTATCCATAATGAAATTCTGTGTTTCATGAACATTTCCTAAAAGTTGTTGAAGTTACACAGAAAGGCATAGTGTTATGTTAATTTTAGTTCTACAATAAAAAAAAATTATTGACACATGAGCTGGCCTTGTCTGTCAGTTGACAGCATCTGTTGGATGTGGCTGGCTGTCATCTCGTGTAGAAGGGTGCTGCCTTCCAGCGAAGGGTGTAGACCATCAACACTGAAGTATCTGGGCTGGGAGAGGATGCAGTCCCAATCCCAGAAGCACACGTCATGGATCTGGGCAGTCACCTGGTGCAGCCGTCCATTCCAGAGAAGGTCAGTCTCATACAGGTCGTCACTGAGCAAAAGAAGGAAACTGAGTAAACAATGAATGTCACTATTTCATTTTGTTTGTAATACCAATAAATAAATAATGATTTTAAATAAGTATAAATATTTTAAATAATATAATAAATATCAACAATTAATGTATAATTATACTACTTAGACAACAGTAAAGAATTCAACCTGACTCCAATCGAATACATTAATAATAATAACAGGTTTAATAACAGGTTAACTTCTCTTCTGCCTATATCCTTGGAAACATTAATACAGACTGGATGGATGGATGGATGTTCTTGATATTCAAGCTTTACGCACGTTATACCAATCACTTGTTGAACCATATATGTCTTATTGCTGTGAAATATGGGGAAATACGTATCCGTCTAGACTAAGAAAACTCTTTCTGCTACAGAAAAAAGCTATACGAATAATATATAGTTTTGATTACCATGGTCATACATCTGTATTTTTTCACTGCTCAAAAATTCTTAAACTTCAAGATTTAATTACTCATAGGACAATGGTTATGCTTTATAAAGCAAACAACCACTATTTAGAAGGTCGTGTACAAGCGTTCTTTGAACCAACTGTAGCCGTACACAAGCATGATACCAGACAATCTAAACTATTTTATGTTAAAAAAGCGAACACTACCCATAGACTACTGTCAATTACTGTCAGAGGTATACACATATGGAACGGTCTTGCAACTAATATAACACAGTTGCAAAGTTTAAATACAACAATTTAAAAAAAGTTTAAAGTCGACGTTACTTTCTTCATATTTATGAAGAATTAACACAAACAAACAAATATTGTTGGTTTGTATTCAATCTTATAACTTTTACTATAACTACTACGCATTTTAGTTGAAAAGGACATAGCGCCTTATAAGTCATATGACTTCTGCTATGTCCCTTTAACAACAGCACCGATATTATATTGTATTGTCGTTACCATTATGTATTGTATTATTTTCCATACTATGTTGTACATAATCCTGTGTTGCTGTTGTTAAATCAACTTTCATTCGTTCGTTCGTTCGTTCGTTCGTTCGTTCGTTCGTTCGTTCGTTCGTTCGTTCGTTCGTTCGTTCGTTCGTTCGTTCGTTCGTTCGTTCGTTCGTTCGTTCGTTCGTTCATTCATTCAGATTAGTGCATGTTTTCAATATGAATACTACATAACTATACATAGGGGGATGGTGGTACTCACTCATCATAACGGGGGTACTGCAGACACCACAAGAGGCACTCCTGGGTACATCTCTTGTGTGTCTGCAATCAGTCTCCGGTGCTGACTAAGAGTCTTCTCAAGCTGGCAGATGTCGTCGCAGATGGACTGCAGGTTGTTCGTCCCGACATGCAGCAGTACGGCGTCAGCAAGTACTGAAAGCATGTGTTAAGTTGGCTATTTACAATAATGAATTTCTGTAAACAGAGAGGTGTAGGCCAGGTTATAGGTGTGAGGTGTGACACACTGAGGGGAAGACATATTTTCACTTCAAATTGTTACCATTCTTCCACGTTTTGTGAATGCTCATAATTATATTTATATAAGTAAGTCAGGCTGTTTATTACCAAGTAACATTAAAAATGCATAAGGAATTGTTTGCATTGTGCTATATATAAGGTGGAAATTTAGCAGCCAACTGACAACATGTTGTATGAAAATCATATAATAATAAATAAATAGATAATAAAAACGCAAGCAAGAAATAAGCATGGCAACATAAAATAGTGCATCTAATGGTTAAAGTGTCTTATGGCATATGGGTAAACTGTTTTTAAACCAAGTTCTGGTTTTAATACCCCTAAGTCGTTTGCCAGAGGGAAGAAGTTCAAAGAGGTGGTTGCCTGGCTGGGTGCATGCATTGCATCTCGCACAATTTGAGCAGAACAAAATCTTACCATTGCGAATGTCATTGACATGACCGCCACATTTGCAGGGTAGATCAAAGTCAACTGCACCTACCTTCTGTGGCAGGTATTTAAAAATGGATTCTGTGAAGACTGCCACACAGTATGCCATATTGACGATCTGCAAGTAGTATAATTTATATGCATTATAACAGTTGTCTATTTCTACAGCATGAGTTATCAAAAGTGTGGGTCACAGGTTTACCAGTTCGCATGTTGCAACATTTATCAGGATGGAATTTCAATGGTGATGTTTTTGACCCGACTATTTTTTTCGCTGAGGTGAGATCATGTTGTAGGTTGTTGCAGGTCTCTACACTATAAATAGGGTTAAAAAGTTTCACATCATCCGCAAATAAGAAACATGAGAGTTTTAATAACGTCAGGTAAATCATTTATGAAGATAACAAAAAGAAGAGGGCCGATCACGGATCCTTGTGGTATTCCACTGATCACCTCCTGCCAGTTAGAAAATATGTTGTTAATCCGTACTCTTTATTTTCTATGTGCAAGTAGATCTATAATCCAGTTAATTATGTTACCCTTTATTCCATAAGCATAGGCCATAGCATATAGCTCTGGATTTTCTTTATAAGTTTAGCATGTGATGTGGGACTTTGACTTTGTCAAATGCTTTCATAAAATAGGATGAATGCCATCACTGGCATCAGGTCCAGGTGATTTAAATGTTTGTAGTCTTTTTTAGTTTTGATGTGTATATTACAATATTGAATTAAAATATTTCTTTCCTGGCCTGGCCTGGCCTGGCCTGGCCTGGCCTGGCCTGGCCTGGCCTGGCCTGGCCTGGCCTGGCCTGGCCTGGCCTGGCCTGGCCTGGCCTGGCCTGGCCTGGCCTGGCCTGGCCTGGCCTGGCCTGGCCTGGCCTGGCCTGGCCTGGCCTGGCCTGGCCTGGCCTGGCCTGGCCTGGCAGGGTTAGTTTAATCAGCTGTCAGCCAGCTGTCACTGTCAGTGACAGTGACTGTCAGAAGTCAATTCTCAAACTGACTTCGTCACACGGTCGTACAGGATGGATGGAATTAATTGAAGCGGGCGGGCGGGTGAATTAATTAATTAAGTGATTGATTAATTAATCAGTAGCTCACCTCGTTCGCGTAATTTTTGTTAACGTATCCGAATTCGTAAATGTCTGAAACTGAGTCACATGGGCTATGACTGAAAATGAAAAGACACACACATGATGACTCCGCAGTGAAAGAGAAATTTAAATTTCGCTTAACGAGATAACGCGTTAATAAATTTACATTGGAAGACGAAATATATTGTCGCTGAAAGGTAAAATATTAAGCATTTCAAGGTGCAAAGATATGTATTATTTGGGCGCGGTAATTACTTTGACGACGAAACACGTTTACACGCTTGCCCCTAGTTACTTCCGGCCGGCCCCAAAGCGTCGCTAGCAACCCTTGGGAGATTCGACTTTTTCAAATCGAATTTTGTAGCAAAATGAAAAAGGGTTTGTTTAAAAATTACCGAAAAATCAGTGGACACGGGCAATCTGATTTACGAGTTCGTCATGAAAGCGCAAGTCTTAATTTATCGCAGATTTTTCGAAATAATTCGAAATGTGCGCGAGTATTTACTTCGCCGAAAAAAATAGCAACTTCGATTCGAAGGGACGATTGAGAAATAGGTGTGTAAAAATTGAATACGGTGCCAGTTCGGGCTGGCAGTGCTGGGAGTGTTAGAACCCATGTCTACGCGTCCGGTTATGCGACTTTCCTTTCGAAATATAGTGAACAATGCGTAAATTCTGACTTTTTTTGCGAGATGACGCCGCGTGACTTCTTCTGCCGGTGAAATGGAGGCGAACTTGTATAAATTGACTACACTGTGTCTGTGACTTGTCATTACAGAATTCTGCGCCGATTTGAAGGTGCACACATTAAGACAGTGTAACGCGATTATTCACGCATGAATGCATCATTTAATAGAGTATAAGCACGGAAAGCATTTATAATACTGTACTCTACATATAAACTGCTAGACCATAGGCATAGCCATAGCCACACACATAGGCTATATTTATATAACTGAATTAATTGCATATTTATTATACAATTACATCCTGTATAATGATAATTTTTTATTTTTTTTTATTTTACATTTACCTAACTTATCACTTTATTTTTTTTTTTCTATTAACTTTTTAACATATTTAAAGTGTTATACGCTACTTAGATGTGCTAATGTATGTACCAATTGTATATGGGTTTTACCTGAAATAAATGTATTCGTATTCGTAAAACTATAGCTCTAGACGACTCGGTCTGCCCGACAGCTATAGATGTAAATGTAAAAATTCAGCCCACAAATTCCATGTAAGCCGCCCTAGCGGCCTAGCCTTTGGAACACAAAAAAAAGATTGCTGTTTGTGTTTTGACACTAACAGCAAGCAAACCAAGTTGAAACTTGTTTTGAATTTCATGCAAATTAAATATCGTCTTTGGCGTCTTGACTTTACTGCACAAATTTAATGGACCTATAGGAACTCGCTTCAGTTTATACAGGAACCATGGCTATATTTTGTTTACTTCGGCTTTGCGAATTTGTACTCAAAATCGTATTTAGTGAGGGGCCTACTCCGCTGGAATTCACACCAATAGAAATTGTAATGCTATACAATTCGATAAAAACTATATAATTATAGATCTTTTATTTTATTCTGTATAAACAAATTCAATATGTGGTGAAACGATTTACTGTTGTATAACGAAATACTGCAAATGAAACATTTGTCATTAGATCTATAACAGTAACAAATAAATTCCTTGTATTTATGTTTATTTAAAATAACGGACGTACAAGTACACATCGATGGACATTAAAAGTGTGGACAGTATACATGAAGGAAAATCGCATTACATCCGGGAACCCCGCAACTGCTGAAACCTCCTTCCGGCGGGGAGGTAATGCCGATTTACCAAGATTAAGAGTCTTGCGATCGTTTGTCACAAACTACCGGAAATTAAAAAAACTTGTGTTGGCGTGGGCGGATTCACATTTCGTTGTTACAGGTCGTAGCAGTGTCTTGTTCGTCGAGAACTCGTAAGTAGTCTTAATCAACCAGGGTGACTATGAAACATAACATACAGTCGATCTATAACTTACCTGGACGTTTATCGAGTGATAATTCTTCCTGTTTACGAACTCGTGTTCCTGGTCAAACGGGGCCTGGATTCAGATGTGTGTCCCGTCCACACACCCGATGACATTGGGGAAGCGTCTCATCCGATAGTATGCTCTCTTGTTCGCGTCGGCCTTCCGTTGGTCAGGCCACACAATGAATTGGTTCATACGCCGGAGGAAGGCGTTTGTTACCCTATTTACAATACGACTAACCGTCGACTGGTCGACACACAACAGTTCCCCTATGACATTTTGGAGGGTTCCTGTTGCATAAAAACGTAAAGTAAGAAGCACTTGTAAAATGGGCGTTAGCGAACCTTTACGTGAAAGCACAAATTCTATCTCGGTTCTCACCTCGTCAGTAAGTTGTAAAATGAAATGTCTATAAAATCTAAACTTTGTGTATATTTGCTCGTCGTTGTAAATCTCTAAGGGATGCGTTCGGTCGCGAAAAATTCGGTTTCTTCGTATTGCACGTCTGTTTCTATACCTCAGATAAATAACGGCAGCCATTAATTTTACTGAAACGCTACTCGATAGTCCGAGACAACTGGTTTTAGGCCAGCGGTATAGCAGGTCTAAAAATCACGTCGTTTCGTCCCGCGAATAGGCCATAGCCTTTAATTGCCAGCGTTCATGCATACCGATTTTTGCGTTAAAGTCTCGGACTATAGAAATAGTCCGAGACAACGTCATTGTCTCGGTCCATGCATAACACCCCAGGACGTCACGAGTAATATAGTAGAGGCATTCTAAAACGCTTCCTCGCTGGTATCAACATTGACAAGTTATGCATATCGCGCTCGCTGCCGATTCTGGATTAAAAAAATCGTCACGGACAAACGAACAATGGCAATGTGAACGGTTTATACTGTGCAGGACATGTGAAAAGTATACTGTATTAGAAATGTAGAGGAATTATCTAAAACACTTAAAGGGGAAGTAAAACACAGCTGTAACATTCCATATACCTAAATGTACACTATATAAGTATACATTAATGTATTTTCGTCGCTGCGTATTTTCAATGCTTAAATCGTCGTCATCGAACACTGCGTATCGCCATCTTTATTCCAAGGCCAAGCCGAGTGGTTTGATTACCTCCTATCTAGCCCATGTAAAATTTTGTTTTTTTTCCGGTTTTCTTCATAATTAGACATTTCTACGGAAAAACAAAAATATGGTGCCTTATTATACACGATAGGTGTCCTATGTATCCACAAATAATATTTATTTGCATTCGAAATAAAAAGGTGAAATTAAATACCGACGATTTTGAACCAATGAAACATTTTCATTTTTACGCTCTCTGTTTTGACAGCCTTCAAGGGGCGGGGCTTACGACCGGAAGGTCTATCGGGACTATTTCTTCTTTTGTTTACAAAGATATCGGAAGTGTTTTGCGTTAGACTTAGTCTTAGAAGAGACGCCAGTTGTTAGTGGTTTTGGATAAATCACAATAGAAAATGGATCCGACAGAGGAATCATTTGTAGCACGAGTGAGAGAAGCATCTGTTGCACAAGTGACACACCCAGCGTGCGAGCCGAGATGCGAGACGGCGAGAGAAGGATCTTTGATTTTGGGATCAACGTGCTATAAAACAATGTGAATGTTGCATGGTCATGATGGTGTTTGTGTGGATACTGCGTCCCGATGTCGACGCACATCGTTGTATGTTGTCTGGAGATAGCTGACGACCGAACCCGACCGCGTTGACAGATGCCTGCATGAACCATGACTGACCACGAATGGCACGATCGAGTGGCACGACAGCTGTCAATGACAATGTTGGGAGTATCGGTCTGTTGGCTATGTGCGATTTGCGTGCAGACTCGTTGGTTCGACCAGTAGCTACCCTCGGGGTAGTAGGTAAGTAATACGTAGTTCAACAGGTATCGAAAAATAATTTAGCACTTAAAATCTAAACAGAGCAATTATATTTGTATGTCAATGACACATGTATATTAAATAAAAAAGTAATTCTATCTTCGAATTCGTAACGTTAAATCTGTTACAAACTTACTTTTTATTCCTGACAAGATGTTACATGATGTGTGCATCCTTTTAATATAATTAATTAATTTTCAATTTAAAATGCTAATACAATTTGTTTAATTTATGTAAATAATGTTATTTACATATGCATGCTGCCATGCAATTTATTATAGTCTGAATAATAAATAGATGTGTAATAAGGACATTGTGCAATTCACATGGGAATATTGAAGTGGAGTTTTAATGTATTGTGTACTATGTATTGGAGCGCAGTGGCTCAGGGGTAGAGCTTCGGACTCTCGACTACGAGAACCCGGGTTCGAATCCTGGCTGCGGCGTTAAACCCTTGGGCAAGTTTTTTCACTCTACATTGCTCCAGTTCACTCAGCTGAATTAAATGAGTACCTGGCTATAGACAGTGGTGGATATGTGTACGAGCAGCCTTCGCGCATTAATTGTAGCATATGGCTGGATGCTTCCCAGAGAAGCCGAGATGGTGTCTGAGTGAACAGGTCTGTCAGGGAAGTAAAGTGTAAAGCGCTTTGAGCGGTCCTGAGGATTGGATATTGCGCGATATAAGAACTGCCTTTACTTTTTATATGTGCGGGTGTGTGTATGTTATCATGACAATCATAAATTCATGTGTTTGCAAAATGCTGTAATAATTTTACATACAAATCATTTGTTTGTAAAATGCTGTGATAAGGTTTTGTCCAACCGAGTCTTTTTCGAGATATGTAAGTTGTTTTTATTGCAATGTATAAGGTTTTCTAAATAGAGTTCTTAGCCATTTTCCTAATAAATAATTTTGGGAAGTGATTATGGACACCTTACAGTTATCAAACACTACCTGCACAAACTGCAACTAACTGAACAATGCTGATGTCTGCGGTACTATTGAAAGCTAAATACATGCCTTATCAAAATATAATTTTCGTACATTATATTCTTATTTTAGTCTTACTTTGTTATACGCAGTAATACTATTCATTTCAGATTCAATATACTAGTCATGTTAGTCGATAATCATTCTACAACTGCCATTAATCCCAAAAATTTTGAAGATTTATTTAAACACTCAACATTTAAAGCTGACCTCTGTTGCACTGGTTTGTCTTTTCATCATGCCCTAGCACATGACTGTGAACTGGTAAGAAATGCAAGTGCACTAGAGAGATAGTGGAGCTTTGTCCTGGCAGTGATGTTTGTATTGGGTATGGGTAGTCTTTTGACTCTGGCTGGGAAACACAGGACACTACTAAAATTGTGATCTTATTTCCTAATTTGCAGGCTGTTAACTGCAATTAGTAACAGCAGTCCTCTGTTGTACTTTGATCATGATGATTGCAACCCTTGCTGGTAACAATGCAGGCTATGGGCTAATGTAAGGTTCCAAATGTTTTTTCACCCATGTAACTATTAATTTTAATCATGGGATCAGTGATATTACTACCTGCTGTCAGGAGACTATTCAGATCCCCAACTAAAAAATGTGTGCTTGTTTATCACTTGGAAAGCAAAACTGCAGATTCTTAAAGGTGAGATCCACATTTGGGTGCATAATGTTTTTGGGGATAAACAAAACTGTTGTCTTAGATTATTTAGAAATGTATTACTCTGTCAGTGTTTAAATATCGGATACTACACCTGGAGGGTAGTGACTTATTATGTATGTCAACACAGTTGCTTAAAAAAATTGAAATAAGTTCCATGTGTTTTGTGTATTTTGACCACAGTCATGCATTCTACAGCAATAACATAATGTGCATACATGAAATTATAAAATATTCTACGGATATTTTATGAATTAAAATACTAAATGTGTTCCCAGGTAATATTGCCAACTGACTTGGGTTATGATGGGTAGTGTCATTGGATAGACACATTAACATGCTTAATAGTGACACTATGTTAAGTGTGATTGATTCTGTAGCATGTTTTATTGTTGTTATACTAATTATTTTATAGAAAGTTTGGCCATGCACACATGTACATGTTACCAGAAACAAATACAATGATACCATAATCATAATGACACTAATATTTTACTAACCTGCATGGCTGCTGCTCGCCTTTTCCTACATGTCGTTCTCTTGCTTCGATGATATAATGCACATAAACAGTACATCCTCAGCTTGCATAATGTCAAAAACAGTGTCCTCATGTAATGGCCAAAATTAACTTGTACGCAAACTAGTGATCAACATACAGTAT
The DNA here is from genome assembly GCA_964017155.1 of Oasisia sp. SBJ-2009. Taxonomy (NCBI): domain Eukaryota; kingdom Metazoa; phylum Annelida; class Polychaeta; order Sabellida; family Siboglinidae; genus Oasisia; species Oasisia sp. SBJ-2009. Next base: position 8,694,746 of record OZ024855.1, read on the forward strand.
TCATAAGTCAACAGCTATGTCTGCAATTCTTTGCTGTGATGCTAAAACCTTGTTTTTTTTTAAATCTCCATTATACCAGTTCACTCAGCTGTATAAATGAGTACCTGTATGGCTATAGACAGTGGTGGATATGTGTATGAGTAGCTTTTGGGAATTAATTGTAGCATATTGCGGGATGCTTCCCAGAGAAGTTGAGATGGTATATGATTGAACAGGTCTGTCAGGGAAATAAAGTGTAAAGCGCTTTCAGCAATCCTGAGGATTGGTTACTGCGCTATTTAAGATCTTACCTGTATAAATCAGCAATTAATCAAACCATAATTTTTTTCTTTAGTGATTTAAATCAATTGATTTATGGGGTAAATCAACTGATCTAAATTTAAGAACAAGTGTCAACCTGGTTATTACTATATGTCAATAACCGTGCAATTACATTATATACACTAGTGTTTTATTGAATGCAGTTAACAGTCTAATTTAAATAATAACATAAATTTGTATTTTGCTATTTCTGTTAATTCATTTTAAATAATGCCTGTAATATGACTGTGAGTGTGATTCTTGACTGTTCAACTGTTGTTGACTAATTAGCGAGTCACCCTAATTTAATTAAGTAATTAGCATATGACGACGCTAACAAACACGTCATACGGTCGTAGCTGGCATTTCTTTTTATGTCATTATCTTGAAGAAGATTATTCCACCACCGGCGACTGTCTATGTCAAAAACATTTTTTTTACTTGTACCTAGACACTCGAACTGGTTCTAGCAACCAACGCACCGCTAGGCATACAGCTCGATCGCTGCCGCTGGCGATCTGTTGACCTAAAATTCAGTGGATTATAATTTTTTTTTATTTCAAATTAAATACTACTATCCACACATAGATTTATTTTATTACATTCACATTTCTTACTACATTTAAACTTTGCTTAGGTCACATTCGTGTATTATGCAGACAGTAAAATACAACTGTGGGATTAAATTGTAGTCGTAACGATACATAACGGAAGTCGTGAGTGCCGAGTCGCCTTGGTAACAAACAAGCGGGTTTCGGCTTGTCACTTCCTACGCGCCGAATCACATATCCAAATAAGGAAATCATGTCCGGTTTTCCTGTCGAGTTCGACGAACTTTACTTCGTCGCTGCGTACTTATATGCAATCAAATCAATAAAACACGGACCTGTAGCTCTGGTCGAAACTTATGTTTTGATGTTAAGCGCCTCGTTGTGCTCGTCACATTCGAACGGAAGTGACCACCGCCGACACCGCTGAACTCGCCGCCGGCGGACACGCAAACTTCATCATCTCTAACCTGCTTTTTCTGCAGGAATCCTTTGTGGAAATATGTGAAATAATGCTTACTAACAATCATGGTATATCTATTAACCATACACTGCATTAATGTGTTTAATTATATTTGTTTTAATGCGCTTCGTCGGTTTTTGCGAGAGCTAAGCTTCGAAGCCTTTTGACTGGCAGCTTCCGGTGATTGTAAACAAACCCCAATCAAACCAGCCAAGTCCCTGGAAAAAATGGCGGCGCCTTGTGTCGAAAGTAGCTCACTTTGAAAATGTATTAAAAATATACCGTGACGCTGTGCTTGTCAAATTATAGTCACAAGTGCTGTAAATGATATGTTCTTATGTTTGGGCTGTGGTTGTTCAGCCGCTTCAATCCCCCTTTAAAACAGCCTACTCCATGATTGTGTCCACAAATAATAATCAATCTATTACTGCACATATCACGTAAAAACAGCAGCAACAAGCAAGGTGAAATTTGATAAAACAGATTGACAGGAGTAAAAAGTGAGGCATTGAGATGCGAACACGACGGAATAGGACGGCGTTTCATCACTAACTGTGTAATTGGACAGATAATTTTGACCTGCAAGAACGTAATATCTTAGTTTAAAGACAACGTTTCCAGGGTGATCAATAATGATTATCCCGTAAATTAGTCAAGTGTAGGAGTTTCGACTGGAGGTTCATCACGATCCGCTAGATGTCGTTACTAACCCGACGAATTACAGTCAGTGTACGAATCGATCTTTATTGGTACATCGCATTGTTCGATCATCACCTCCGTTAAAACTAAACGATAATACAAATGAATGTAATTAATATATATATATATATATATATATATATATATATATATATATATATATATATATATATATATATATATATATATATATGGATAAATCCAAGGGTTAGGGCTTAGGCGACACCTTGACGTCCTTGTAAATCGCAAGGGTTGGGCGACAGTTTGTATATATTCAACTAAGCATAACAATTACATAAAAATTAGTCTAGTATGTATAAACCATCTACTATAATACAGTGCCGAACGTTTTTGTAAGCAATAGTTAAAATTAAGAGATATACTTTTGGTGTCGCCTAAATAGTGTCGCCCTAACGTAACCGTTCAAAATGTTCACGCAAAGTTACAAGCTTACGGCGACACAAAAAAAACGCTGGATGTATGTTTTGCAAACCAATCAGCGAAGAGCAGTTCTCTAAGGTCAAGGTTGTAAATGGCCAACGATGGGTTTCGCAAAACTCTCGACTCAATTATTTGTTGCGCTTTCTCGTGAAAGATTCGTTGTGGAATCTGGCAGACGCAAGTTATAAAGAACGGGCACAATGGTTACGTAAACCTTGCAAGTTTTCTAGGCACCAGGTGACGTAAGATGTCGAAAATAAAGGATTATACCGGCATAGCGGTTCTGCCAGCGTCGTCGTCGTCTGATAATCATGACATGTAATTATGTAAGTATAGACATCGATATCCTGATATTTTAATTAATTAAAACTGACTTGATTAATTCGAAGAGATATTTACTAGTTTGAGCTTGACGTGAAATTGGCATTTTATGAAACGGTGCCCGTCTGAATTCGCAGGATATCATACTAGCCGGCAGTTATGCAGAATTCGGACCCACCTCAATTTTGCCATTGCATTGTAACTGTATCTTTGATTTTGTCAACATTTGATAATTGATCTTGTTAATTCAATCATTTAATATCATCTTGCGCATATTTATGTTTTATAAACAGCGCGTCTTGGCATACTTTTGAAGTCGAAAAGACAGCGCAGTCGGCATAAACAAACTGTTTATCGCTCATTCCATGTGCACGGCGCCGTGACACATGCATCGCTGCGCTTGCGACTGGCACAAATCGGAGCACTATTTGGGTCTAAAAATGCAATATTTTTGAAACATAAATATACCTGGGAATGCTGATTGATCATGTTTAGGATTAGAGTTTGTGTGAGGTATCCAATATAGACAAATATGCAGTTATAATGGCAAAATTGAAGCGGGTCGGAATTCTGCATAAGTGTAACTGGCTCTGGCCTCTGCCTCTGCCTGGCTCTGGTCTGGACGATGAGGTATGAAGTCGATGGATATCATAATATAGGTTAGGTATATACAAAAATTGAATATGTTATACCATCATTTAGATGGTGCCATGTGATAGATAATAATATGTAGTTAATAACACTTTTTTGAAATCTTCAGTATTTAGGGAGAAATAAACATTTTAAATCTTTTTTCTATTGTATTTTGGTCCATTTCTTGTGCACAGGTTGTATAATGACTGCATGAAATAGGTTGGAAACCAGTAATAACATTGGAACCATTTAACTTACGCATGTGAAACTAAAAATGGGTCAACCCTTTGGGAAATATAATTTGTTGTGACCTTGATTTGACCTTCAAAGTTGACCTAGATATTATATCTGACCTAGATTTGACCCACAGTATGGTGTTAATTATTCATTGTTTAGTTTTATTACAGAAAAGGGTTATAAGATTAATTTGTGGTGCCAAAAGACTTGATCGCACAAACTTACTCTTTCACAATGTACATATTCTTAAAACACCAGATCTTGTCAAACTAAAAACTGCTATAATTATGTTTAAGGCATATTGTTATACAAATTACCAATGAATGTACAACAATTATTCAGAATACATGAATCACGATATTCATCCAGGCATAAATGTAACTTCAAGCAAATCTATGTACGTATTAACTTTTAAAATATGTGTATTTCTGTTACTGGGGTTAAACTTTGGCACACCCTCGATAATTCACTGGTTAGTGTAAAAATGTTCACCATTTGAAAAAGTGTTCTACAGATAGACTAATGGTATAATGGTATAATGTTGGTAAAATTGTTTAGGTAATAAGCCTTGCTAACATTTAAATATAAAAACTGTGAATATAGCAACTTTATGGACACTTTAAACGGTTATTATAACTTGACCTAATTATTTGACCTATATTTCACATATGAACTATATACTCGAATTTATTGCATAATTAATTCATAAATTCACCATGAATCTTGATAAACCCTTTGATATGTGAATTATTTTGTGACATTGACTTGACCTTTACAGTTACATTCCCATGTGTTTCTATAGTATTATTTGGCCCAATGCATTTGCATTAACTTTTTATTGATGACACAATTCTGCTTTAAGATGTGCACTGTTAACATTTGAAGTATGAAGACTGCCAATGTAATGGCTTTATTACTATGTAATCTGTAAAACAGGTTTACAACTTGACATATTATTTCACAGTTGACTTATATAATGGAAGAGCTTGCGTAAGTAATTCATACATGCACCATCAAACTTGATAAACACCTAGAGCTAGGGCTAGGTGTTAGAAATGTAATTGTTTTTCATAACTTTGCCTTGACTTTTGCAGTTGACCTGCATTCTGACCTAGATTTAACCTACATAATGGTATTAATTCCTATTAATGATATAATTGATCTGAAAATGAATGACGAACTTGGCAGTTGTAGTTCAGAAGCAAACTCACTAATATAATGACTTATATGCTATGTAAACTTTTTGTATGTGGTTATGACAGCATAACTTACATGTACTTGACCTACATTTTGCACTTCACCTATTATTTTATAGTGTAATTTATTAATAAAATTGCATACTGGACATTAGAGGGATTACACATATCAGATACATTAATTGACATTAATGTGGCATAGCATCAAGTTTTGGTACAACCTGCAGTTTGACCTACTATTTTACTTCTGAATTATATTTGGAAAATGATTGCGTTATTTAGTTATATAATACATGAGCACACAACAGCTTTTGGGGATGGATACAGTGTGACAAACTGACAAAACATGAGATATCATAAATACATCAAGGCAATTTATTATTTTAGACATAACGTAAACAGTGCTGCAACACCTTTCATGATGTCACCAAGGTTAACATTAAAAAACTGATTTATATAAATGTTTATAATAGATCACATGCTTAAGTCAGAGCCGCATACACTGAAGTATATTCACACACCATAATGGTAATATGTGTAAATCAAGTGTTTTATTTTCGTGATAGGTAATGTGAATAAGTCTATGTTATAAACTTATATGCACTGAAGTAAAGTTCATCAATTAATGTAAGTCCATGCAATATGCACTAAATAAAAGTGTGTAGCTTCATCATAGGTAATGACTAATGTGCATTAAGTCCAAGCAATAAAGTTCATAATTTTTCTGTGAAAGTCCATTGGGAACTCTCCGACTTGCTGATGAGTCGACCCATGTCAGGACCAATGTCTACAATTCTCAGTTAAATACCAGCTTTCATTATGTGAGTACATTTCACTGCACATAACTTCCAGTTGAGCAACAGGTGTAAACTAGGCATAACTAGCCACACCATTGATTTCTGCTGATGTCACAGTTCTGCCAGTTATTGAAGAATGGAAACATTGTAGTAGCAGTATCTACAATTCCCAAGATCATACTGCAATGTTCTTCAAGTGTATACATTGTTATTGCACATACATTCAAGTAGAAAAGAGAGAATGAAGCAAATGCGATACCAGACACTTCTCTCGAGATCAAAGAGTGTTGTCAGTTCTTGAGAAGTTGACCCATGCGTGCACTGGCATCACTGACATTCACACAGCTTTCACTATAGGTAATGTTCATAAGTCCATGCGATATGCATTGAAGTTCACAATTTCTCTGTGATAGTCCATGGGGAACTCTCCAAGTTGTTGATGAGTTGACCCTCTAGGTACTGCTGGTGGTTATGATATATCTTATGTCGCTGGAAGCCTGGCGCTGGATCTCAAAGTGAATAAATCTTTAGTCATATCAGTTGGACACTGTGCCTGTGTTCAAAGAACATCAACAAACTAGAAGCAAAATTGTCAGTCTGAAATTAAGACTATGCAATCAGATTATTTTTAGCCAATTTAGACACATTTTATTAGCAACCGTAGATCCAGTGATTTCATCGTCGTGCGCCATAATATGTGAGTGATATAAACAATTGTAATATTTCAATTTATCGAAAACCTTATAAGCAACTGCTCACAATAAACACCACAGTAAGTGCAGGAAAATTATGGAACAACCTGTGGACGTGATGTTTATGCAGTAAATGTGTTGCGGCATGTAGCAGTGATTTTGAACAAGACGAGGTAGAAACCGAGTGGTTCAGTTTGGATTTTGAAGTGATAGTCGTTTTACAAAAATCGTAGTATTTCACTAAATAAGAATTCATTTGACAATTTACTTCCATGCCATTGATGAAATAAATATTCTGATTCATAATGTTGATACAGCTATAGTTGCTAGAGGATTGAAATTGAAACAGAATGTTAACAAGTACTACTTAGTGGCTAGTTACGTATATAGTCTACACCTGTTGCTCAACTGGAAGTTATGTGCAGTTAAATGTACTCACATACCGAAAGGTGCTATTCAACTGAGAATTATAGACATTGGTCCTGACATGGGTCGACTCATCAGCAAGTTGGAGAGTTCCCAATGAACTTTCACAGAGAAATTATGAACTTCAATGCATATTGCTTGGACTTAATGCACATTAGTCATTACCTATAATGATGCTACACACTATTCTTTAGTGCATATTGCATGGACTGATATTATATTAATTTATGAACTTTACTTCAATGCATATAAGTTTATAACATGGACTTATGCACATTACCTATCATAAAAAAACACTGGTTTTACACATAAATAAATTATTACCATCATGGTGTGTGAGTATACTACAGTGAATGCTGCACAGACTTAAGCATGTGTTCTGTTTGATTTTTTTATATAAATAATCTGCTCTTTTAATGTTAGCCTTGGTGACATTATGAACAGTGTTGCGGCACTGTGTACATTATGCCTATTATGCCTTGTGCTCATGTATTAATGAATTATAACTAAATAACACAATCATTTTCCAAATACAATTCAGAAGTAGAATAGTAGTTCAAACTTTAGGTTGTACCAAAACTTGATGCTAGGTCACATTAATGTTATTAGTTAATGTTTACATGTGTATCTGATATTTGTCATCCCTCTAATATCCAGAGTGCAATTTTATTAATAAATTACACTATCAATAGGTGAAGTGCGAAATGTAGGTCAAGTAAATAAGGTATGCTGTCATAACCACGTACAAAAAGTTTACAAAGTATATAAGTCATTATATTAGTGAGTTTGCCCCCGAACTACAACTGCCAAACTAGTTCCTAATTAATTTTCAGGTAAATCATTAATAGGAATTAATACCAATATGTATGTTAAATCTAGGTCAAACCTAGAATGCAGGTCAAGACAAAGTTATCAAAAACAATTACATTTCCTAAAAACCTAGCCCTAGGTTTGTATCAAGATTCATGGTGCCTGTATGAATTACTTATGCAAGTTTTTTCCATTATATAGGTCAAATGTGAAATATAGGTCAAGTTGTAAACACGTTTTACAGATTACATAGTAATAAAGTGAGTACATTGGCAGTCTGCATAATGCAAATATTAACTGTGCACATTTTAAAGCAAAATTACGTCGTCAATAAAAAGTTAATGCAAATGCAGTGGGCCAAATATAGAAAAGCATGGGAAGGTCAACTGTGTAGATCAAGTTAAGGTCACAAAATAAATGATAGTCATGTCAAAGGGTTTATCAAAATTCATGATGAATTTATTAACATTTTAATTATGCAATAAATACAAGTATGTAGGTTGATCAGATGTGAGATCTAGGTAAAGTAATTAGGTCAAATTCTAATAACCGTTTAAAGTGCCCATAAAGTTGCTGTATTGACAGTTTTTATATTTATATGTTAACAAGGCTCATGTCTTAAAAAATTTCACCTAAGTTATACTATTAATGGGAATTAATACCATGCTATGGGTCAAATCTAGGCCATATATAAAATCTAGGTCAACTTTGAAGGTCAAATCAAGGTCACAACAAATTTACGTTTTCTAAAGGGTTGACCCATTTATGGTTTCACATGCGTAAGTTAAATGGTTCCAATGTTTTCACTGGTTTCCAACCTATCCTATGCAGTCATTATGCATCCTGTGCACAAGAAATGGACCAAAATATAATAGACAAAAATGCAGCAATTTTAAGATAAAAAAATTAATTTCTCCATAAATAGTGAAGATTTTTTTAAAGTAAAAAGTGTTATTAACTACATATTTCTATCTATCACATGGTACCATTTAAATGATGATATAACATATTCTAATTTTGTGTTGAGATACCTAAGTACTTACTATTAGCAGTGCGGATATGACATATCTGTACATTTATATTCACTCTACAAATCACGACCTTAAATTTCAGCTAAGTCCAATAACGTCGCATAACTTACGTAGCGCTTTTACATTCTATTTTAATCCACATGATCATGCACAAATTTGCATGACACGTTCTGGTCTTGGCATAGTGAAAGAAAGACATGCACATAGAACACAACATTTTTTGCCATGTTTGTATAAATTCCATGTAATATATTTTAAAGATTTAGCACATAAATATTGACTGCATTCTGTGATTAGATTACAGGAAAATAGGATATATACCAAAACATATGTAATATTATAGGGTATTACTAAACTGAAAATATATATGTATATTATATACTATATACATACAAGTGATAGGGTATGCCCTCTTGTTTTTCAGAAAAGGCTGAAATGTCCGTGACGTGTAAACGATATGATGGACTACCTATTTTGCACGAATACTTCACCGGTTCCAACCTATAGGGATTGCTCTTGGTGTGAACTTTATTTGAGTGTTGTTCCTCATTTAAAATACATTTTGATGATATGATACAAAATAAAATAATTTCACTATGTTCAATGTTCCTTTTGTTTATTGTTGTACAATATTGTTAAAGCCAGAATGGGGATTTCATAACTGGTTCTCTTAATGAACCCGTTGCTCATTATGTTAGTCATTGTGAAAGTTCGCTGTGCCTAGCGATGTGGTCCAAACTGCCTGGTAATGTGTTGAAACATATAAAACAATATATTTATATGTAAAATATCCAGTTCCTGTCAGTAGACTCGCAATATATGATGACACAGCTATTTCCCAAAACCGAGGTAGTAGCAAACTGCCCCCAGCCCGTTCACTTGGCCCCACTCTGGCTAACTTGTCAATTTTGACATTCTAGTGACTTTTTTTAAACAATATGCTTCAATATTCATAGGCAGTCTCTAAAATGGCCTTTTCAGTAAAACACTATCTAAACTGTGAATTTATCGAGAGGAAGTTCTTGATTGTTCTCATAAATATTAGTTGGATAAGATTGCACTATAAATTGACTATCTAATGGAAACTACTGTATTTTTAAACAAAAAACATGTTTAAAAGAAAGTATAACATAGCAATGAGCATTTTTGGAATTGGTCAGTTCAATACCAATTCAATTCTGGAATTGGAGCGGGAATTGTAATTGGAAGATATTGAATTGGAATTGAAATATTTTGAATTAAATTGAATCAAAGGAATTGAGCATCTGATTTTGTTGTGATGCTGCGAAAGATATTTTACAGACAGTTGGGAGTATTGCGGTGCAGGCAATGGTGTTTAATGACCAAGAAAAGTTGGATAATGAAGCTGCTGGTCAAACATTGCCCATCAATTAAATAATGGAAGAAACTGATGAAAGGGAAATCAATTAGGCTTAACCTACTGCCTTATATGTATGAGTGCTGGCTGGGGACTGCTTCAAAGAACCATAGAAAATGCCCAGATAAAAATCACACTCACAGTATCACTAAGACTACCAGTGAAGCCAGGACATCTCCAAATAGTCCAAAGTGTAACCAGTTAAAGGTCAAAGATCACCAGTGCAAGCATAAACCCTGTGAAGACCGAAAACTTAATCATGAATGTGACAACCATCATTTATATAAATGTTGTAAACAAATTTTTACCTAGCCAATACTACCAAATAGCCACTCGGTGTTTTTTTATGTTCTTCCTAGCTACTCAATCAGTTTGTAACACCTTGCCTGTATTGACGTTTAAACACTGGTTGATGCATTGTCATATTTGGAGTTAATTATTTATCTTATTGCTGCATGCTTCATTATGCTGTGTCGGTGAGTCAAACGTCAAAACCATTTTAATGTACTGATCTAGTGTTTCAACACATTTATTGTGTGGCCTTGTTTCCTGTAACTTTTTCCTAGCCAAAATAGTGATTTTTATTCCTGTGAATCATGACCATGTTACTGCTATTGACTACTAATAATGATCGCAATTGTTTGATTATCATAATAGGTGTTTATAGTTCCTGTAGTATGTACTATAGTATGACAAACATGACATTTGGTAATTTTACTGTTATTTGTGGTTTCTTTATCTTAATAGATATATGAGAAGAATTCTTTTAAAGATAGAGGTATTTAAACTGTCCAGCCTACAGTGTCAAGAGGTGACCTGTCAAGATGTCAGCTGGGCTATTTGGGACTTGTTCCATATATCATTCTCTGACTTTGATACCAAACTGGGTCCTCACACAAGAGTCAGCAGGCAGCATCTTTTTCCAGTCAGAAACACCTTTAGCAAACAAATAATAACTGTACAGGTATGCTATCAGTGTAGGCATAATGATGTTTTTTTAATTAAGCTACCAGTATGTCCATAAAGAGCCAATTAGCAGCTAACCCACCAATTAGGCAGGACAAGCTCTTGATGTATTCTGAAGGCCACTGGGCCCTGCTTTGCACTGGATAACAGTGCTAACTGCTAAGAATAATAACTGCCCATTTCCATCTGTACTAATAGCGGTTTCTTCTCATTTTAGCTAATCTTTATTCCCGTTATAGCTACTAATTAAGTTTGAAAGATGAACTAGTCCCGTTATAGCTATTTTTCTATTTCTCCATTTTACAATTTAACAAGATAAGGGAGCATTAACTATTACATTTTCATCTCCATCCAGCTGATGTCCATGAGTGGTGTACAGCTTTGATATAAGTGTGTCCCACTGAGGAATTTCCACAAAGTCAAGTGATAATTTTGTGGAGACATGCTTGGTGGTGATTCAAAAATCACCATGGAGGAGTGGAAATTCTACACATAAACTGACAAATTAAAAAACAACCATGTTGAGGGTTGGAATTCCAAGTTTGTGAAAGTTGTGGGGAAACACTATCCCAACATCTTCCAGTTCATGTTTGCTAAACATGATGCTGCCATCCCACCACCACCTAACAAGAATAATTGATGACTCATTATTTTTCGATAAATGCAATTTTGTACCCAGTACAATTAATATAGTTGTCTTTTGAAAACCAATTGCATATGTGTTTTATGGTATATTTTCCATTTCAAATAACTGGCAGTTACATTTGTATGTCATTCTTATGACTTTTAAAATGTGTCCTTCATTAATACATTTCATGTAGGAATCTTACAGTAATCTGAAATAGTTAATGCTCCCTCTTGCTGTCCCTTCCTGAATTGTGTAATTAAATAAGTAGCTATGACGTGACTAGTTTGCCTGTCAAACTTCACGAGTATCTATAATGGGGAAAAACTGCAGCTATAAGGGGAAGTAGCGATAATGGTCCTAGACCCTAGTAATATAGTATTATGCAATGGTTGTAGCCTGGCTGTCTAACATGTGGACATGTGCCAACCTTTTCAACAACCAGTAGTGTGATTATAAATTGTGAACTTCATTATTGATGAAATATAGATGTTTTTTGTTTACAGTTTTCCTGATATATAAATTATCAACAACCATTGCATAATCACCTGCGCTGAGTTACAATTATAAATTGTATTAATTAATAACTGAAAAATAAATAGAAATTATTACTTATAATATATTTGTTTTATTAATAGTGTAGTCATGATAATGTTCTTACACTTGTACCCAGCCACTAGCATACTAATGAAAATGTACTCAGCCCTAGTTCTGTATTGTATTAATAAATGGTGCAGAAACCTATCAAAATGTGACACTACATGTATTATCATTCTCAAATCATCATTCTATGTCTAAGTATCTACTCTATAATATATAATTATTTAGTAAATTATTACTCTGCTTTCTATGTATATTTGCAAATACCCAAGATGTAGTTTTTGAGCAGGACTTGGAATTGAATAATTATAGATGGAAGTGGAATTGAAAGAAATTGAACTGAAATAAACTGAATTGAAAAACATTGAAACATAGCTGTAGAGACACACCATTTGGCAGAAAGCATCCTGAGATATGTGGAAAGGTGGCGGTGTATGATATAGGGGTTTGCTCCAATTCAATTCCACAGTGTGAACCATTGAATCCCCCTAAAAATGAAACAATCGTCCTCCGCCTGACAAGTTAGTGTTATAAATGAATATTTATAAGTCTTTTTGTTTAACCAAGTGGCAATTTTGTCACCTAGAAAACTTTCCACTGTCATTAGCTTCGATTTTATACCAAGATGACCTTTGTGTCTCGCAAATTATGCCCGCTGTGGGTGAAAACCTAATTAACCCACCCCTAAATAGCTGACATTTTAATTATTGCCTTCTAATGCGCTACTATCTTTATTGTACTGATAATAATCATGATCTAGATGTTGGTTTAATGTATCTCAATGTTGTTCAGTTTGATTGTGCGCATTTAAATTATACTTGGTGTGTGCACTCAAGAATTGAATTGGGCTCACTCAACATTAATGACGATACCGCCGATTCCAACATAATATACAACAGAACCTGACCCGTCTTTAGCCTCTTCATAGCTGTTACTTCTATTATTTTAAGTATTGCAGGATTTGAATGGGGTTCGCTACATGGGAACTCGGTAGTTTCTCTGAACCAGGACGCGTTTTCTCAACGTATTTCATAAATTGTCTGTAGCACACTTGCCACATGATACGGATTACCCGTATCTGATACGGATTTTGGCGGGTTTTTAAGTGATACGGCCGTACTCTATTTTGATACGGATTTTAACTAAATTGATAGAGACATTATTTTTAACCACTTTATGTCCTTGCTTGCGTCACAAACCTGTACAGCATAGACAGAATAATCGATTACTGTTAGTAACTAAATAAATCGATTCGAAACGAACGAACTTAACCACCGATTAGTTTATTGTAGCACGTAACAGATGGCGCGCTGGTAAATTTGTTGTGAAATAATTATAAAACTTCGGTAATTTTCCAGTTATTGGCTTACATTATTTGGGCCTTTTCAAAACGGTTTTACCATGTTTTGTCGATGCCTATGTGTTTAGAATGTCATTCTGCATCACACCCGCTAAAAAGAAGTCGGATATATATATTGTTTAATTGTGTTTTTTATCAAATTAATGTCGTCGAGTCGACGTAAATAAGCCACGATTTGCGAATATGTCCCCAAAACTAAGGCTACACATTAATGTCATCATTTTATAATAAATTTATAAAATATGGCAATTTATTTCGACTTCGCAATGCACACGTTAGACATCGTCTTTGACAAAGCTAGCCGGGGTTTGAGGCCTCCGATCTGTCTGGGCTGCGCTAACAGCTCGCGCCTTGTGACATCATCCTATTTACGTCGACTCGACGGCATTAAATTGAACTAAAACACAATTAAAAATATATATCTGACTTCTTTTAGCGTGAGTGATGCAGAATGACATTCCCAGACATGCCACATGATACGGATTACCCTTATCCGATACGGATTTTGGCTGTTTTTAAGTAATACGGCCGTAGTCCGTTTTGATACGGATTTTAAATACATTTATGGAGAATTTATTTTTACCCACATTATGCCTTGCATGCGTCACAAAACTATACTGCGTAACGGAATAATTGTTTGCTGTTAGTGACTAAGTGACTTCTAAACGAACGAACTAAACCACCGATTAGTTTATTGTAGCGCGTAACAGATGGCGTGCTGGTAAATTTTAGTTCTCAAACCTGCAGCTGGTGGCTCAACGGGTGGGAACGGGGCGCGTGGCAGGCGCGTGACGATTATAAAAAGCTGTACAGGAAATGGAGCTCGACGCCGAGTTCAATGAAATCGCCTGGATTTCTGATTTCAATATGTTGACGCTTGCCAGTGAAACTTCGATATACGCGCGAACTGCTGAAATAAATTGTCATTATTTGATGACACTGTCTGTTTTGCGGTGCGCAGTTTCAACGTGCTGAAATGAAGTAAAACTTCGGTAATCTTCCAGTTAACTGGCCCAAATAATAGAAAATACCGTTTTGATAAGACCTTAAATTAATAACTTAGGCTAAGCCTAAGACAGTCTTAGGCCAGTTAACTGGAATATCTGATTAATGATACGGATTGATACGGATTCTTACCAACGTTTAGGTCAAAAATACGGATTGCCATCTCAAAAATGTGGCAAGACTGCATTCCAAACACATACACATAAAAAACACGTCGAAAAAACGTGGAAACCCCCGTTTTGAAAAGGCCTTAATAACTTAGGCCAGTTAACTGGAAGATCTGACTAGTGATACGGATTCTTACAGAATAGTTTGTCAAAAATACGGATTGCCATCCCAAAGATGTGGCATGTCTGCTGTAGTAGGCCTATGTGAGAAATCGAGCATAATTCTGCTGATCTGCACGGAAAAGCGGGTTTGGCATTCCGCTTATGACAGACTTGTACCGATCTGGTTCGATCTTTCGGTTGCATTGCTCAATTAAACAAAGAGCCAGATGCAATCCATGTATTAGATCCAGAAGCGTCCGATTTCTCGCAGTTCCCCATTCTTCGGTGCTTCTCTGAGCTCCTGGTGTTTGGCTATATGATCACGAACAATATCCACTA
Organism: Oasisia sp. SBJ-2009; assembly: GCA_964017155.1. NCBI lineage: Eukaryota > Metazoa > Annelida > Polychaeta > Sabellida > Siboglinidae > Oasisia > Oasisia sp. SBJ-2009. The sequence goes on from OZ024855.1 coordinate 8,709,882, forward strand.
AGTGACTGCACCAGTCTTCACCGTATAAAGCAAATTTCGTGTTCGATAAGTTGGCAGATATAGTGGGGGCCATATTACCTCCATGGGCTTTATGCCAAGCGTATCCTACGTAATTAAAACAGAAACAAGGTCCATTATTCGACACCTAGAGATGCAGAGCTACAAAATGAGGTATTACATGCCATATGGTCAAGCAGTTTAATTTTCGCGCCCGCACAGTCCATGAGCAGGGTGCAAACACATTGACCTTGAAATGTGTCGGCGACCTTGACTTTCAGAATAATTCATGTATAGCAATGTGAACAATCAAATTTAACAACATAAAAACATTAAGTCAAGATCATCGTTAATGTCGATGCACTAAAGACAGTAGCGCATCAGAAGACCGGACATTCGATAAACAGAATTTATGTGATTTAGGGGGCGTGTTAGGATTTTCACCCACAGCGGGCGTAATTATATTAGGAACCAAAGTTCCAGATGCAGAGCTTCGAAATTATATACCACATGCCATATTGTCAAGCCAAGTTTGATTTTCCCGCCCGCGCAGTCAATGCGCGGGATAACACACATTGTCCTTGATTGTTATCATTGACCTTGACCTTCAATATAATAATTTTAGTGCGCACAATCAAACTGAAAAACAAATTAAAAACATTAAGGCGACAGTTAGATCATGATTATTATCAGTACAATAAAAAATAGTAGCACATTAGAAGACCCAACATGCGATAATTACAATTTCAGTTATTTAGAGTGTGGTTTAGGTTTTCACCCACAGCGGGCATAATTTTCGAGACACAGAGATCATCTTGGTATCAAATCGAAGCTAATGACGGTGGAAAGTTTTCAAGGCATCAAATTGCCATTTTGCTACACTTGTAAATATTCATTTATGACACTAACCTGTCAGGCGGAGGACAATGCTTTTCATTTTTGAATACGTAGATGTGCTAATGTATGTACCAATTGTATATGGGTTTTTACCTGAAATAAATGTATTCGTATTCGTAATAGTTTGGCCCAGTCGGTCACACTATAAGGTGATAGTGACCTCTGCATGATTTGAAACAATAGTAATGTAAAATCTAGTGCCATTAACATAAGGAGGCCTCGCCATCTGCGCACGATCGGCGAGACTCCCACCGTGACAATCCACTACCAGGGAAACCAGTCGAGGATTTGACCATCTGAAAGCGGACACATCTCCGCAAGAGAAACACTCCGACTTATAAAGAGGGTATGGTAATAATCAGTTCGATTTGTTATCTTTCTTTTTAAATGATGAGGAAATCATTAAGAGGAAAGATTAAAAAGCAACTGAATGAAGCCAACTCTCGCACGGCCGTGTGCACCGTGGATAAAGTATGGTAATATTCACTCGGAATGATGCCCCGGGTGCTGGCCTGTTTCAGGGTTACACCAGTGCTATTACTCGGACCACGGACATTCGTAGTTCACATTCATTGGCCTAACGATCTCTCAACCGTCGAACTGAACACGATTGACGCCTATAAGATGCAATCTGAGTCTGGCATGAGACTCAATGAATTATATGACATGGAGAACCGTATCCAGTGTAATTACAATGTAAAATGGAACTCACTAAGAGAGTCGTTAGTTTCTCCCGCGCGCCGGGCAACGCCTGCTCGCGTGTCGCATGTCGCCACCCTGGTCGTCGGTACGATCGGCGGGCTTTGGCAGGCGTTCGAAAGTTAGACGTTAGACCAAGTTAGTCATAGTTATTCCGCTGTGTATCCGCGCCACCGAGGCATCTGGCGTATTAATCGAGTCATTGTTACTACCGATGGGGGCATTTAGCGTATTAAGTTGAATCACTGTTACTCACGCCGTTTACCCGATGTTTCGAGGCGCTATGTCCCGTAGACAAGTGGGACTTTATGCGCGTCCGACTCCTCTATACAAGTCAAGTGAAAGGTTTTGGTAAAAAATAAACAGAACATTACATTTTTCCGCCGCGTGTGAAATGAATCTTACAGGATATAGCACAACACCATGATACGACCCACAGCAAACATTCGTTCATCCTTTATTTTTTTTAATTCTTGCTGCAGCAACTGCTTCTGTTGCAATTTAAAGTGAACATTTTCTTTCCCAACATTTCCCCGTTGTAGTGGTGTAACGTAACATTGAGCATGCATCACAGTGATAAGTAGAACATACGTTATTGTCTGTTTTTTTAATATTAAGGATGATGTAACAGACTATCCACATTTCTTCTGTCACTTATAAAACTATGTGTGCAGCAACACTTTCTGTTTCTTTTTGTTTGTAGAGATCTGTTGTGATAGTAAGGAAAAAATATATACTTATTAGGTTTTCCATCGAACTGGTCAAATTATAATGCTTGCATTGCAAAATTGTATCCCCTTTTCAAAATCCGGTTAGAAAGGTTCCTCCTAAATTTGTATTTCCTAACAACAACAAATAATTAACTGTCTGGATCTGTTTTGCACATCACGCAGCATACCTCTCACGGACTGACGCAGTCTTTTTGCAAATAATGTACCCATGGTTAGATAAACTTCAAATTCAACTCTCTTAGCACACCCAAGGTTAACGTAAACAATTGTGTGTAAGTAAGCACATTATACGTGCGGGCTTGCAGCATGCCCTTTTAAAACTTAAAAATAACTGTACTTGTAATTAAAAATTAAACTAGTTTGGTTGCTATAATTACGAAATTGCGTTACAATATATCTCAAGCTTAAAAATGGGCTAAATTAGCTTACATAAAATATAACATGACAGTGACAGCCAGACATATTGCCAGTGGATGTCACAGAAACAGTCCTTTCAAGTTTCAGATGAAAAACACGAAACATACAAATCAAGTCAAATGGGAAATTAAATTTGACGATGAATAAGCTTGCTTGACATAATATATCACGGACAGTTACTTAAAGGTTGGGATTGGGAAGCCAATCAAATTAAGATAGTCCATGACTCACCGGCTCCTGCCCCTGGTTAGCCTGTAATAAAAGGCCATATATTGTCTATGCCAAACAATGGCATGCATTTTTTTATGTTTCTGCACCATAATCGGCATAAATACATAATTAATATATTATGCAAAATCGTCATTTCCTGTGTTTCTTCCCAGTTAACAGAGACGCTACAATATAGGGCATATTATGCCTTCTGGATATGTTATAGTAAATATACCCGCCAGCACAATCGTCAGATTTGCAGTCAAAGAGCGGCATATTCATTACTACACACCCTCTAGACCGCTGGCGCTTAATGACAATTTAATTGTGGATGGGGCTATTTATAGCACACGCCAACTCGTGTGTTTCAATCTGCTGTGCGGTCCCGTTTTTTCGATGGACTTTGGAACTTATTAGCGCCACTGTTTTTGTATCAAGCATCGCAGGTTACGAGTGCTTAAAAGTGCTATTCTCGAAACAGTCACGATACTAATATTCACAAATGACTTGTTAAATGTGGTATATGTTTCAATGTGGTGTAAACTGACTAAAGACTGAAGAGTGAAGTTATGACTTACGGCAACTGTGACGCGATGCCAATACTACGGGCAATAGTGCAAATAATTTAAATTGAATATTAGGCATATTGTGTAATTATATATTGCTAAATACTATGTCGGGAGGAAATTTTTTCCGCTTACAGCTGGGTCTGGTATGCATATGGAAGTCGGAACGAATAATTAAATCCGTTTGTTGACAAAATTGACGACCGGCATATGGCGATGGCATGGCTATGGACGTACTCAATAAAAACGTCGAGAGCGCATTGCAAATGTGTTCTATTTATCAATGATTAATCTAGTATGTATTTATTTATTGTGTGGATGTATCAGCTATGTATTCGGTTGATTATCTTTAGACTGTGCCCTCCTATTCTATGCCATGGATATATATTATATATAATACGAAGTGTATAATTCACCTAAAGTCGGTACAGTAGTTATGGGACTATTGCACCGATAGTTTTTCGATGCATGTGCATTACAGGCTTTACAGCATGGGAATGCACAAGCCGTCGTTGCTGGTGTCAGATAACGTTGTTTTGGGGTGGGCGAATCTGTTAGAACGTTTGTTGAATTGCAGAATGCGCTACATTTGTTTGAGCAACAAATGCATATAGAGTCAGCAGTAACAATGTTTTTTTTAATAAAATAAATAAATATAATTTATTTAATAAAGCCACACATCAGACAACATGGCAGAAGTGAAATGTAATAAAACACATCATAAAGAGCAGTAAAATAATAGTAAATTAATCAAACAATATTAGACAATGTTTTTTTTTTAAAGTTTACTTAATTAAGACTAGCATGTATAACTACAATGGCACAGGGAATGAACAATTTCTTAAACTGATTTGTCCTTCCTATAATGGCACTTTCATGTGTCTACCTGGTGGAAGTTTTTGAAAAGCTGCATTTAGAGGATGTCCAAGATCATGTAATGTTTGAAAGGATTTCCTCTTCAGTGTCACAGTAGTATACACATTTCTGGCCAATTAATTTGCTGACTAATTCAATATGCGAGAAACAAATTTGTTATTGGCGACACTGCCATACTTATTAAGTTAGAGCTGTATTTGATCAAATTTAGGATCATATCACTATTTTATATTGGATCCCTGATCAAATGCTTTCAATTAAGCCCCTTTAAAATCTCTTTAAAGCTGTGTATTCCTTTAATGCTGCCTATCCTCCTTAGCTTCCTAGCATCTTCATCCATCCATTGGTGACTCATGCATTGTTTTACAATTATAAGTTTGCTTAATCCATTAGTTTTTTCATGCCACTGAGCATGATCTTCGAGGATATTGGTGCAAAAGAATTCATTATTACTATTATTAAACAAACTCAAGAATGTGTTGACTGACTCACTAAAATGACAAAATTATTAACAGAGGATATGAAATTACTTATATAAAGGAGCAGTGTAGACTAAAAATCGGAAAGTTCTAATTTTACATAGGACTAAATAAAAGGAATATATTGTCTGCCAATGGTGTGGGTACTAGTAGCATGAATGTTTAGTTTAAAAATAGAATCAACATAAACTTCAGAAAACGAGCGTTACACTTGGATAAGTAAGCTGGACTGCTGATTAACAAATGAGCTTCTTTGTTCACCTGCCATCTAGACAGGATTGTCTAGGTGGCAATCTTATTTTAATCAAAAAGTTGACATTTCAGTCCCCGGATGAAGCTAAAATGTTTATATATTTTGTATTTTCATTTCAGTTCTATCAGTTGTATTAATTTAGAATTTGCTGCATACATGCAGCTGGTGCTCACATACATACATGCATGTATGCACTCACGCAAACATGCACACCCATGCACGCATAGTGTCGCACATACATGATAACACCAAATTTAATCGTATAGCCCTGTAATTAGTAGATATATAGCTGATTATGTGTGTGTTGACACACGTTAAAAAACACTTTAGTTTTAATAAAATAGCTCGCTATACAGTAGAATTCCAATAGAAAGTGTCATCTGAACAGAGTGTGACTAGTAAAATATAGAGATAAACCCTGATATGGATAACAGCTTCTGACATCTAGGTACCACTGATTGTTTTTGAGATTCTGAGCATAGACTATGACAGCTTCGTAGTATTAGTAGTATTGCAGCCCTGGACCATTGGGTTAGATTTCTGTCAAAAGCATCGGACTTAGAGAAACTGGGTCAAATACTGTGCTGCAGTGTTAATTATTTAATACCTGATTATAAACATTAGTGGATAGTTTTGTATGAACAGTTTTTGTACATTAACTGTAGCATGACTGAAAGCTTCCTAAAAATGGATATGGTGTCCAATTGGAAGTACCGGTATCTGCCAGGAAAGTAATGTGGCTTGAGAAGTCCTGAGCCTGAGGACTGGCTACTGCACCAACTCAACCAGAGGTGAAATTTCACTCACATGTGCACCCGTATAAATGATGACTACATGCACACTTACAGTGCCAAATTCCAATTAGCTATAAAGTTATGGTTGAGTGAATAGCGGACCAGTGATATCTGTTTTATCAGATTCAAGCTTACTATTAACGTGTGCTGGAATCCAAATATGACAAGACAATAACATTATTTTTAAAAATCTTGTTGTTCTTGTTCTTTAAAAAATGCCCTTATGTAGAGTTGGAGACTGCTGAAAGAGAACGTAGCAAGAGAAAAATGAGAGGATGAAAAAATGACAATGGAAAAGGAAATCATGGTCAACTCACCGCTGACGACAGTGATGCCAAGAAAATAATAACAAAAAAATGCAACTTGGCCCTAGGTTAGTAACCGGGCAAGTATTATTTTGAATACTAAATACCCACTAACTTAGCCATCATGCACATTGAGAATAATGAAATTGTCAGTGCTCCGTCAACTGTTACACACAGCGACAGAAGTGGAGATATTCCTAACGCAAACCTATTTGAATTATGACAATGCTGTTTGTGGAAGGGTAGGGCTGGGAAGGAAAATCTCATACAGGGATCCTGAAACCGACTGCACTTTGTGACTATGAATTAGGCAGCCAGTTATTGTACCTCCGTTCTCCACCATCCCAATTGTTTCCGGGATTGGGGGCCCCCTTGGTCCCTTCTCTGGCTACGACACTGGCAAGCAGTTATGGGTCCAAAGTCTACCCTCAAAATGTTCAGTATATGTGTGATTGTTGCGGGCCATGACCCCTATTCAAATACATGTAGCCAACGTAACTATTTTAAATAGCATAACATAACGGTCTTTGTTTATTTTAGAATTAGGACCAGACCAATAATAAATTGTGTTTTATATTTACTAAAACATTTATATGTATTTCAGGTCACACGCACACACATATATTGTATATATATGTATATATATATATATATATATATATATATATATATGTGTGTGTGTGTGTGTGTATATATACACTGGTTCCCCGTCCTTCCACTTTTCAAACTGAATCGACGCCAGTCTTTTGACATATTGAAACATTTCAGTGACATTTGTTTTTTCCCTTAACCAGACATTTGTTTTTTCCTATCTCGGTATGTGATGAATGCTTAACATACGTCTTTCCATCTTTGTCTGCGCGGCTGCTAGCTTGTTTGCTTTACGGCCCATGTTTCCGCGCCGTATATCATTGCTGGACGTACGCAAGTGCATATATGTGCGTGTTTATTCGCACATAATAATTTAACTGTTATACAGCAGTTAAATTATTCTCCACGTGGCCAGAAATAATGCATAATAATGAAACCAGACCCAAATAGTCCCCCAGTCAAAAACATGTCCTGCAACTTGTATGTACACCAAATTAAAATCGCTTGTTTTCTACAAAATCCAAGTAAGTTCGCAACGACATAATCTAGGAAATACGCTAGAAATTGCTTCGGCGTTGGTGAGCACGCACAAGTTTCACTGCTATAGATTCACAATAGTGTTACTAAATGTCACTTCGTTATTAAGGCTTCGCACCGTTTGTTAAGATAAATTCGCGTGTCATTGAGTTGGATGAAACAATGTTCTAAAATGGAACATACGCTTATTTTATTTTCCATGGCACCCTTCCAAGAGTCTGGCTTCTTGATGATGCTGTAACATTTCCAAAAAATAAATTGAAAAGGTGAAATTGTTTTTAATATATAAAACACTCGCCGCCACAACACAGACAATAACACTTCGGCAAGGACAGTGTTCTGCACATGTGTTCAACAATACAGAATACATATCTGAATACATAACAATCTTGTGAACAGTAAAATCTATAAACCATTTTGAAAACGCCAAATATGTTACAGTAAGTCAACAATGAAAACCTCATGTATTAATGTGTGTGTATGTGTGTGTGTGGATGAGAGCGACTGTATCTCTTAATGAGAGCCACTGACCTCAAACATGCCTTAGCTTGTTTGTGGTCAATATAGGTGTACACCGACTCCTATTAATTTTACTGTTACTGTTTGCACATTTACGTTGTGAAAATGTATATGTCTATTATAAGTGTTGTGCCTACTATTTCATCTTTACGTTTTGTGGCCGCTAAACACCTACTTTTTCTCGTTCTATTGCATGCGTGTGGGTATGTGTACGTATATGATGTGTGTGTGTGTGTGTGTGTGTGTGTGTGTGTGTGTGTGTGTGTGTGTGTGTGTGTGTGTGAGTGTGTGTGTGTGTGTGTGTGTGTGTGTGTGTGTGTGTGTGTGTGTGCGCGCGCGCGTGTGCGTTAGTCCTGGCTCTGCCATATAGGCCCGTAAAAATGTCGAGGTAAACGCAGTTTTTCTTTTGATTTGTATTCTACATACCATGCCTTTCAACAATCCAGGAGGTGCTTTTTGAAAATCCGTGGCATAAGGTCACTGGAGCGTGAAATCCCAAATGGCCGCCGCTGACCAGGTGTTCATCTATAACTTTGGATCTAGAAGGGCTAGATAGCCAAACTTGGTATCAATTCCACCTAAAATTGTCATTCCCGACACGCCTGACCTATCCGTTTTACGATTTGACGCCACATTTGATGTTAAATCCAAAATGGCCGCTCATCCACGATGACTGCCGACTGCAGAAACACAATAAGCCGTAACTCTCGATCGAAATGAGCTAGACACTGGATTTTTATGTCCCTCTCGATGATTGTTATTATTCCCAATCAAATACATATTATTTCATGACCTTTCAGGTTGACAATATATGTCAAAGTTCAAGTTAATTGGTCAAAATCAACACATTAAAAGCATATCTGGTCACAAAACGGGATATAACTGGTATATGCATGAGCCAGAGGTCGCATCTCAGTTGCTATCACCATAGCTCTGCTGAGATAAAGTCAAATTGATGAGATTATATTAACTTTTAGAGGTTGCATACGCTCTGCCAAGGTCAAATGTGCCTAAAAATATGCATAAATCGTGTCCTTTTAATATAGAAAACCAAGAATTGAAAGTGATGGTCAATTCATGATATCTGACATCGGTCACACTGTTTAGTTTAACATAATTGTTTATGACAAACAAAAACTATTGTAACCTTTCAAGTAATTTATAACTTTAAGCACCTGTAATATACTATATATCTAGTTAGCATGTATACACGTACAACAAACTTTCCATCCCACTTTTAGCTAACAACGATTCCGACAGTTTCGAACTTATGATTTGTGTCAATAAATAACACAAATCACAACACAATTCCTGCATGGGCACTGCACATTACCACATTTGCACATGGATAGTATATTAGTAGATAGGGAGCTATGACGTGTCAACGGTTTGAGGGTGCCTCCGTCACTTTCCCACCCACTCTGACAAATCTCTTGGCGCCTTCCTTCACATAACCCCTTGAAAAACAATATAAAACTCTGGTGATATGTCTACGCACAACACTCGATGAGGGGGCATTCTGGCTATGGCATTGGGAACAGAGACACTGGTGTGGACCTGGAGATACAATTGATAAAAACTTATTTGCCTATGGCTTACATCTTGCACCCGCCCAACCCAGCAAAAGGTACTCTTCCACTTGCGCGTTCACCGTTTCCGGTTGCTCTGCTGTATCGACAAACTCAGTCAGATATACATTGGGATTGCAATGCATCACTGCATGCTTGGTGCCAATTCTGCTGTTGACATATTTTCCAGTGAATGCGTGAACCTTCTCCAGAACAAGGCCGCGATGCTCGCCCACAAGGCCGCGATGCTCGCCCACTCGCGATGTAGGGGAAGGCGCTCTCTCTGTCTCTCTTCTCACTTGTCCCAAACTTGACCTAGAGGTTTTTCAGATTATCACGGACTAGCGTATGGGTGAAGTGCAGTAGGCGCATGCCTGTGTCTGTATCATTTAACATAACGACTAAACGTTGGCAGCCATGTTGGACTGCCCAGATGGCATGAGGCACGATCCTTTCATCTGCATCTTTCAATAATTTTGCAGGCTCTGGAAAATCACTATTGGCTGTCCACTCTGTACTATGGAGGGGAGCTGGAACTTGTTTTTGGTTTACTACCATGACACTCAACACAATCGATACTACAGAAAGACTGACCAACCACTATTTTTTGAATAAGTTGCAGCAACTGATCCTTTTTCTCTCCGATGATACCCAACATTTCTCGATCTGCGTTGTGGACTCATCCGGGATAGAGCTCTCCTGAGACTATATTGCTAACACCATGACTCATTAATGTAGCTATCACAAATAACCCTGAGGGCTTCACAAGATGAAGGTATAACTATCCGACCAGCAGGACTTTGTTTACAACTCGATCGAAATGGTCGAAGCATGATTGGTTGGCGTACTGCCAAACCATTGGCATACATTCCGGCAGGGTCACTGTTTCAACCCTTCATGAGTTAGGTCTCCAGTAGTTGTATTATTGTGTATCGTCAGACACTACAGAACTACGTTATAATTATATTCAATCCCAACACCAACGTCATCGATGAGATATGCCTCCAAGTGAGCCACGTGTGACAGAGGTAAACTCGCCATCAAACAGGTGGCTGGTGAGGAGGTGGTCGTCATGCGAGAAGACTTCCGCGACAGTTATTCCACGTACCCGGGCGATCTCAATGTCCCGCTCGGCAGATCCACACAGTTTAGGTGGTGTAGGATGCTCTATTAGATTTGGTGTCAATTACGGACAGTATCATACTTCGGCAGGTTACACCTGTGTATTGTTACTGCAAGCTTCTTTATCTTCAAAACCAGCTCTCTCGTCTGTATCTTTTCTCCATTCTCGAACGCATCCATTATTTCAGCATTGATTAAATGTTCGGTAGTGAAGTTATGCAATCTGACGCCAGAGGCTTTGACAATAAAGGGATTTGCTACAGCTCGCACAAAGTCGAGAAGACGGGAGACGTTGGCATAAAAAAATAACGGCCGTGATGCTCCTGAGTTCCTGGTATATGTTGGTCTTATGATGCTTCATCATCCGCTCATCTGTGAGCTTACGGCAGTTGTTCTGTATGATCAGTATATCATGGGAGATCAGCTCAAACGCCGCTACAACTGCGAACATTAGTGTCTGGCTCGTTGATGCCCGCTGGATGGACTGCTCCAACTTTATGTCTAATTCGACGACGTTGAAGCTGTCACATTTATTGGGTTCTGAGGCTTCCGCCTCTAACAACTAAGTTTTCCTAACGTAGAACGACCCCTAGCAATTGACTCCATCGAACTCCTGAATAACTACCGCAACATATTTACATGCAGGATACATGTATTGGCCACCACCATCTCTCCCGATCTGAAATGGTGATATACATGAATAGGTTGAACATATTCTTGATGTTTATGTTGAATGCAGCCATATCAAACTTAGCTTGATACTCAATCTGGAAACTGTTGTACTTGATGAGCAAGGGCTGTATGAGTGAAAAGACATGAGGAACGTGCTACTTCGGTATTCTTCCCGCCCATAAGCACCTGCAGGTGTATTAGATCATCAACCTCTCAACTGAAAATATCAGTCACCTTGAAAATCATCAGCATGATTGGCATTGGTCTTTAATAGTGACTTCCGGTGAGAATTGAAATCAGGACTCGCTTAACGAAGAGCTCTGCTTCGAATATGGCATCGTCCAGGTCACTCTGATGTTGCAACCAATGCATCGTGGTAGAATCTTCGCATAGTGAAACACTCCAAACATGCCATAGATGTCCACCACCAATGTGACTGACACAGAATATATGCAACCGTGTGAAACACGCCATCATCTCAGAAAACGGGCATCACCGTCTGAGACAGCTGTATGCGGACAATATGACGTTTCTCGCAATGGTATAATCTGTCACAGGGTTTGGGCGGGCTGGCGGGAACCCCCCACACATCAAAAGCACATATGCAATGGTGATAAATGCCATCACATGGACGTAAGCCTCCATGGGGCACATAGGGAAGACAAATACAAATCATCAAGTAAATCAACTGCGCAGCATAGCGGGCTTCATGAAGGGATGAACAACCTTTTGACCTTGACATAGCGCTTACAACCTTTAAAAATTAACATAATCTCATCAATTTGACTTTATCTCAGCAGAACTATGATGGTAGCAACTGAGATACGACATCTGGCTCATGTATATACCAGTTATATCCCGTTTTGTGACGAGATATACTTTTAAAATGTTGATCTTAGCTCATTAACTTGACCTTTGACATATATGGTCAACCTGAAAGGTAATGAAATAATGTGTATTTGATTGGGAATAATCACAATCATCGAGAGGGACATAAAAATCCAGTTTCTAGCTCATTTCGATCGAGAGTTACGGCTTATTGTGTTTCTGCAGTCGACAGTCGTCGTGGATGAGCGGCCATGTTGGAGTTATCATCAAATATGGCGTCAAATCGTAAAATGGATAGGTCAGGCGTGTCGGGAATGCCAATTTTAGGCGGAATTGATACCAAGTTTGGCTATCTAGCCCTTCTCGATCCAAAGTTATAGATGAAAACCTGGTCAGCGGCGGCCATTTTGGATGTCACGCTCCAGTGACCTTATGCCACGGATTTTCAAAAAGCACCTCCTGGATTGTTGAAAGACATGGTATGTAGAATACAAATCAAAAGAAAAACTGCGTTTACCTCGAAATGTTTACGGGCCTATATGGCAGAGCCTGGACTACATGTGTTGTTTGTTTGTTTGTGTGCGTGTGTGCGTGTGTGTGTGGGTGTGTATACCTGTGTGTGTGTGCGTGCGTGCGTGCGTGCGTGCGTGCGAAATTTGTACGGGCCTATATGGCAGAGCCAGGACTACGTGTGTTGTTTGTTTGTGAGTGTGCGTTCGTGCGTGTGTGTGTGTGTGTGTGTGTGTGTGTGTGTGTGTGTGTGTGTGTGTGGGTGTGTATACGTGTGTGTGTGTATGTGTGTGTGTGCGTGCGTGCATGCGTGCGTGTGAGTGGACATATTTTGTAAGTGTGTAAGTTTGAATAGGTGTCGTTGATTTTGTTCAAATCTCCTTTGTCTCAAGGTAAGTTGCATGCCTTCATGACGGAGTGAATGTTGCCAACATTTTGAATTAACTTGACCATGTATGTGTACAAAGTACACCTTCCGTCTTTGTAGTCGACATAATGACAATATGGGAGGGCCCTCGTGCATCTACGTTGACACGAAACTAGAGTGGCTTCGTCACCTGGGTAGAATCCTCTATTACTGACGCCTTTGTTGTGCGTGTCCTCGAATGTCACAACGCACCTTGCATTGGGGTTTGCTGAAAATTATTCATTGACCCAAAGTAAAAGACAATGACATGTACTGCACGAAACGATGCTTATACATATGTACGTTTATGCGTGCTTTCGTACATTCTTGCTAACGCTTCGGTTGCATAAGCGGTGGTGAATGTATTGGTGGCTTTGTCTGTCTGTTTGTACATGCGTTTATACCAAAGTATTCAAATTTACTCCACACAAGCGTTCATGCACGCATGCACGCACGCACGCACGCACGCACGCACGCACGCACGCACACACGCACGCACGCACCCACGCACCCTCGCACACACACACACGCTCACTCACACACACACACTCACACACACACACACACACACACACACACACACACACACACACACATACACACACAACAAACACACACATGCTGGAAAAGCATCTGTTCTGCCACTTTAGAGCAGGTTCATTGTTTCGTCGTACCTCAGCCAGCAACGTGTTCATATCCTGCATATCTGATATCTGACATACGATTTAGAACATTGTACATTGACAAATATAAAACGCATAATATAAAATGTAACGCTAACATAATTATATATTTTGACATATTAACTAATGAATATACATGTATAACATATATATATATATATATGTATGTATACATATATATATATATATATATATATATATATATATATATATATATATACGAACAACGACAAGTGCAGTTTTTAAATCCACGTGCATAACTACTTTTTTCATGCCGAATTAAAGATATGAAAATATTATTCGCATGTGTAAAGTGTACATAATAGCAATTCTACTCACCATCGCAGTTGCGTCCAACGATAGCAACATTGCAGAGGCAATTGCTGATTGAATTAATGCAAACCGTTCCATTCATACACTGCATTGGTTGGCAGAAATCAACTTCTATAAAAATCAATATAAGTCTGGAATTACATTACTTTTGTTGTTTGCGTTGTCAGAAAAGTTATGGCCGACTCAATAAGAAAAGTTTACCTGAAAACATGATATATTAATGTTAGTCTCTGTTGTTTTCTGAACATATTTTCCTTCAACATTTCCTGTACCTACTTTGGAACATGGTTGGTAACTTTCCGTAGTTTGTATTGTTGTTTTATTTGTTTGCCTCATTAACTGTTTCATCGTGTTATCCTTTCATTCCATAACATGCTTAGTATTAAACTACGAATGATCGAATTGTGTATAATGTTCAATCCATCCATATAATGTGCTTTCTATCTAATTTAACTCCATAAAAATAGCAATTAATCATGCTACTCTAATACATATAGGAGTTTGTGAACATATATGTAAACATTATACAAGTGGTCTTTACTACTTACTTTCGCAGTTCATCCCAAAATAACCCTTGTTGCATATGCAGTGGTACCTTGTCCACCTTTCAGAGCAATATCCATGTTGACACGGCATTGAATGGCAAAAAGCAGGGTCTGTGTAAAATCAATCAAAATGGCAAACAAATTACTGTCATTTTAATGTAGTGTCACTGAACGCAAATGAGTCCATTTTAGCCGTCTGATTATAAATAAGAAAGTGTGTGTTGGATGTATTTATTTTATGATCACGTGTCTGATGTTTTCAGAATACATGTTCTTTCAACATTTCTTGTACATGCTATACGTTTAAGTTCTTTTGTTTTTGGCATTGCATTTGAAGCGTGTTTGCTATGATTCTCTCTGAAAGAGAACTCCGATGTATTATCCATTCACTGCACGATAGTAGTATCGTTAGGCACTTGGCGCGGAGCGGTGGAATTCCACCGGTGGAAGGTTGAAGTCACTATGTTAAAACATAGGAAAAAAGGTCAAAGGTCAAAATTTTGCTTCGGTGGAAACTGATTAACAAAATATCTGGAGCAAATTTGGTGGAATAGCCCCAATTCCACCCGGCCCGGTGGAAGGTCAAAGGTAACGTGACAAGATCAAGGTCAACCCCTGGCGGATAGGCCATGAACCAGTGGCGCCCTCTGGCGGATAGGTCGTGAACTAATGCCGCCATCTTACGGAGAATGCACGAACTAATACTACGCAAATTCGTGCGGCTTATGTTTCAAGTGGCGCCCCATGGCGGATAGGATGTGTATTAGTATCGCCCCATTACGGACAATTCACGAACTAGTACTGTCCAAATTCGTGCGTCTTTATCTAAAAAAAGGCGACCCCTGGTGGACAAATCACGAACTAGTACTGTCCAAATTCGTGCGTCTTATTTTTTTTAAAGGCGCCCCTGGTGGATAGGTCGTGCACTACTGTCGCCCCCCTTACGGACAAATCACGAACTAATACTGTCCAAATTCGTGCGTCTTATTTTTTTATTACGTCAAAAAGGCGTTAGGGGTTATGTACCACCCCTCGCGGATAGATGACGAACTACAAACTAGGTGAAAAAACAAGTGGACCCATCTGACGTATATGTCGTATACAGTTAATACCCCATAAATACGTGTGTCTTATTTTTTAACTACTTCTAAGAATACACAAGTGTTTTCATTGGCTGTTGCGCGCGAAGAAGAGTTTTCATTGGTTGTTGTGGACCAAGCAAGGACATGGGTTTTTTGGGGCAGTTTTGGAGGAGCAATACCTTTAACCAAATAGGGTTTTAACATTGTTTTAATGAAAAAGGCTTTATAAAAACCGAATACGTCTTTGTGTCATGACATGGAGCGAAGAAAGGTAAACTGTTATACATTATTGTATTAAACTATACCAAAACAGAGCTTAACACAACACCCCATTCATTGTAGACCTGTCGCCTGTTCAACTATAGGTTGTTAGGCAACCAGCAGTAAATAATAATGAATCACATTGTATCTGTCACGTAGTGTCCCATAATCCAACTGGAGCGGAGTATGCAAGAATGTTGTAAGTTATTGTGTCTTTTTAAAACTGTACCAAACAGGCCTTAATGCAGCGCCCTATGCAGTGTGCCTCCTCTCCTTGTAGTTACGTCCCACGTATGCCATTAACATATCTGGTCCTTCATGTCCAGTGTGGGTGCAACACGATGGTGTCTATCTACCCAAGGCCAAGCTTGCTGCCTCCCTAGCAGGTTAGTCGGTTGATGTGCTCTCATCGAGGAACACTGGATCAGTCAGCAGGGGACGACGTTGTAATGTTGCAAGTGGTTGGTGCACTACGCTACGGCAGGGAGGACATACTAACCATCCACCGTTCTCTCTCCTGTGCTGTGCGACTTGCTACTGTAAAGCGGCCCGCACACCGATAAGACTCGCTTGAGACGCGCTTGAGACGCGCTTGCAACGCGTTTTCCATGCGTCTTGACCGCGTCTTTAGCGAGTCTTGAGGTCGAGTCTTGAGCGAGTCGTGAGCGAGTCTTTAGTTGATTTGCCCGCACACCGCGAAGACTCGCTTGAGACGCACTAAAGACGAGACGATTTGCGCGCTCACGTGGCCAACGTGGAATGCAAAATTAGATTTTTCCAGTAAACACTTCACTCACAATTACGTTTTGCTAAATGTTTGGAATAATTGTAAAGAATACATGTTACAGATTTAGCTAAACTATTGGACAAACCTGGTGTAATTATGAAATTAATGTGAACCAGAATTATGGCATTGTGTTAAAAATAAGACATTAAAAAAAACAATTCTTGGTAACATTTGGCAAACTTTGATGCAAACTATTTTAACCTGTTTCATTATTATGTATAATATATATATATATATATATATATATATATATATATATATACTCTATCTCTCTTTCTCTACATATTATATATATATATATATAAATATATATATATATGTAGAGAGAGAGAGAGAGAGAGAGAGTATGCTGTGTGATTGCCAACTATTTCATCATGAGACACAATTTACACAAATATATATATATATATATATATATATATATGTGTGTGTGTGTGTGTGTAGAGAGAGAGAGAGAGAGAGAGAGAGAGAGAGAGAGATAGAGAGAGAGTATGCTGTGTGATTGCCAACTATTTCATCATGAGACACAATTTACACAAATTAGGTATTTGGCCCACGAATTTTAGCGCATATATACGACCCACGAATATATGTTACAGATTTAGTTAAACTGATGAAGAAACCTGGTTTAATTATCAAAATAATACGAACATATGAACCACAATTATGGCATTATGTTGAAAACAAGACATTTTATACACTTTATTCTTGGTAACATTTGGCAAACATTGAAACAAAATAGTTTAACCTGTTTTATAGTTATGTATGATATATATATATATATATATATATATATATATATATATATATATATATATATATATATATATACATATATATATATATATATATATATATATATATACATATATATATATATATAATTATATATATATATATAATTATATATATGTAACATATATTCGTGGGACGTATATCCGCGCTATTTCATCATAAGACACGAACAATTTACACAACTTAGATATATGGCCCATGAATATTGGCGTCTTCGATGAAATTTGAATTTTTCCAGTAAATGTTCGTAAGTACTTCACTTAAAATAACGTTTTTTTAAATGCATGGAGTAACTGTAAAGAATATATGTTACAGATTTAGTTTGTAAATATCGTTTCACAGTAAAATTTGATAAGACTAGAAAAAAGGGCAAAACACCACTGCCCCCATGAATACTGCCACAACAGTACGACACCGGCGTCTTATAATTTCGGGTTAGGAAGATTTATTGTACATTTCGCACATACGCTACCTGTCATATGTAATTCCTCCGCAATCTCCCGATATGCCCTTTCCTTTAAAACATTACTCAGATAGTTCTTATCGGCTACATCGTATAATAGTGGGACTTTTTCGCTCCTCATTGGCAAATGCGATCGAGACGAGGTCAAGACGAGGTCAAAACACGCTTCCGAAAAATCAAATATGTTTAATCCTCAAGACTCGCTTGCGACGCCCGCGCAACACGTTGAGACGCGCTCGAAACACCTTGAGGAGCCCGCACACCGCGAAGACTCGCTTGAGACGCGCTTGCGACGCTTGCGTCGCAAGCGCGTCTCAAGCGAGTTTTCTCGGTGTGCGGGCTACTTTAGTCACCGGTTCAACAATAGGTTGCTAGGCAACAAGCAGTAAATAAAAACAATGTAATACATTGTATCTAACACGTAGTGGCCCTTCCTTCGCAAGTCTGAACCTGTTTATTCATACGGCCATATCATCACATGTCCATTATGTAATACACACAGATCACGTTCCCCACGTAAGCAACTTACATAATTATGGCGTGAGTGCGCATGCGTGTTGTCCCGTATGTAGGTACACTAGACTTTCTTCGTTCCCCACGTAGGCAACTTATATATGTCGTTGTGCAACCAATACACACGAGGCTAGGACAGTTTTATATCAAGTGCAAACCATAACTTCCGTTAAAATGACGCTTCCTACCACATAAAAAACACAACTTCCGTAAAAATTGTAGGTCAGATCAGGTGCGTAACACAATTTCTTACAAAATTACACCTTCGACCATAGTCATAACGTTAAAAACTAGTGCCATTTAATGTTTTAGACACGATAACCTTGACAAGTTTTCTTATTTGCCTAAGTCAGTGTGCTATCTACATAGCATTTCGTAACGTTTCACCGTGTCATTGCGTTAGACATGTGGTGTTTTAACAAATTTAACTAAGTTAGTCTTGTAATTTGTAGTACATATAATATTTTTCTATTCTACGTCATAACTTTGTCAAGTTATTTCATATTTTACTAACTCGGTGTGCCGACTTTTGTACCATTTCACAATTTGTCAACGCATCACCGCGATGCCTTTGTCATTTTCACGTATATTTAGTGTTTACCTGCTATGACTTTGTCACGTTTTTCCATATTTTACTAACTCGGTGTACCAACTTTTGTACCATATCACAACTTTTCAGCGTTTCACCGCTATGACTTTGTCAATTTCACGTATTTTTGTGTTTACATGCTATAACTTTGGCAAGTTTCTCATATTCTGCTAAGTCGGTTTGCTAACCTCGTTCCATTTCGTAACGTTTCACCGTTTCATTGTGTTACACAGATAGTGTTTTCACTAATTCAACTAACTTATTCTTGTAACCTGTAGTAAAATGGAATATTTGTCTGTTTCAACACCATAACTTGATCAAGTTTTTCATATTTTACCAAACCAACTTTGTATCATTTCACAACTTTTTCAGCGTTTCACCGCCTTCACTTTGTCAATTTCACTTATTTTTAGGGTTTACATACCATAACTTTGTCAAGTTTGTCATATTTTACTCACACGGTGCACCAACTTGATACCATTTCACATATTTGTAGCGTTTCACCGCCATGACTTTGTCAATTTCATGTATTTTTAGTGTTTACATGCTATAACTTGTCGTTGCCCAATCCATACACACGAGACTAGGACAGTTTTATGTCATGCGCAGACCATAACTTCCGTTAAAATGACGCTTCCTACCACGTGCAAAAACACAACTTCCGTAAAAATGTCGGGTCACATCAGCACCATAACTCAATTTCTTGCAAAATTGCACATTCAATCATAGTGATAACGTTAAAAACTAGTGCCATTTAAAGTTTCGACGCAATAACCCTGCCAACTTTTCTTATTTCACTGAGCCAGTGTGCTCACCTCGTTCCATTTCGTAACGTTTCACCGTTTCATTGCGTTACACAGGTGGTGTTTTCACAAATTTAACTAAGTTATTCTTGTAACTTGTAGTAAAATAGTATATTTTTCTATTCTACGCCATAACGTTGTCATGTTTTTCATATTTTACTAACTCCATATACCAACTTTGTACCATTTAACAACTTTTTCAGCGTTTCACCGCCATCACTTTGTCAATTTAACGTGTTTTTAGTGTTTACATGCCATAACTTTGTCATGTTTTTACATATTTTACTAACTCCATGTGCCAACTTTGTACCATTTCGCAACTGTTTCAGCGTTTCACCGCCATCACTTTGTCAATTTTACGTGTTTTTAGTGTTTACATGCCAAAACTTTGTCATGTTTTTTATATTTTACTAACTCGGTGTGCCAACTTTGTACAAATTCGCAACTTTTCAGCGTTTCACCGCCATCACTTTGTCAATTTTATGTGTTTGTAGTGTTTACATGCCATAATTTTGTCATGTTTTATTTTTATATTTTGCTAACTCAGTGTGCCAACTTTGTACCATTTTACAACTTTTTTCATCGTTTCACCGCTATCACTTTGTCAATTTTACGTGTTTTTATTGTTTACATGCCATAACTTTGACAAGTTTTTCATATTTTACTAACTCCATGTGCCAACTTTGTACCATTTCGCAACTTGTTCAGCGTTTCACCACCATGACTTTCTAAATTTGTTACGTGTTTTTAGTGTTTATATGCCATAACTTTGTCAGGTTTTTCATATTTTACTAACTCCATGTGCCAACTGTGTACCATTTCGCCACTTTTTCAGCATTTCGCCGCCATTACTTTGTCAATTTTACGTGTTTTTAGTGTTTACATGCCATAACTTTATGTTTATAAAACAAGTTATGTTTATAAAACAAAACTAAAGTTTACAAACACGTTATGTTAATAAAACAAAACAAAAGTTTACAAACACGTTATGTTTAAAAAACAAAATAAAAAAACAAAAGTTTACAAACACGTTATGTTTACAAAACAAAACAAATGTTTACAAACACGTTATGTTTACAAACAAAATATAAAAGTTCCAAACACGTTATGTTTACATAACAAAACAAATGTTTACAAAATAAAACTAAAGTTCACAAGCATGTTATATTTATAAAGCAAAAATGTACAGTCAAGTACAAACAAAACAAAATACAAAACAAAAGTTTACAAACACGATAACTTTACAAAACAAAACAAATGTTTACAACACAAATATTTACAAAACAAAAGTTTACAAACACGTTATGTTTACAAAACAAAATACAAAACAGAAAGTTTACAAAACTAAACTAAAATTTACAAACATGTTATGTTTGCAAAACAGAAATTTTGGATAAGTTATGTTTACAAAACAAAACAAAACAAAACAAAATAAAACGTTTACAGGCAAGTTATGTTTACAAAACAAAAAAATGCTTACAAAACAAAAAAATTACAAACACGTTATGTTTACAAAACAAAATACAAAAGAAAAGTTTACAAACACGTTATGTTTAAAAGACAAAACAAATGTTTACAAAACAAATGTTTACAAAACAAAACTAAAATTTACAAACACGTTATATTTATAAAACAAAACAAAAATGTGCACACAAGTTATGCTTACAAAACAAAACAATACAGAACAAAAGTTTTACAAAACACGTTATGTTAATAAAAAACCAAACGGTTTTCATACAAGTTATGTTTACTTTTAAAGGCTTTGTGTCATTTCACAACTTTTCAGCGTTTCACAGCCATGACTTTGTCAATTTCACGTATTTTTAGTGTTTACATGCGATAACTTTGTCACGTTTTTCATATTTTGCTAACTCGGTGTGCTAACCTCGTTCCATTTCGTAACGTTTCACCGTTTCAGTGAGTTAGACAGGTGGTGTTTTCACACATTTAAATTAAATTAGTAAAAACACTATATGTGTAACACAATGAAACGGTGAAACGTTACGAAATGGAAAGAGGTTAGCAAACTGACTTAGCAGAATATGAGAAACTTGCCAAAGTTATAGCATGTAAACACAAAAAGTACGTGAAATTGACAAAGTCATAGCGGTGAAACGCTGAAAAGGTGTGATATGGTACAAAAGTTGGTACTCCGAGTTAGTAAAATATGGAAAAACTTGACATCCACGTGGTAGGAAGCGTCATTTTAACGGAAGTTATGGTTTGCACTTGATATAAAACTGTCCTAGCCTCGTGTGTATTGGTTGCACAACGACATATATAAGTTGCCTACGTGGAGAACGAAGACAGTCTAGTGGACCTACATACGGGACAACACGCATGCGCACTCACGACATAATTATGTACGTTGCTTACGTGGGGAACGTGATCTGTGAGTACTACATAATGGACATGTGATGATATGGCTGTATGAATAAATATGTTCAGACTTGCGAAGGAAGGGCCACTACGTGATGTATTACATTGTTTTTATTTACTGCTTGTTGCCTAGCAACCTATTGTTGAACCGGTGACTTACAATAGCAAGTCGCACAGCACAGGAGAGAGAACGGTGGATGGTTAGTATGTACTCCCTGCCGTAGCGTAGTGCACCAACCACTTGCAACATTACAACGTCGTCCCCTGCTGACTGATCCAGTGTTCCTCGATGAGAGCACATCAACCGACTAACCTGCTAGGGAGGCAGCAAGCTTGGCCTTGGGTAGATAGACACCCCCGTGTTGCACCCACACTGGACCTGAAGGACCAGATATGTTAGTGGCATACGTGGGACATAACTACCAGGAGAGGAGGCACACTGCATAGGGCGCTGCATTAAGGCCTGTTTGGTACAGTTTTAAAAAGACACAATAACTTACAACATTCTTGCATACTCAGCTCCAGTTGGATTATGGGACACGATGTGACATATACAATGTGATTCATTATTATTTACTGCTGGTTGCCTAACAACCTATAATTGAACCGGCGACAGGTCTACAATGGTGTGTTGTGTTCAGCTCTGTTTTGGTATAGTTTAATACAATAATTTATACCCGTTTACCTTTCTTCTCTCCATGTCATGACACAAAAACGTATTCGGTTTTTCATAAAGCCTTTTTCATTAAAACAATGTTAAAACCCTATTTGGTTAAAGTTATTGCTCCTCCAAAACTGCCCCAAAAAACCCATGTCTTTGCTTGGTCCACAACAACCAATGAAAACTCTTCTTCGCGCGAAACAGCCAATGAAACCGCTCGCCATGTTAGCCTCTTGACCTCTTGTGTATTCTTAGAAGTAGTTTAAAAATAAGACACACGTATTTATGGGGTATTAATTGAAGACATATACGTCAGATGGGTCCACTTGTTCTTTCACCTAGTTTGTAGTTCGTCATCTATCCGCGAGGCGTGCTACATAACCCCTAACGCCATTTTGACGTAATCAAAAAAATAAGACGCACGAATTTGGACAGTATTAGTTCGTGATTTGTCCGTAAGGGGTCGACACTAGTGCACGATCTATCCAAAAGGGGGGCGCCTTTAAAAAAAATAAGACGCAGAATGTTGACAGTACTAGTTCGTGACTTGTCCACCAGGCGGCGCCACTAATTCTTGACCTATCCACCAGGGGGCGCCTTTTTAAAAATAAGACGCACGCATTTGCGTAGTATTCGTTCGTGCATTGTGCGTAAGATGGCGCCACGACATATCCGCCAGAGGGCGCCACTGGTTCATGACCTATCCGCCAGGTGGCACCACTTGACCCTTGACCTTGTAATGTGACCTTTGACCTTCCACCGGGGCGGGTTGAATTTGGGCTATTCCACCAAAATTGCTCCAGAAATGTTGTTCATCAGTTTCCAACGGCGCAACATTTTGACATTTGACCTTTTCCCTATCTTTTAACATGGTGACTTCAACCTTCCACCGGTGGAATTCCACCGCTCCGCGCCAAGTGCCTAACGATATCACCCTACTATACTACTCACGATTTGTCCATGATTAAAATATGCATACACGAATTGTTTGTAATATACGACCCAACCACATATTGTGTTTGCTATATTATTTAGCGGCAGAAATAAAATCATTAGTAGTGCTAAATTTAATATATGTAAGAAAATGTATTAAACATTACCCATACAGATGTACAACTCACGTTCGCAGTTCGTTCCGATGTAATGTTGCGTGCAGTAACAGTAATAGATTGTTCGGAGATTACTGCAAATTCCACCATTTTGACACGGCATTGACTTGCAACTATCATATTCTGTAAAATCAATACAATTTGAATGGCATAACTACCGTTTTAATATACAGTCACTGAACTCAGATTGGCATTGTTCCAGCCGACATATTTAAAATTATAGTATTCTAAGTTGTTAATTTCATGTCCCTGCTGTGCATAGTTGTATCATATTTCAAAATTGAGCCCCTTTCGACTGTCGCGAAGCTATCTTGTTAACAAATTAGCATCATTTATGCAAAACAAATTCAAACCTCCTTAAATTGTTGTGCTATTTAGAGTACATCAAGTTAAAAGGCAATAATATATGGTGTTAAGAGTCGTTCAAAGAGATCATGCTATCTTAACACATTTATAATATTTCAATCCAAATACATACCATGCTGGCTATATTTGTGTTTAACTCCAACAATATCACCATTATTATTCAACCTCACTTTAATATGGGTAAGAGTTATTTAAACAATATACACAATAGCAATACTAACCCGTCTCACAGTTGTTCCCACCAAACTGATACCTGCACCTGCACGTGTATCCATTGTCCGTGTTAATGCAAGTTCCTCTATTTTGGCACGGTATTGATTTGCAGATATTAGGTTCTATAGAATCAAAAAAATGAGAATTACATTAGTGCCATGTTATTGCATTGTTACTAAATGCAGATGTGTATTATGTTAGCCGACTAAGTTTAAATATAAGCAGATTGCGTAACAACGTAAGGTATTATTTTGTTTATAGTGTGTTTTCTGAATATGTTTCCCCGCAATACAATTGTCCTGGTCTTACTGTTTCTATGTTCCATTTGTATTTCATATGGACGGCCTTTGAAAAGTGGTTGTTATTTTGTCATATAGCTATTGTTCTTTGTTGATTTGTTTGTCTTACATAGAGTTTTATGTGTTATTCTTTAATGATGTAACATGTACAATACTGACATATGAACGAATTGTTTGTACTATACTGTCCAACTATGTCACGTGCTTGCTATTTTACTTAGCTCCATTAATATAATCACTATTCATGCTAAATGTAATACATGTTTGAGATTATAAAAACTTATTTTAAAATATACTATAAAATAATACTCACCCTCGCAGTGTGTCCCTACATAATCATTATTGCAATCGCAAGCGTATGCACTGCCTAAATCATAACAATCACCTCCATGTTGACACGGCGATGACTTGCAGAAACGATATACTGTAAAAGTAATGAGATGAAAATAAAATTACTGCTGTTTCATTGTATTGATACTAAGCTCGGATGAGTCAATTTTAACAAATTCACTTTAATAATTAGCATTATTCTTGGAGGAAAATAACTAACAAGAAATAAGTATTTGTCATTAACTGTTTACACTTTCTGGTTTTTTTTCTCTATTGAAAATATCTTATTCTTTTTTCAAAAAAAAGCTTTGACAGTTCATTGTACAGTTGAGGCTGGACACTTCAAATACGAAGCAGATGTCATGGCATTATTTATGACATTTATTTTCTTGTGTTTTTGAATATGTTTTATTTCAAAATGTATCGTATTGTATTAGTATGCGATATGGGCGAAGTATGGTTGTTATTTTGCGACGTTTGTACTGTTCTGTATATTAGTTTTTTTTATAGAGTATAATGTTATTTTCATTCCATGACATGTACAATATTAATTATTAATTATCAATTATCAATTATCAATTATCAATTATCAATTATCAATTATCAATTATCAATTATCAATTATCAATTATCAATTATCAATTATCAATTATCAATTATCAATTATCAATTATCAAGTATCAAGTATCAAGTATCAAGTATCAAGTATCAAGTATCAATTATCAATTATCAATTATCAATTATCAATTATCAATTATCAATTATCAATTACCAATTACCAATTACCAATTATCAATTATCAATTATCAATTATCAATAATCAATAATCAATAACCAATAACCAATAACCAATAAGCAATTACCAATTACCAATTATCAATTATCAATTATTAATAACTGAATTCATTTTAGACAAGCCAAATAAGCAACGGGCTTGCCATCTTATTTAAATCAACTAATTTTATTTTATATGATGTTTAGCATGGTCAAATCCACTAATTTAACGATGATAAACATAATATCAAATACAATTTTAGTTTAGTGTAATATTGTCACTCCCTACATTAAATACAAGTAAAATCAAGACAAATGACACATACTAATGTAAAGAGACAATAAGGGAACACTATTGTACCATGTAACTCTCGCTGTATATAGGAGATTTTGAAACTATATTTTATAATTATACATAACTGCAATACAACTAATTGAACCATGCAAAACATAATGAACAGAAATGAGGATGTTGAGAAGAATAAAAGGAGTAACATTGAGAGACAGAGTAAAGAGTGTGGACATCAGAAAGGAGCTAGGTGTGAGTAGCATACAAGAGAAAGTAACAGAAATGAGACTACGCTGGTATGGACACATGCAGAGAATGGAAGAAAACGAACTGTGAGCAGTTGGTGACATGAGAGTGCCAGGAAAAAGGCCAAGGGGGAGACCAAGAGGGAGATGGATGGATGGCGTCCGAAGGGATATGCAGACACTGCGGATCACCCCGGAGGATGCGCCGGACAGAACATTCTGGAAATCAAGAATTCGGGCCGCTGACCCCACCTAGTGGGAAAAGGCGAAGTAGAAGAAGAAGAAAAAGAAGGAGAAGTAGAAGAAAACATAATAACAACAAAATCCAGTTTAGTGTAGCCCCCTACAATACAAATACGCAACATCAAACCAAATTACACATACTAATGTAAAGAGACACTTAGGGAATAACATTATACAATGTAACACAAATAAAAAATATATTTTATAAGTGTACATAACTGCAATAACACTCACCTTCGCAAGTATCTCCAATATAATCATTTGTGCAACTGCATCTATACTCTCCATCATACGTGCAATTGCCTCCATGTTGACACGGATTTGGGTTGCAGATAGCACTCTCTGTAAAATCAACAACATTACATTAATACCGTTGCATAGTTGTCTCACTAAATTCTGATGAGAATAAACGTTGGCAGACAATTTTGAAATATAAGCAGATTGCATGACAACACGATCTAACTGTTGTGCCCCTTGTGTTTTCGGGTGAAGTTTTCATGAAGCATTTCCTAGTCTTGCTATTGATATATTCTATTTATATTTAATGAGTCCTGCCTTTGAGGTGTTGTTGTTTGTCAAGTTGTTACTGTACTGTTTTGTTTGTCTTACTTAAAGTTGCATTCTGACGTCCGCCATATGTAATATAAAAAATGTCCAGTTATCCAGCATTCCCCATACACTATATATTGTTTTCCTCAACTGTTTTCAACTTATTTCACATAATATGCCATTTTAAGATAACAAGTTGCAAAACATGAAACAACGACCAGGCGAGCCTCGTTGATAACAATTCACTGATTGGTTTATACCTCGACGAAGGAAATTCCTATGAAAAACGCTGTCACACATGCGCAATGATTCATGTAAACAAGACTTTTCCGCCAAGCAACGTTGTCGTTTTGTTGTTTTCGTATGTAGTCATCGTTTTCATCGTCAACTTGACTTATGTCGGACCAAGAATATGGAACACCTTTATCTTAGACAACTTTCTACAATATTCTGCCACTTTACAGATCTTTAAAACAAGCGTCAAATATCTGCTTATGAAAAATCAGTAATATGTTGCTTCTCTTCTGAATGTACTGTTATTATACATTGTTTTTCTATAATTATATTAAACAATTATTTAAATGCAATTTTACTTGTCACACACGTACATCGACGTATTTAATTTTGTGGTACACTTGTAATGTACTATTTCACTATTTTAGTTAACTAGTTGCACTATTATGATGCTACTGTATAGGTGTTTGTGTTTATGTTCACGAATTATTAATTGTTGCGTAATTGTTAAAATACATGAATAAGGAAAATAAGCATTGTTGCTTAAATCCAATTGTTACATTGTAACATGTACTTTGACATGAAATTATTACTTTACTGTATTACATTACTGTATGTACATGACATTATGAAACAATAAAGCTATTCTTATTATTATATGTGGTATGTTTGATAGACACAATTTTCCCCCTGGTGTCCATAAAATGACCAAATCCAAGATGGCCACCAATCGAAGTGTGAACATTTAGAAAAGGCTTTATCTTTATTAATAATTGACATAAAAAGATGAATGAAGTATATATTTCTATGTTTTCATGTATAGGGATTCCAACGGAACCATCATTTGAATGGTAAAATGTAAAACAATTAACATTTACAAGACAAATGTGTAAAATATGGTCGTAAAAATGCAAAACGACAAGAACATTTGGGTGCAATAAATGGATTTTTTTAATTGCCAATAATGTTGGTACAATAGCATGGAATCATATTTTCAACTGTTCATACATATTTGTATTGAATATAATTCAAAACATTAGCATGGATATTCAATAATGATAATTGCAGTCATTTTATACAGCTTGACAAGATGAAACAAAAATAAATAAATAATATAACGCACCATTCAAAAAACATGTTGAACATAAGACTGGACTCATCACTTTGGCCAAAAAAGCAACAATACAAAATAAAACAAATATACAACTGAGTGACATAATTAATACTGCCATCACTCCTGTATTATTACAACATTATCCAATTGAAGCCTTCACACTTTACACAATGCCATACAATGACTGACAAACTGATATAAAATGGACTAGAAACATTAACAAACAAATTTGGTAATTCCAAACGCATACAGTTGTGAACAAAAACAATAAATCTGATAGACACTGAACTGCTGCTCGACATCACATCTTAATAGTGATCACTGTGTTCACAGTTGCCGAATACGCAACTGCTGCTATACATCCTATCTTAAACAAAATGGTGAAAATACACAGACTCGACTCAGTACTAAACGCCACCAATACAAATGAAAAAATCTAACATATATATATATAATGTACAACTGTGTGACATAATTAATACTACACAAAGTACCATAATTCGTGTATGATTACTATGTTATCTAATTGAAACCTTCACAGTTGGCAAATGTGACACAATGGCAGATATATCGATGTAAAATGAACTAGAAACATTAACAAAACAATTTGGTAATTCCAAACACATACAGTTCTGAATAAAACAATAACTCTGATAGACACTGAACAGTTGCTAGAGAGTAGAAATCACATGTTAATAGTGATCACTGTGTTCACAGTTGCCACAGCAGTGGCACAGTGACGTGCACTTCAGATTAGCTTTAACACATTCTTACAGCCGCATCTTAACAACCCTGAGCAGGACACGGCAGCTTCTGGGAGTAACGTCCACATCGGGTTCCATCCTCGTGTCGGATTCTTGCTCCATCCCCAGGACTCTGGAGAAGGAAGATCTGGATCTCGAACCTGGGCCTGACCCCATACATGGCCACCCTGGTATGTTGCTCTTCTTGCATGCTGCAGCAGTGCAGCTCTGGTTGGTGGAATGGCGTCGACAGATCTTGCTTTTGACGTGAACATGTGCTTCCTGGCTGAGTCCACAGTAGTTTCGTCACTCCCCCGATCATACATAAGCACCACGTATGACTCGAGTACAGACATGCAGACATTGCCCAAACGTGTTGGTCGTCTGACAAGTCTAGCGAAGACCTCCGTTGCAGCATTGAATGACCTCCACGTGTCGAAGGCTGTCTTTTTGCCTTTCCCAGCAAACGACGAGACTGTGTCACAACCGGTGAAGGCGTGGAACATGGGAAGAGCTTGTGCTTTCTGTGCACCCAAAGAGGTGGCAATTTCATGAGCTGGTATGTACCTCAGGTGTTTACCCGTGCCAAACGCTATCCACAGCTGTGTGTTCTCCATTGACACAACAGTGGAGACAGCCAGGACGACAACGTCTGTATCCACTGTTCGCAGCATCCTTGGCGTGCAGGAACATGCGCGTATCCGTCTCTTCGTGAGAGCATGGTGCCAAGACCGAGACATCTTGATGGACACGCGAGCACAGCACATGCTTTCCACAGGTTGAGAAGACTTCTTTCTCTGTAGACAGATTTTCCACGACTTCATGTGCTAGGAAGTTGAATAGTTCTGTCTTGTTCTCGTCCACTCGCAGGAACTCCTGCCAGTTTCCCGGGATGGAGTTGGCTGCTGCCCTTTCCACGATTTTCTCTTGCTGTGGACTTCAGGCTATCTGGTATGTAGACATCCCAAATGCTGTCCACCCTTGTGACTCTAGCCAACTGTGCTTTGGTGTATGGATGGAACACTAACATGGCATAGTCTTGGAAGGTTTTCGCTCCAACTGGCTTCAGCATGTTGATGATAGCAGCTCCATCCAGTATGATGACGTCGATGACTGGAGCTTCGCCTTTGGATGTGCACAGCTTCTCCAGGCAATCTGTGAGATCTGCCTTTGTACCGAACCGCAATTTTCCCATCTGCGACAAGGATGATGGGTATGCATGATTTTCATGCTTGAAGAAATTGTCCAAGTCCCCGTCTCGTGTCTGGCCCGCGATATACAGCCTAGAAAATAGTGCACAGTCGCTCTTGAGGGATGTTATCCTCTGTGTATCTTTGGATGGTGCCCTTTTGGATGGTCTGTTGAACAGTGGCATACTGTTCTTAGAGATGGTGTCTGATACAGGTGATGTACGCTCAACCAACCGATCTGTTACAAAGCTGTCATACTGATCATGTCCCTTCTTCTCTATCCCTCGCACAGTTGTCACTACGGCTGGATCTGCTATGTCTCTGGTATCCAAAACCAGAAGATCTCCACTCTCCTCCATAAACGGATTCCCAAGGTCTTCGATCACTTCCACGAGAGCCTGAACTTCGCTTGCAAAGGTGACTTTAACAGCAATTGTGTGTTCGTGGTGCCTGCCGTTGTCCCTGCCAGGCATGTTGTTTCAAAGCCGTCGATGGTCCTCGCAATTTCTGGTCCAGCTACCATCCATCGCAGTAGAGCTCTAGGGTTTTGCCTCAAGCCGATTGCTCCACCATCACCTTTGATGACTGCGTTGGTTTGCTCATGCGCGTGGTCGATAGCTATGGCTGAGAAGGGACGGGTCGAATTGTGCACTACGAAGCTGCCTCGGTCAAACTCTTTAGCTACACCAGGGAGTCGTTCGTGCAGTGTTGTCATATCACGTATATGTACGGGAACCCAGCGAGAATAGTGTGTGTGGTCCAGGGCAAAAAACCATGGAGCCAGTGCTCTCAATGTAGTGATATAGTGTGGGAAGTTGAATTGATCGCGCAAAGACCAGCATAAGGCATTCCAAGTGCATGACCATGTACCAGTAGTGGAACTGTGGAGAAGCCTCAAGGTGGTAGGTTAGGTATTCATCAAATATATCATGAGCATCACCATGTATCATGTGTATGTCTAGCCCATGTAGCTCATATGACAAAAAGTCAAATTGGCACTATGTGAAATGAATGAGGATAATAGTATACTGATATAGAACATCCATTTCTGAGAATAATCTATCCATTTCGCCTTGGCCGCACCCATTTTAACATCAATATCATCATTATATGAATGTAAATGCATTGTAGCGACAAATAGATGGTGGCATTTGATTCCTTATGTCAGAAAACATACACAACGACACTTCATTCATGTTTATACGATATTTATTCGGGAAGATATGACGATAATTAGAATTTCGCGACTCGGGTGGCGGCCATCTTGGATGTAGGGAACAATTTAGCTTGGCACTATATCTGAATCCAATTAGTACCTTCTTAGCATCAACCATGCCAATTTTGGTGCTTTTACCACCAAACCCACAATCAAATCACATATCTGCCCCACTAAATGCTGATTAATAATAATGGTGTGAAAATATGTATACACAAAGTGACAGTGCGGGTTAAAATCATCGGTCACGATACTTTCAGCACTGCCTGTTTCAGTGCTGTCAAGCCTCCAGACACTGCTTGAAGTTGAGAAACACCATTTACTTTTTCTTAATGGCAAATGGAATAGAATGTATGATGAAGTTAGCAAAGTTTGTTGTAATTCTCTAATATAGATTACGAAATATCTTAGTTACTTAGATTGTTCCTCCGACGGCATCCATCCCCATGTCTTGCACTCGCAGTGCCAGCCGACAAGCTAGTCATTCAGTGGCAGTGCCATGGCTACGCAGGCCTAGGGCTACGCGCTACGCATTGACTGTAGTTAGGTAAGTTAGTTTGGTTTAACAATACGATTGGCATAAACAACAAATCCTATGGGTTTACAAAAAACGATGTGATCATTTATATCAATGTGAGTGTTTATATTAATCAAAAGCAGACTATACCATCCACATACCTTATTTATTTACGTATCTGGGTGTTTATCATCGGTAACATGTGAGCGTATCATTTACAACATTGCTTGTGACATCGCTTACTTTCATTGACCGGAGAGTGCCGATGTTAAAATTAGATAAACTCTTGGCAAACTCCAGAGTCGTTGTTTGCTGCAAACTTATATGTAATCAAATAATAAATAATACTACAAAGTGATTCACGTGGTGGGAGTATACTAGTAAGCAAATATCGGCCCTGGTTTACACTGACTCTCTAGAACGCGTTAAAAATGGAAATGTATGTCAGAATGCAACTATAAAGTTGTTTTCATTTATCCCTTAACTATGTTAAATATTTATGAATCTACGAATTATTTATAATAAGAAGTCCAACGACATGACGATATGTATGTTTTATTTAGCTCCTTTAACATAATTACTAGATATGTAGTTTATCGATTGTGTAAACATAGTTTAATATACATCATAAAATAATACTCACTATCACAGTTGGTTCCGTAATATTCGTTCGTGCAGAAGCATATGTATTCAGTGGCGAAAGTCTCACACTCTCCTCCATTTTGACACGGCATTGAGCGGCAGTGGTACACTGTAACATCAAAAATATGGGAATTATCTTACACAGTTTTGTTTACTGTATTGCCATTAAATTAATATGAGTTGATTTTTTACCGATTCATTTTAAGTAATAAGCAATACTCTTCGAGGGATCTGACTAGATATGTGCGAATAATTACTGATTGTTAAGATCTTCTGTTCTCAAGGTCATTGTGATGTGCCTGAAGGAGGTACTCGAGGTCACTGTGGTGTGTTCGAAAGAGCTTATCTAGGTAATTGTCTAGTTGAGACAAAACACTTTAAATACTTTACAGATTTCTTGACTTTATTTATTTCCTTGATATTCTTGTTTTGAATATAGTTCATTTAACATTTCTTGTTACTACGAACATGAGGTATTTTGTTAGGTGAAGTGTGGTTGTTATTTTACAACTTTTGTATTTTCTGGATATTACATAGTTTTGCGGAGAGTATATTTTCCCTATTATTCCATGACATGTACATTACTAAATTATGTATAATCAAATTAATTTTAGACAACCCAACTAGATACCGGGCTTGCCATTTTATATAACGTTATGAATTTAGCCATGCTAAACATAACATCAAAATATAATAATATTCAAGTTTGTGTAACTCCCTACAATATATACGTAAAGTAAATATAAGTAAAGTCAAGGCAAATGACACATACTAATGTAAAGAGCCAATAAGGGAACTAAATGTTACCATGTGACTCGCCCTGAATATAGGCGATTATGAAACTATATTTTATTATTATAAATAACTGCAATAAAACTCACTTTCGCAGGTTTCTCCATAATAATCTGAGCATCTGCATCCATTCTCTCCATCATACGTGCAAGTGGCTCCATGTTGACACGGATTTGGGTTGCAGATAGCAATGTCTGTCAAACCAACAACATTACATTAATACCGTTGCATAGTTTTCTCACTAAATTCTGATGAGAATAAACGTTGGCAGACAATTTTGAAATATAAGCAGATTGCATGACAACACGATCTAACTGTTGTGTCCCTTGTGTTTTCTGGTGAAGCTTTCATGAAGCATTTCCTAGTCTTGCTATTGATATATTCTATTTATATTTAATGAGTCCTGCCTCTGAGGTGTTGTTGTTTGTCAAGTTGTTACTGTACTGTTTTGTTTGTCTTACTTAAAGTTGCATTCTGACGTCCGCCATATGTAATATAAAAATGTTCAGTTATCCAGCATTCCCCATACACTATATATTGTTTTCCCAACAACCTATCAACTTATTTTTACATAATATCCCATTTCAAGATAAGAAGTTGCAAAACACCAAACAACGATCTGTCGAGCTTCGTTGATAACACTTCACTGATTGGTTTATACTTCAACGAAGGAAATTCCAATGAAAAACGCTGTCACACATGCGCTATGATTCATGTAAAAAAGACTTTTACGCCAAGCAACGTTGCCGCCGTTGTTTTCGTCTGTGGTCATAGTTTTCATCGTCATCTTGACGTATGTGGTATGTTTGATAGACCATTGTGTCTTTAAATCGTTGCGACGTATGTGCTTAGGCGTAAAGGGAAAATCGCAGCACATGATATTCCGTTCGAATGTTGAATGCACGTCTTTGACTACGAGTATTGAAACATTGATTATGTTTGACTTGGTCTTGGGCTTGACTCTCAGACGTTTCATGGATGGTGTGGGCATGTTCAAGGGCTGGACAATGCTGACTTAATAAATAATAATGGTGTGAACAACTGTATTGTGTCCAGGGGGATGCAATATAATGTTGAGGCCACCCCTGAATGAGGCTAGGCACACGAAACAAATGGAGGCCACCTAAGGTCAACGTTTCCCGTCGCCCAGCCCCGGGCAGGAGAGGGCACTGTGACAGCCACCTGGCCGGTGACCTCGAACCGGCAGTTCCGCTGTATTCGTTGACTTGGCAACAGGGTTTGTCGGTACCTCTGTTGGTTTTAACGAAATTTTCATCCCGCTGTCTTCATTGTCTATACAGCGCGGTGTTGTAACTCTGCGGGAATCCACTCTGCGATCATCACATACATTGGTTGATCTGAGATACGTGTTGTTAATTGGACGTTTGCTCTGCGGAACTCCCTCCACGTCACGTATGTTTATTTCTTTTTTGCGACACAATCCAGCTGTAGTAATATGCTATTCTCGTTGTATAATGATTTTCGCGTGAGTTGACACCCCGGTGGGTGTTTGCTGCCATCGTTTCTTCTTCGTGCGAGTCACTTTAGCTACGGTTGCATCGGTAAAAGAGGTGTTGATTGCTTGTTGCCTCAGTGCCGGTGAGATGTAATCTAGGTGACGCTAACATATCGTCACGTCCCTTTGAAAGTTTACGTTGTGTTTACACAACTATTTTTGTCTTGTCCTGGGCACGATCGCAGCTTTTGAATGTCAGGCTGTGTACGGTTAGGTCCTATCGGCCGAGGACGGCTGGGGTGTCCGACGCTGTCCAGGCGCCGGCTGGTTAGCGCTATTTGACGACGGGTTAATTACCATTTGAACTTCGCCGCGGAGGCCCTGCCTTAGAGATACGGTATAATTACTCCTGGCGGGTGGTAAAGTCTACAGCCGCAGGCTACGTCGTCCGGGGGCGCCTGGGATGTATATGCGGTTGTCACACGCTGTGCTGCTGGCTCTGCTGAGTATAGACTCGGGGTCTACATGTGTGTATGCATGTGTATCTATATATATATATATATATATATATATATATATATATATATATATATATATATATATATATATATATATATATTGATGTGTCGCTATATATATATATATATATATATATATATATATATATATATATATATATATACCTGTGTATACGTTAGTATGCCCATGTTACCTCCTGGACACGTCCGTGTACACACACACCTTTTTTCCCCTTGCTTCCTCTACATGCCCCATTGGGGGTCATCAAGCGGAGGTCAGTTACACTGCTTCGGTCCCTGCCTACGGCTGAACAAGGGCCGTTTGTCTGCCTCGCGCATTCTCCCACTCCGTTTAGTGGGCGCTATTTTGGACCCTCTCTCTTGCGCCTTTCAGTGTCCTGTTCACTCCGTTTTTATTTACACACCGGATTAGCAGGATGTCTCGTTTGCACCTTTTCATTTGTATGCATTTGGTTTTTATTTTTACGCGCGACGTACGCCGATGTACTTTCAGTGCGTGTCTTACCTCCCTGACGCTCTCCATGGCGCCACGTATATGGCCGTAATATGCTAGGATAACAGAGGTGTCGCCTGTTTCAGCTGTGCGTGATTTACCTCATTGCCTGGCGCCAAGTATATGGCCGAAATATAATAGGTTAACAGAGGTGTCGTCTGTTTCAGCTGTGCGTGATTTACCTCATTGCCTGGCGCCAAGTATATGGCCGTAATATGCTAGGATAACGGTGTCTTCTGTTTCAGCTTTGCGTGATTTACGTCACTGACGCTCTTCTACCTGGCGCCAAGTTTATGGGCCGTAATATGCTAGGTTCTCGGAGGTGTCGTCTGTTTCGGCTTTGCGTTACTTGCCGCCGTGTTTCATCGATGTTGCTACTGGCGCCAAGTGGGTTGGCAGTACCTGCGAGTCGTCGTCTGTTTCAGCTGTGTGTATTTTGCCTGCGTCATACACGGCGGTTCGGCCTAGTGCCAAGTGTATTGCCGGATGTCTTTTTCAGCTGTGCGTTCTTTGCCGGCGTGATCCACATATGTCTATCTGGTGCCTATCCTCGTTCACCCAGGCTAGGTGAGGTGGCGGAATTTTAACCTCTCAACTCTGCTTGGGAAATTATGGTCTGCAAGTGTAACCGCCAAAGCGGCCTTCTACCAGATTAGGGTAGTTACCCTGATTGCTTCCCAGGCCGTTTTTCACATAACTAATATAATAACGACACTCTTTAGCAGTTATTGCTGTATTTTAAAACTATTCAAAACGTACAACTTAAGGCGTGTTTACACTACGCAACGCGGTTGCATGCAACATGAGACACGGCTGCTTGCAACCGCGTTGCGTAGTGTAAACATGAAATTGCAAGCAGCGGCGTCGCATGAGACCGCTGCATGCAGCGGTCTCTTGGATAGGGCAGGTTCTATTTCGTGCAACATGTTGCATGGAATCTGTCCAATCACAGCAAACGGCCTACTCACGTGACACTTGAGACGCTGATACCATGGCAGCCACAAAGAAAACGGATGTTCGGCTGTCAGATGATGATATTGTTATATTTATAGAATTGTTCCACGAACATGATTGTTTGTGGAACGTGGGTAGCACAAACTACCACAAAAAGGAGCACCGTTCAACGGCTCTGCGCGCAATAGCAGCAGAAATGGAAGCGAGAACGGGCAAAATGATTGGCGGTAAGTATTGATGGAATTTATGTTAAGCGAAGACTACTTGTATTATCGTTCGCCCCTTACAAGTTTGTACTTAGTTAAACAACCTTAAAATAAGAATTACAATGTACGTTGTAATATATTTACCTATATTATAAACAATAACAAATGGTCTGGGTACATGAAACGTGTAACATGCACTTATATACTAAAATATACGCTTGAAATGTCGCGTTTTTCTAACTCTGTCCTTTTTAAGTTGTACTGACAGTGACAGCACACTGACAGATCACTGTCACGTACCTCAGGCTCAGTACCTCCCACCTTGTTGCTTCTGCCCACCTCACCAGATTATAGCTAAGCATTAGATACAGAATTTTTTTTTAATCTGCACAAATTATTAGGGTAAAGGGGGGCATTAGGCCCCAGGGCCAGGGGGCATTAGAAGTTAGGTGCTATTAGTTAGAAGAAATATTCAATTGCATCTGCATATCAAGATTTGAATCAGCATACTTTTCTGCATGACGCCAAAGTGCCAGACATACTTTTACCTTTTTGTATACACAACTGTTTTTTAACTATTCTCAAGCCTTACATCATTTAGTTAACCAACACGTTTGGCAGAGCTGTCTGGCAAAGTGCCAATGTAAGCTTGTATGTTGTATATTTTACATTTAGCAAAAGAAACCTGGCTTAGCATATTATGTCTAGGATAAAAATAAAAATGGCTACAATTGAAATATATAATAATTTCTTTCTTAGGTTTATTGTATACATTTTGAATAAAATGCATGATGCTCAATGCCGCCATATATTCTTCAAATGGTACATGGCATTACAAGAATACTGAATGTGTTATGCCCAACTATGCTGGCTTTTACCCTAAACTTGTTTACACAGTTACTCGCACGTTTCAATTTTTAATGTTCTTCTAATTTCATGTTCATGCACCGGGCTTTAGCATTGCGTACCAAATCGCATTCCTCCCAGAAGTGTGCAGTACTTGACCAAAGAACTTCTATCACTCTATCAACAACGCTCTTGTCATTTTATGATGTTGGTTTAATTTCCAAGACTTTTTAAAGCCACTTATTAACAAGTTATTTATGCAATATTATTTGCTATTTTTGTACAGCTGTATAGAATAGTGTATTTCTTTCATAATCACAAGTAGTAACAACATCATGTAATTTAATGTACTATTATCTGGTATCCCTATTAATTCATGTAAATGCAAGATGCCAATATCTAATAGATAATTTAATACTTGTACTATTTCTTTAAACAGTTGATGACATTCAACAGAGGTTTCGTAACCTCCGAACCAGCTACTCCAGGGAGAGGCGAAAAATAGATGCCTCTTCAAGAAGCGGGGCAGGCACTGACAGTGTATACACAACCAACTGGCCATTCTTTTCCATGTTGGATGCGTTCTTGAGGCCACACGTGTCCATGAGATCTTCTGTCTCAAACTTGGTAAGGGGTTCCGATATTATTTACTATTATGCATCATACATTTTATATGTAGCATGTTAAATTAATTGAAAATTACATTCGTTTTTCTGCATAATAATATAGACAAAATAAATGAAAATATAATGTTTGTTGAACATAAAATCAAATAAAAAACCAAATATATATTTAACATACTACCTATTAGTACATTTGTGTATACATATGTAACGCCCAGTGTGGCGTATTATCACAACACTGGCATTTGATGGATGCAGGTGGTTTATTGAGACATATTCCAGTCAGCGGCATACAAAACCCTGTGAACACACAGACAAATATAAGTATCCATTTGGATGTTGATAATAAATAATGCCATTATAATATAGCACTAAAACCATAACATATCAATCAAACTAATATGCTGTCTGAAAGAAACACTGCATAACTTGTAGTCATTCAACTGATTACTGCATCAATAATATAGCTGTTATATAACAGTATAATTATGACATAATAACATACTATTTACAACATGATCGAAAGAACATGTACTGGTGAAATTCCAGTTACCAAACTCACTACACTAATAACCTGGCTAGTTCTGTTGGATAACAAGTTACCAAGACATTAACTGTCACATACATAAACAGCTGTCCTGGCTAGTTCTGCTGGATAACAGTATACAGTTGCTTTACCCAAATCACCAAGACATTAACTGTCATAGACTCAAACAGCTGTCAAACAGATACAATTATTGAGGTCATGTGACTTCAAATAACCATGCATGAATTACTCAGGCATAACATACAAACCATCTTTTTCCGGATTAACTAATGTACAAACACAGCAAACACAATTCTGAGTTCACTGCTATAAACACAGCATTAACATAGAGATAATTGTCACAGTATTGTGTACACACCCCCAGACAGTCTTCATAGAATATTGCCGTTTCCTTCTCATTTCCTACGACACACGAGACGGTCTGGCCAACGTTTCCTATCGCACCACAACAACAGCAGAAACACATTTATAATCTAACCTATACACTGGTGCATTAAGTAAATCAAATACCCATCCTATTATAACCATACATGTCAAAAAGCGAGGGAACTGACAGGTTATCATACACGATGGGCGATTCCTTATAAAGCTTACTGCCAACCAGGCTCAACTATCACGCACCATCTTTATTTCAAGTAGTAAACAATGTTTACTCATTTACTATTATTATAGTATCTTTGAATATAACCATCACTGCCAGCTGGCGGAGTGATGACAAATATGTACAATTATGGAGCACAGCTATAGAACCCAGGTATTGTACACAGGTAGTAGTACACAATGAAATAATGTGCTAATTTTTACCATTGAAACATTGCTTTGCCAAATAGCATTCTGACACATGTTCTTGTATATCATTTCTAACAGACTGATATCGTCAAACATATTTATTGTACATCAAAATTATATAACCTTCAATTCAATGACTAATTGCTTCAGATTAAATATATAACACTAAACATACACATGTCACGATTAAATGTTGAGGTAAATAGCAAAAGGATCATGTTATTCACCAGGTCGAGTACCAGACAAACAGTTCATCTGATCTTCTTTCTAAATGGGGATGTCCCACTGCCACTCGACTTGTCCATTAGTGTTAAAAAAGTCACACATTTCATCTCTAATGTCTCGAGCAGCACCCTGGCTCCTGTTTCCTCCCTGGTGGGCAAGTGTGCAGCACCGTTGTAGAGGCACGTCATGCTCTGCTGGTGTGTATGCTACGTCATTTCTGGACAATAAAAAATTGTGCAAGACAATGCATGCATTTGTGATACTGGTGCATTTAGTTGGACACAAATGTATGTATTTATCAAGGACGCGAAAGCGGTTAACGAGAATGCCAAAGGCATTTTCGGACACCCTACGGGCACGACTAAGCCTGTAGTTGTATATTCTCTCATAATCTGTGAGGACTTTAGATGGATATGGTTTCATCAAAAAGGTCTTAAGTGGAAATGCTTCATCACCAACTAGCACATATGGCACATCATTAATTCTACCAGGTAGAGGTCGTGGAGGAGGAATGTGGAGTGTGTCATTTTCAAGTGCTGCAGAAATATCTGATTTAGCACACCAGCATCACATGCTCTACCATTTGAACCCACGTCTACTAAGATGAACTTATAATTAGCATCGACAACTGCTAACATCACAATACTGTAAAAATGTTTATAGTTGTGATATAATGATCCACTGTGAGCAGGTGCACGAATAGCGATGTGTTTGCCATCCATCGCCCCTATGCAGTTTGGGAACTGCCACTTCTTGTAGAAGTCTTCTGCTATAGCTAGCCATTCATCTTCAGTAGAAGGTACCTGTGAAAGAAATAACATTCATTATTACCACCTTCATTAAAACATGTATTTGTTTTCTTCCAGGATTCCCGTGTCTCTGAGTCAGAGAGACAGGCACAGAACTCATCACAACAACCGTCACGATCAGCATTGACATCATCTACACCACCACCAGCAGTAGCATCAACATCAACAACAGCTTCTGCGGCAGATATCCTTGATGTCTCACTCCCACACACAAACACCCCAACAAAGCGAAAACGTGAGGAGACTTTGATGGAAAATGCTGGGAAGACATTGCATGCCATCACAACATACATGGCATCCAAAAATGTTGAACAAAAAAAAGACAGTGAAAGTTTAACCTTTGCCAGACATCTGGCAAACGAGCTGGATGTGATACAAAGTGTGCGTCTGCGTAAGCAGGTGCAATTACAGGTGCTGCAATGTGTGCTTGAGGCACAGCTAGCTGAAATGGACTGATTTTTTCTATTTTGTGGTGGCAAGTGGTTATGGCTGCTAAATGATTCACATTTTAAACCATGTTATATTGGTTGAGTTTTATGTCATATAGAATGTGTGTGTGACTAATTTTCTCATAATACCGGTAATGTGTTAATAGGTTAATGCATGTATGTTTTACATGTGTGTAGTCATTCTTATATGGATGTGAAAATAAGCAATGCAGTGGCAGTAATGATTACGCTACGATTGAAAGAGGGTTTTCTTGATTAACAAACTGAAAAACCATTATCTCACAAGACAATATAAAGATTACTGTTATTGTTTGTATAGTGCATCAATGATTTGTATAACTGATGTACTCATGTATGTTATCATTGGAACAATGTCCGTAACAGTATTACTGTTAATGATGTATAAGTTTATGTTCAAGTTTATTATAAATATTATTGGATATCCAGTTGATATATTGTCTTACAGGCAGGTGCTTCACATAACAAAATGCATTGTGGAGATGCATATGCAGTAATAGTTATTGTGGAGATGCATACATAGGCATTAATAATTGAACTGTGTTATTTTTAGTATTCTGGTTTTTGGTTTTATGTTTGCTTTATTCCATTATCAATGCAAGATAATCATTATTGTTTTCCACGTGATTTTAATTCATGGTATGTTCTTGATAATATTTATAAATGTAAGTGTTATTATGTACATGCATTTTTTATTTTTTATGTTATATTAATGTGTTAATTACATTTATGATTTATTTCTTTGTGATTTATTTATTATTTATTTTGATACATGTGATGATTATGTGTATGCAAAGAAATCCTTGCTACAATGTTATGGTGTACAGCATTTAAGTTTATTACATGGTGATTAATTTATAATGTATACAGCGTGTAGTATACAGTTTCCGACACGTTATGCATAATTGAGTTTACATTATTATTTGTCTTTTGTTTTGATTATTCATCATGTGTTCTTAGTTAGAAATGTTGTTCTACATAACTGGTGGATATTTTGGGCCACTTTTATGTCTCAATGCATAATGAGCATATTTACCACTGTTATGTTTCGTTAAATGTTTTTATTCAATAAATAATGTGAATATTGTTCATTACCTTCAGATATTCATCTTTCATTGCCTGGTAAATCGCTTCACATGTCTCAGGAATGATATGCGAAATGGCACATTTTGATACTCGATACAGGTATTCGAGAGACTGGTAGCTGTCACCTGAAAAGAACCATCACAATACTTCATTGCTGCCCTGTATAGCTAATTTAGCTAATTATTATTATTATATATACACATTACATATCTCATTTATTTGTATTACTATCATACGGATTGACATGGTGATGGTCGATTTTTAGATTTTGATACTATCTCTTTAAAAATAGTTCATCTGTCACAGCACCCAACCTGTTATCAAA
The DNA here is from genome assembly GCA_964017155.1 of Oasisia sp. SBJ-2009. Classification (NCBI taxonomy): domain Eukaryota; kingdom Metazoa; phylum Annelida; class Polychaeta; order Sabellida; family Siboglinidae; genus Oasisia; species Oasisia sp. SBJ-2009. The sequence goes on from OZ024855.1 coordinate 8,752,983, forward strand.
ATGTTACTTGTAAATATCAATAAATGACACCTTAAGCATAGGTCTTAATTTAGTGTTAGAAGAAGGAGCAAAAACAAAGGCCAAGGTTAGACCTTTTCAAGTGCCCATATCTGAATTCTCACTCGACAGATCGCCATATTCCGTACGTCGTAGGAAAGCTAAACATGTCAGCTCTCCAAATATAGAACAGGTTTTGCGGTAAATACAAAACCATCCAATCAGAATCACATAAGAACTGTATACAAAGCGGCTTCTTGTTACCACGCGACCTAGTACGCGTTGCATATTGGACGACATACATTTCCGTTCTGTTTGTCGTCTGCAAAGATCGGTTTGTTTGGATTGTTTACGTGGTGTAGGTGTCATTAATTTGGTGATTTATGGCATTATTTTGAAAGTGCGCGCTTTTATGTAGATTCTCATTGAATAAGTATGTCGTTGACAACTTGAGTTGGCTCGGCTGTTAGTGTTAAATCGGAATTTCGGGCGACGTTGACAGCGTGGCCGTGGGCGTAACCTTAGATTGTTTTCTAAAAGATTATTAATTTGGTCGCATTTGAATTAAGCGATGACAACGATTAATCGAAATCTGAAATATTAAAAGACGGGAGCGACGAAGATTGCGATTTGCGAGTCACTGACGCAACGGCGGCACTTGACCAAGAAGAGACCGACCTGGCAGTGATTGTTGTTGTTGACACTGAGACTGAGTGACTGACAGCTAGACTACGACCGAATTTCGTTTTCGTTAATAAATAGGATGTAATGTTTAGATAATGTTCTATGAAGCACAAAACATAAGGTAGCATACATACCAGACGCCATATATCGAAGTGTTATGGCCAGCCTTTCAGAAGGAGAAATACATTCCCGCAGATGTGTATCTGTCTTCCGAATTACCGGTGCCACTTTCTCCAGCAATTCCTCGAACTGGGGCACTTCCATCCTCAAAAAGTTTTTGATTGCTGCCGGGTCTTCCGACTGCAGTTCCTGCATGAGGCAGTGATATGCCCCAGTCTGTTGTCTTCTTTTTAGCCAAGGTCGTGTCCAGCATTTCCTCTTCCTCTTTGGCTGCACACATGCAATAACTGCACATGTTGCAGCAATTGCCAACAGATTATCGTCGCTGTCACACATGGCGTCCCTCGCAACGGAAAAATACGTGGCAGCAAGAGTGGCGCCACACGGTGGGCTGGAGACCAGTTAACGGTTCGTTGCAGCACCGTGTTGCGTAGTGTAAACATGCAAGAGATATTGCAAGCAGCCGCGTTGCAAGCAACATCGCTGACCCTTGACCTTTCTCAATCGCCGCGTTGCATGCAACCGCGTTGCGTAGTGTAAACACGCCTTTATACTACCACGAAAATAAAATAAAAAATGTCCGGTTGTTTCTGTTATGTATTCAGCTGGATTAAACAGTATCCATGACATGGCAGCATGGCTTAGCCTCACACGGATCAATTTTACAGGCCGGCAAATTCGCCAGAATGTCTTCTCGGCGTAGTTCTGCAGCCGCCCGACAGTCGGTTAAGCAAGACTCCCTGGCGTCATGTATAGTGACCTATACATGCCAGTTGTTTGCGAAGCGTCGTCTGTTTCAGCTGTGTTTGTTTTGCTTACGTATTACACAGATGCTCTACCTGGCGCGAAGAATATTGACCGCCAGATTCCACTTCACACTCCGTTCACGTGTGCCGGTGTGCTTGTCACATTTGATTGGACGCGTGTTCACATCGTTCGGCCTGTGTTCGCATTGCTTGCTTTTGAACGGTGTTCACTTAGTTTGGGCGCACGTTGTGGTTGACGTGATTATTTTGATGCATGTCCGATTTGTTTGGGCGGCTCTTATTGTCAGGCACATGGGGTTATCCAACTCTGGGCCACTTGGTTTTGGGTGGTTGCTATGTTCGGGCTCGGCCTATTATGTATAAGCCATGCCCACCCTTTATACGCCCAGGATGTCGTCTGACCGCGGTTTTGTCTACCCCGGTTTGACGTGTTTGGGCGCTTGATGCGGTCTGCTCTTGTCTACGCAGTTGCCCCATTTCTATATTCTGCTTGCCTGTTCTGGGTGGATCGTGTTTATGTGTCTTATTCATTTGTTGTGACGCATGTGCTGGAGGATATAATCACTTTGGATTGCTGTCCTTATCTGGGACGTATGTTACGATGTGCCATCGTCTGCTCTAATGGTCCGTGTCCACGTGGTTATGGTAGGTGTTTGTTTTCCAACACTGTTCTCATCTTCCATGGCCTTCTTGTTTCGGCGCATGTTATTGGGTGTCTTTTTCCTGTGTTTATATGTCTTTCTCTCGCCTGAGAAAGTGTGAGGTATTATGCGCTTCCGGCTTTGTTCTACGTGTTTTGGTGCGTGTTTTGTTTTAACATAGTTGATGACCATGGACACTTCCATCTCGTTTAAGCGTTTGTAACGGTTTGGCCGTGTCTATTACTGACCAATATCTAACATTTTTCGGTTCTTGATATGATGTCACATCTTATGTGTGTTTGATTATTTTACAATTCAATTCTTTTTCATTCATTTTATTTCAAAACACGCAACATTAAAAAGCATGCCATCCGATTACTACTCGTATGAAATACTCTTCAGAACTCTGTTTTGAAGAGGAGTATCCATGAAGTGCAACACTTATGTGTGTCTATCCCTGTGAACCCTTTTCATAAAATTGTTACGTGGCGCTTATTAGTTTTGATTATCATGATGCTGTTACACAACACATACATACGTGCACACAACAATTGTTAATTTGTCGTTATAATCATGTGTGTTTACGTGGTGTGCGTGCCGATGGGAATTTTCCTGTAATGACGTTTCCTTGAGTGTTTGCGTGTGCGTGGACATTGGGTGGTGTGGCATCATTTGCTTATTCAACTTGTATCTGCGCCAGATATGGTGCGACTTGCTCAGTGCATATGTCCCATGTCTGCTCTGTTTCGGAACATACGGTGGTCTCATTTGTCTCGCATGCATTGTCATGATTTCGTGCACGTCTGCATGTGTGAATATGCCGCGTCGGTCTGCTTTGATCTTAATTACAGACGCGTTCCGTTATGTGTGTCGCCGTCTCACGGTTTTGGCTGCATGTACGTGGCCTTCTCTAGGTTTTGTTCAGCCATCTTGTTAGCCTCTGCGTTGTGGTTGTTTATTTATTTGTAGGACTGCCGTGGGCGAGGAGACATTCGTCAGCAGACATTGTGACCTCACTGTACCGGTCACTTATTACCATGCCCCAGCGCATGTTCTCCCATAGGGACACATTGCAGCAGCGAATTTGTCTTTGTGTAGCCTGCGTTTCATCATATGTGCGGAATCTGCTTTGGTATATTTTCTTGTTGCAGCTATGCCGCACGGAAAGTTTGGACGGCTTAGTCAGCCTGCGACAGACTGCCAACGTCCAGGCTGGGACACTCGGGTAACACCTCGGCTACACCACTGCTTATTGACTTCGCCCGTGACGGTTTGCCGCACTGCTGTGAGCTGGCACATTCTGTATGTCGGTTCCGCGACTCCTTGACCGGATACACGCGACGCGACGCGACCTGGATGCAGCTGGTACAGGCCACCCTCTACTCCTTACTGCCTGTATCCGGCCGGTGCCGATCACTGACAGTGTCGTTGCCAGCGTATTTGCTGACAAGCCGCCCTTGGACTTCTGCGTTTGTTTGTTTTTTGTGTGGGAGGGTCAGTTGCGGATACTTGGCTAGTAGTAATGTAGGGTCTTATCGTGGTAAGCCTGCCGTGCCGCGGTGGAATTCCACTGGTGGAATTCCACCGGTCAAGTGTCGCCATCTGGCGGATAGATCATGCCCTAGTGGCCCCGCTTGGTGGACAAGTCACGAACTAAAACTACACAAATTCGTGCGTATTATTTTTTAAAGTGGCGCCTCCTGGTGGATAGATCGTGCATTAGTGTCACCCCCTTACGGACAGTTCACGAACTAATACTATCCAAATTCGTGTGTCTTATTTTTTAAATTACGTCAAAATGGCGTTAGGGGTATGTGCGTATGCGTGTATGTGCGTATGTGCGTATGTGCGTATGTGCGTATGTGCGTATGTGCGTATGTACGTACGCGCGTATGTGTGCGTATGTGCGTATATTCGTATGTATGTGTGTGTGCGTGTATGCGTATGTGCGTATGCGCGTGTGTGCATATGTACGTATGCGCGTATATGTGTATGTGTGTATGTGTGCGTATGGCCGTATATTCGTATGTGTGTATGTGCGTATGGCCGTATGTGTGTATGTGCGTATGTGCGTATGTGCGTAAGTGTGTTATCTGCCGCATACGCATTCGGCTAATCGATCACGTAATTTAATATTGTACTCTATGACTCTGCTGTTTTTTTTATTCAACTCGATACAATGTTGCAATAAACGGTGCGATTATACCAGAAATAGCATTCTTGTAACAATGTATCTTCGTGTCAACGTCCATATTTGTCGAGTTGTCATTGGTTGTAACGCTTCGACCAGCCCACGTGACCAAGCTATAACGTATATAACCCAGCCGGTTTTCGAATTTGTCATTATTCACTTGTTTATTTAAGAAAAGCCACGACAATGTTAAGAAATGGATGGACCTATGCCGAAGCCGCCAGGGGCCCCGTCTCCCCACGCAGTGGTGGTGGTATTGCGGGGTTAGCTTCCATACCGCCGTATGGGGAGGCGTTTCCCCCGTTGGCACCGCCACCGACACCAACACCAGCCCCGGCTGCGACAGTGTCGGTGATAGCCCCGGATGGGGTTCGCGTGGTAAGTCTTTGTTAATGTCATATTTCGATTTCAATATTTTCGTGTTAACAATTTTAGAAAACGCTAATACGTATATTATTATTGTAAATTACATGACTAAAACTTTCGTTCGTTCGTTCTTGTAGTCGGAAATCCCACCACCACCTCCACCACCACCATCGCGGGCCGGGTTCGAGTGCCCGCACTGCAGCACGGCCTTCACGAGGAAGGATACCTGGAAACGCCACATGTCACGTGGTTGCTGTACCCGTCGCATTCGAAAGAGGATCGCGGCGGACAACGAGTTGGACGCCATCGTGCTATGTTTCCGCTTCCGTAAAAATGCAGCTTCCTAACCTGTCCGTATCACAACTTCCGTGCAAATGGCGGCGCTTCTTGCCTCGTCCGTATGTTAACTTCCGTGCAAATGGCGGCGCTTCCTGCCTCGTCCGTATGTTAACTTCCGTGCAAACGGCGGCGCTTCCGGTCCCATCCGTGTCCTAACTTCCGTAAAATGGCGGCGCTTCCTGTCCCTTCCGTATCACAACTTCCGTGCAAATGGCGGCACTTCCTACCCGTCCGTGTCATAACTTCCTAAACGTTTTTTCTTTATTATTCTAAATAGTATTCAAATATTGTTGTAGCAATTCATTGAGGGACCCACCCCCGCCAAGAGGCAGCCCGTTGTGCGCCAACCGTCCCCACCAACTCCACTCCAGGCACCAGCCCAGGTACCAGCGCCAGCGCCAGCGCCAGCCCAGGCACCAGTGTCAGCACCACCCCAGGCATCAGCGTCAGCGACAGCCTCAGCCCCAGCACCGGGGGAGCAGCAGCAGGCGGTGACCGGTGGCGCCACGGTGAGTGCTGTTTTAATATGAATCGAAATTATTATTATTATTATTATATTATTATTTTAATAATAATTATTATTGTTGTTATAATTACGAGCACGCGTCACGTGTCAACGTCGTTCACATGTCGAGAAAGGTTATTAATTCATCGCCATATTGTAAAAGAAACAAATTTAATTTACGTCCTTGTTAACAACATATTCCCATTTTTTTTAATTTTTTTTTTATTATTAACTATATCGTGCTTGTTATGAAACAGATTCACGTGAAAACGCGTCTTATCACATTCGTTTCTACTTGTAGGTCTCGTGCCCGCACTGCGGTACACAATTCAAGAGAGTACGTGATTGGCGCCACCACATAAAGGATGGGCGGTGCCAGCGGAAAATGTGCAAGCAACAACAGCGCGAAGCGCTTGTCGCCGAAATAATGATAAGTTGATCGTAATAATTGTTAAACACCTATTTACCAACTTGTATATTATGAACTTGTGTTTATTTCAGCCTGTTTACCAACTTGTATAACAATTATGTTATGAATTTGTGTCACCATCGCCATTGCCAACGGTAATTCAAGAAGACGACGAAGAAGAAGACCCTTTGTTTCCATTAGTTGACTTTAATTTTGTGAATGACAGTTTAGTTAATGTTTATAGGAGTCGGTGGTCCTCCATTAGATCTCATCAACGTAGCGGGCGCATCCAGACCACCCACAATATTCATTTGACTAACTTAGACACAACTACACTTCACACAGAGAAGCCGAGATGGTATTTGAGTGAACAGGTCTGTCAGGGAAGTAAAGTGTAAAGCGCTTTGAGCGGTCCTGAGGACTGGATACTGCGCTATATAAGAACTGCCTTTTACTTTTTTGTACCCAACCTTGTGGAAAATGTTCAGAAATCAGTCCTCCGCATTCAAAATTAATTTAAGTTTTGGTTTTATACTACGCAATACAATTTCAGGTGAACTTCGTTATTTTCATTCTTCCAAAATGTTTTCCGGTAGGTTTCTGGATGCGCCCCATTTAGTTAATAATGCATGTGATTTTGAATTTTTTTTACATTCTTTTGATAAACAGGATATTTTAAGTTGGGCGCTACTTCAGCGCCCTAATTCTGAATGGGTTTGCGATTTAGTGACTAATGTCACTTTTTATATTAATTTAATTAAAGATCATCCAATTGGCTGCCCATAAATCACGCTCCCCGACTATGTGCAAAACAATAAAGGTTTCAATTCATTAGTACGCGACCGGTCCGAATTTCATACATCTCTTTACACCGATAATTTATGTTTTTCCCGTTGTCTCGCACTTAGTCGGGGAGCAGACATACATAATTTAGAACGTCACGTTGAGGCATTCTATAAAATGTATGAAGAATGTACCCCTGACGCCCCTCCCATGAACGAATTTACAGGTTTTAAGTTATCGCATTTATACAACGTCGAAAAAATATTTCATACTAATATATGTTTATAAATTAATCAACGATAAAGACAATCCTTTGTCGTGTCACTTAGTTAGGCGATCCCTTTGCAAATATTCCGACACTTTAAATTTGAATTTATACAAGACACATTTTTCGTATCTACCCAACATTAATAGTTACACTCATTCTTTTAAATGTAAACAATGCGGCAAACTTTGGCACAGGTCTAGTCGTTTAACTAGGCATGAACAAACATGAGAAATAGAAATAAAACGAATTTTCCCGGGTGGGGGTTTCCACGTAGCACAAACCATATTTGAAAAAATGCGAGAATTGGGGATAAATGTTCCAGAAGAATTATGTTTTTATCCGTTTCGGGTAACTTTCGACTTTGAATGTTATTTTGATACTTCCCATTTACCGCCAAATTCCCCAAAGGTCCACTGGTTGGCTCGACACGAAATTCTTAGTGTTAGTATTTGTTCAAATGTTCCCGGCTTTAGTTTACCATGTTGTTTTATTAACGAGGGTGACCAGAGCCAACTGGTGGACCGGTTTATCACTTATCTACATAACATAAGTGATGCCGCTTACTCTATTTATAAAAATGTTTACAAAGATGTTTTTGTCAGTTTAGAAGAGGCGTTAGAAACTGTTAAGGCTAGCGAATTAGCGAATGGTAAATCATGCCACGTAATTAATAATGATAATGATAATAATCATAAGGATGATGATGATAATGTCGATATTTAAATAATTACATCTAAAGATATTTATAAATTAATTGTTTCGTTTAATGAATTTATTAAGGAACTACCAGTGATTGGGTTTAATTCCGGAAGATATGATTTAAATCTTATTAAAAAACACATTGCTCCATACTTCCTGACAACACACGTAGACGACGACAACGAGAATGACGACGACGACGAGAATGACAAAACGGACGGTGACAGACATGTTAAAAATTCTATGTTCGTTGTCATGCGCAACACTAATTTCATGTGTCTGAAAACGAATACTTAAAACAAAATTTGGACATCATGAATTATTTGGCTCCCGGTTTTAGTTACGAAAAATTTATAAAAGCATACGGTTGCACTCTGTCAAAAGGTTTCTTTCCCTACGAGTGGGTGACTCCGTTAAGTAAACTCGACTGTGAATCCCTTCCGCCTAAGGAAGCTTTTCACAGCGAGTTGAAAAACGAAGATATTTCAGATCAAAATTACGCATATTGCGAACACATTTGGCGCGATCACGACATGAAAACGTTTCGTGATTTTCTGATTTGGTATAATAATAGAGACGTCGTTCCGTTTTTGGAAGCTATTGAGAAACAATTCCATTTTTACACAAATAAGGGTAATAATCATTCTCGCGCGCTATGGGTCGTTGCTGCTGGTTACGTCAATATCAGCTCTTCTCTTCTTAGCGCAGTAACTAGCCCAGCGACCATTAGTAGTCCAGGGATGCATGCAGCCCGGGGGAGGGTTGTGAAGATGGAAGATGGGGAAAATGCAATATGCTTTATCTGTTGGTACTACCATTTATCATGGCCATGTAGCTAATAATATCTTGATGATAGTAGACATCATTAACTAACGTAATTATGTGACAGGACCGTAAGCCAATTCTGAACGCGCCCTCGAATAAGTCAATAATTAAATTGGTAATAACGCACAGACGACATATATCGCATTGACGTCTATAACTGCAAAAACTGACACTGATTGACAGCATGTCAGTGCACCTTTCTCAATAACAATTAAATGTGCATATACGTTTGTAGCCAGTTTAGGACATATATGTGATTACGTAGAGGGTCATTTATGTGGTGAAATTTGTGACGTTATGATGTATGCTATGTCTGTTTATAAACAAGCATTTGTAGTTCACCGTAGAACAGTAGGTGGCGCTCAACTGCAAGGAATGATGGAAACATCCACTCATCATTGGGTAAATACTTTGTGCGTGACGTACTTGAAATGCATTTCCCTCTTTATTGGTAGGGGTGTGTCACTGGCAACTTTTAAAATGTATAATTGTATAATTATTTTGGAAAAAAATTGGGCTAGTTTTGGGCTAGTTTTCGAGGGCGATTGGGCGGGAAATTTTATTTTGACCTGGCAACACTGGTAAACACTTATTACATTATGCAGTATAGGTTTTTGACGCATGCAGGGCATAATGTGGTTAAAAATAATTTCTCCATAAATTTAGTTCAAATCCGTATCAAAACGGAGTACAGCCGTATCACTTTAGAAACCGCCAAAATCCGTATCGGATACGGGTAATCCTTATCATGTCGCATGTCTTTCAATGTCCAGCGAAACAACAAAGCATTTTCGGTATAAATGCCACGAGCTGTTCGTTAATTGTCCTTTCATAATTACTGTGAAGAGTTTCATAAAATGTCGTTCAATGCAATAAAATATTACGTTTTTTATAAATCACTGTCACGGATTATGGCGCACTACTGTCACGTGATTTACGCTTGCTATCAAAATATGCCTCAACAGTTGTTGGCCTTGTGTTAATTTGGGACAAATAACTTTGCTGAGAGGTTATATACATCCTGACGAACAACCCGTAGTATTTATACCATAAATGCTTTGTCTTTTCGCGGCATATTGATGATTTTACATATATCACGCATGCGCAGGAACGTCAATAGGAACGTTTTGAACTTTATAACACTGGACAAATGTAAGCGCTACAACGGAACGATTTGAGAGGGTTCGAATCGACTAGATAGGCGTCGGTGCGGACTATCAGAATTACCGAATCAGCAACACTTCTTAAGCAGTTTACAAAGACGCGCGCACATATATGCATAAATTAGAACAATAAAATGCAAATATCAAGTCAAGTGCAACCGCAAACAGATCAATCGTCAAGTATATAAACCGTTGACTTGCCTCGCCTTCTTCGGAACGCGTACGGTTTTACTTGGTTTGACCCGCGTCTTTCAACCCACCCGAACACGTCATCACAAAGCAGCAGAGTCAGAGATAACATAAAGATAACTAAGTCGAAGCGCTTGGTTATCATGTCTTGAGTTGACTTCCATTTCCTACGTCTATACGAATTTAAACTGCCATTCAGGTATTCATCCGCGCGCGTTGTAGATTCGTACTGATAACGTGCATTGTTCATTCGCGTCACAAATAAAACTAACGTGTCCAGTAGTCTAATTCATGAACCGAAACAACCAATAGTCTGAGACAATGCTATTGTCCGAGACAATAAACGTAGCAATGTCTGCCATCGCCAAATAGATATGCATGGGCCGGAATTTAGACGGAGATAATTAAGTGACATACAGTTGTCCGGACTTATTATGTTGGGCTAATTTTAGACGAGAGGAACCGGGGAAACGCCAACTAGTTTTCCGAAGAGCGCAGGCGCCTCGTTCCTTCCTTTCCGGGTAACGCATAGATTAACCTTAGACTTAGTTAGAAGTGTCATTTTATTTAACCAGAGGGGAAAGGAAAGGACATTCGTCCTAGTGTTCGTTGTATGTTTGACGATCATTGTCTTTCACATTGCTTAGTCGATGTCACGAATCATTAACCGCTGTGGCATGCGCTGCCACCGTAACCAATTTCTACAATCCATCCAGTCACACTCACAGTTCAACATACATACCACTAAAATGTGTTTGCTCTTTAGCCTAGCTAAATAATACTAGTGCTCTGTTCTTGCATTTGCTTAAGTGACATGTTCTTGCCAAAGAGCAATGTATAAAGCTCAGATAGATAGATTTTTGACCAGGTTCTATGCGACTTTTTCATAAATTACGAGATCTACCAGATTCCGTAAGAACTTCGCTGAATATGATGTGTATTCGTGACATTGGATAGACGTGCTACCATTTTAAAATAGTCCGTATAAATTGTTTCTAGAATAAATTTGGTTTGTTCTAGGTTTATTAAAACTGCATGAAACATTAGGACGCACGATTTCTTCTCGCGTCTTATCAATAAACATTGGTATAGTGACATTTCCTATGCTAATCAATACGCTGCTTATGGTGACTGGTTCGTATTTAATTTATTATTTTACAGAGAAACATCGCCAAGAAACATGTCAATGTTGACAAACAGATCTGCTATACAAATGTGTGCTACATGTCAATCTGCTAATAAAGCATGTGTAAAATTAATGTTATTGAAGCCTGTCGCAAAGCGGTATTTGTACTGTGCCAGTTAACTTGTATAAATACTTACATAGAATATGTTACTCAAACGTCTCACAAGAAAATAGTAAAATAAAAGAGTACACTAGATTCCATCGTGGGTGCAGAATTTTGTTTACTGGGCCATGAAGACAATTAGAATAGACAAAACCTTGTTAAACGTCCGACAAATAATCCTAGACTATATATACCAAATAATATAGGTAATATTGGATATAAAATGCAATTTCAAAGTAATACGTATCTCAATGTCACACTACGAGTGTACGAGCAGCCTTCCTCACATTAATTGTAGCAGGTGGCTGGATGCTTGCCAGAGAAGTTGAGAAGGTGTCTGGTTGAACAGGTCTGGAAGAAAGTGTAAAAGCACTTTGAGCAGTCCTGAGGATTGGATACTGCGCTATATACATAGCGCAGTATCCAATCCTCAGGACTGCTCAATAGTCACCACTGTCTATAATAGCCAGGTACTCATTTATACAGCTGAGTGAACTAGAGCAGTGTATAGTGAACAAACTTGCCCAAGGTTTTAACACCGTAGCAGAGGATTCGAACCCGGGTTCTCTTAATCGAGAGTCCGAAGCTCTACCCCTGAGCCACTGCGCTCTATACCAGGGCAACGCATGCATAGCCATGGCATAGCCACAGGCCCAACTCCCTGAGTTCCCCGATAATTTTGATCCACCATCATCATAGATACCTTTATCGCCACGATAAACCACTGGGTTGTCACGAAGTTACACAGCAAAATATCACTGCAGAGTTTTACAAGAGTTTTAACTGTATGTTTGTTTAGTCGATAGGGAAGGGATTGCTCTTGCCTAGTCTTGGTTTCGACTGGAGGTTAATCGCGATCCGGTAGATGTCGCTACAACCTAGACGAATTACAATCAGTGTACGAATCAATCTTTATTGGGACATCGCATCGTTGGATTATCACCTCCGTTAAAACTGAAATATAATAAAATGAATATAATTACTAACTAACTAAAGTATTTAAATCGTCATACGCTTATTCGCAGCGTAACATATTCATACTAGACACACATATTCTCGACGTCCGACGACCCAGTCCCAGTCACGGCGAACATAATCAAGTTTCCATTTCCACACGTTACACAGGCGCTCATTAAATACACAAATGGCAACAGTTGAAACGGAAGATCATCAAAATAATCATCGTTGCCATTTGACTTAGTTACCAAGTTAGAATAAATAATATCAATAAACAAGTTCTTATGAACCGCAGTACTTCGCATGCGCCCATGTACGATTTCGCATCGTTAACCGCAGTGTATGTGTCTCGCGCAATGTTCTCCCATACTATTACCTGTTCTGCAGGGATGCACTTAACTTAAAGAACAAAAAAAGGCTACGGCTTCGTGTCATACACCTAATAGAGTTTATACAAAGTAACAATTTCCACATATACTCAATTTTTTAACGTCAGCCGTTTACTCAGAATGTGACTTTAAAGTCTAAAATTCTAACGAAATCCACGATGGTCTAGACGTCGCCATAGGTGAAGGGTTAATTTGGCTTGGCCATTCATCGCGCGGCATTCTATATCTCGGTCAGCTTCCGGCGACGTCGTTAAGGGTCAACAACTTCGAGTCTTCGACAGTTCGTTCAGTTGGCGTGACATCTAGCAGCTGCTTATAGAATATAGACGTATATCTAAATCTGTGGTTAAATCTATGGTAAACTTTAGTAATTATGCCTTCGTGTTCGGCATATGGTTGCAATAATAGTTGAAACAACCGGTAGTATTGAAGCAATGGATTCACGTTGGTGATTTGCGGGCGTACTGTTTCAGTGTTTGTCACTTTGCTCGGTCCATTTTGAGGAGAAATGCTTTGATGTAGACATGTATCATCAGTTGATGGGATGATTTCAGCGATAACAATAATAGACAACTTTATATTTACCGTCATCAGCATGTTACGCGCGTTGCCGAGTTGCAGCCATTTCATGACAACAGCCAAACCCTATGCAGGGAATCTACGTGGAGAGCGCCTCGATCACAGTCGTGACGTCATTCTTCGTCTAAGATGGGGTAGCGCATAGAATTTGGATAGCTGGGTGTTAAAAAAAAAAATTCTGGTAAACCGCTGGCGTAAAAAAATTGAGTATATGTGGAAATTGTTACTTTATATTAACTCTATTAGGTGTATGCCACGAAAAGTTAACTCTGTTTGTCCTTTAAGCCACTTTATTCAGCTGATAATTATGAACAGATGTTACACTTTCTACCGAGATAATTGTCCCTTTATATGTATGGTTGAGACAAACGTGTTAAAATATGAAACGTGTCCATTGAGGTTATGTCCCGCACAACATTGTATGCGTGCACTTGACCACCGTACACCAGGAACAACCGTATACCCGCAACGACCGTGCACCCGAAACAACCGTACACCAGCAACAACCAACCGTTCACCAGCAACAACCGTATACCCGCTACAACCGTACACCCGAAACAACCGTACACCCGCAACAACCGTACACCAGCAACAACCGTACACCAACAACAATCGCACACCAGCAACAACCGTTCAATAGCAATAACCGTTTATCAGCAACAACCGTATACCCGCAATAACCGTACACCCGCAACAACCGTACACCAGCAACAACCGTACACCCGCAACAACCGTACACACGCAACAATCGTACACCCGCAACAACCGTACACCCGCAACAACAGTACACCCGCAACAACCATACACCCGCAACAACCGTACACCCGCAACAACCGTACACCAGCAACAACCGTACACCCGCAACAACCGTACACCAGCAACAACCGTACACCCGCAACAACCGTATACGCGTAACAACCGTATACGCGCAACAACCGTACACCAACAACAACCGTACACCCGCAATGACCGTACCCCCGCAACAACCGTATACGCGCTACAACCGTACACCAGCAATGACCGTACACCAGCAACAACCTACACCAGCAACAACCGTTCACTAGCAACAACCGTGCACCAGCAAAAACCGTACACCCGCAATAACTATACCCCAGCAACAACCGTACACCAGCAACAACCGTACACCAGCAACAACCGTACACCAGCAATAATATGTCCACCAGCTACAACCGTACACCAGCAACAATAATAAATCAGCAACAACAACATATGCCGCACCTGTCGTCTCAGCTGGCCAAGAAAACTTGAACAAAGTGAGTGAGATGTTGCCAAGAGCACGAGTAGGAGGGCACTGGAAGAAAATCAATGATTACTTGCGGGGGTGGCTGAGAACCGGACGGTAGAACACCGATTCGGCCGTCTCGATCGGTTGGAAGTTGCGAAAGACGCTGTTGACATATTTTCATCTTCTCTACCTCCGTTGTTTCTCCCGTCGGTTAAAAATGCAAGTTCTTATATAGCGCAGTGTCCAGTTCTCAGGACCGTTCAAAGATCTTTACACTTTACTTCCCTGACAGATCTGTTCACTCAGACACCATTTCGGCTTCTCTGGGAAGCATCCAGCCATATGCTACAATTAATGCGCAAAGGCTGCTCATAAATATATCCACCACTGTCTATAGCCAGGTACTCATTTATTCAGCTGAGTGAACTGGAGCAATGTAGAGTGAAAAAACTTGCCCAAGGTTTTAACACCGCAGCCAGGATTCGAACCCAGGTTCTCGTAGTCGAGAGTCCGAAGATCTACCCCTGACCCACTGCGCTCTACGGTTCCACTCGCAGTAGACATCTGCAGTAGACATCTGGAGGCGGGGAGTGGCGTGCCGTTGAATTTCTCTTGTTGAAACAGTCAACATTTTACACGTATTCAGGGTAAGAAACATATGTCCAACCCCACGGAAACTCATGAGGGCTAGCTACCCCCTTACCTCCCTGTGCCTGCATCTGTGCTGGAGGCGTCGGTAAACTAAGGAATAATCATACAATTCTAAACTGAATGACTTCGATTACTGGGACATTTAATGCCGTGCTGCAATTCAGCGATGTGTCAAAATCAAGAAAGTAAAACCTAGACAATATGCAAGGCGTCACGATGCCACGTTATACCAAAGCTAATGCATCCGACCTGGGGCTCTTAAACACACAGCGCCCTCACACGGATGCCACGTGTCGCGGGTACCGTCATGAAATAAAGCTTCATATCATAGCCTGGTTGAGAAGAGTGAATGTCGTCCGCGAGATGCCAACACTCAACACCATTCTTAGTTCTAAAAACAAATAACATTTGACTTTTCTGTTGATTAATTATGTCGATATAACCAACGTTTAAAGTTCATTCGAATGCATGTTAGAAATACGTGAGAGCCAATCAGCATGTTTTGTCCTGGTTAAGGATACACATGATAAAGCAAACTGTTATTTGTTTTGTGTGAGACATGTTTCCATATACGTTTCAGTTCGAATATATGTTGATATGCTACAGTATTATCTAACAAAACGTATCTTTATTTAATGTATTTGTTATTTCACTGTTGACCTGAGAGGCAATCATCTTCTCCGTTTGAATGTGGGACAAAGCAGCCCAAGTAGCACTGGCAGAGCATTTTATTTGACCAGGTTATGACGGACAACACGTGCTGCCACCTCACGGCGCCTGGCGAATCGAGGTTACGTTTGCTTCAATCAACGTTTGCGAATGACGTAGTTGAACCATGAACATCCCATATCGTTGGGTGTTATCAGTTGATGCTTATGTTTCCGTCTAGGATATTTGAGAAACGTTTTGTAATCTATGTTTAGTATATTTGCTAAACACAAAATGACATCAACATCTTTAGTCAAGCAGAAACTCTATGACTATTAACGTAAACAGATGACGCATATTATTTGTTATTCAAGTACGCCATACACAAAGGCGGCGCGATTAGAGACCACGTGGATGTTTTATTCACGTAAAGAACGTTATTGTTACCATAGCAACTGTGCTGTTTTGCAATATAACGTTGTGAAGCGCTGCTTTCGCCCTATCTATGAGGTCTTCTGTGTCAAACAAGCTGGTGCCCTTCAATACACAGCGCCCTCACTCGGATGGGATCAAAACTTAAAATACAGATACCGTACTAAACAGAAGTGGCTAATTCTCTGTCACGGATTAAAAAAAGCTGCAGGCTTGGACGAAATACCACACGGACTACGCCACCAAGCTTGCTCCTCCTGTGTGCGCAATCTTCAACAGCAGTCTGAGGGAAGGGAATGTACTATTGCTATGGAAATGCGCCGACATAAGGCCACAGCACAAAGTGCAACCACCGAAGCTCATTCACAAAGACCTGCGGCCAATATTAGTGACGCCGGTATATTCTAAGTACTTGGAGCAATTCATTTGCGTCTGGATAACGGACATCGCCTGCGACCAAGTTGAACCCCAACCATTTGGGTTAGTCAAGGGAGCGTAGACCAATTGTGCACGCACTTATCGAGCTAGTACACAGTTGGAAATCTGCTTTCGATTCTACAGATACCATGATACGCATACTACTCGTTAAATTTAGCAATGCGTTTAACAGAGTAGACCACCATATTCTGCTGACTAAATGTGCATCTGCGAAATGTTATAACCAAACGGCTAACGTCGTTCCTATGCCAACGCAAACAGCGAGTGAAGGTCGGCAGTATAAAGTCGAAGTTCATTATCATCAAAGCAGGCGTACCACAACGAACAATATTCGGCCACTTGGTTTTGTACATTATATCAATGATCTACGCACAACCTGTGATCACATGACATACGTAGACGACAGCACAATATGTGAAGCATTTTCACCTTCGTGCCCCGGCAGCTCGCTTCAAACAGCGGCAGACGAAGTGGCACAATGGACCACCACCAACAAAATGGTACTCAATTACGACAAGACAACGGAAATGTGCATATGCGTCAAGAAAAATAGCACCAGCCATCCCGCCGATATCGATAAATGAGAAACAAATCGAACAAGTAAACTGCACTCGCCTACTAGGTGTCGCCATTTCACACGATCCAACGTGGCAACTCCATATTTATGAAATTACAGAAAAATCTTCATGACGCCTGCATTTTATTATCCTGGTTAAGCACGCTGGAGTAGAACCCCTTCGTATTGTTATGATATATACCACAATCATCAGCTCCATCATCTAGTACACCTGCCACGTGTGGCACATGAGCCTAACAAAAAACAAACAAAGAAACAAAACAAAAAACAAGTAAACCAGCTCGAAAACATTCACAAAAGGGCCATGTGTATTATATTTCGTGAAATGAGTTATAGCAACGCCATCGCCACTGCAAGACTACCACCGCTCTCACGACGTCTGCTGGGGCGATATCGGCAAGTACGCACAGGCTGATGGTGTTCGTTGGTTTCAGGCAGCCTGTGATCAGTCGGCAGGTGTCAGTCAGCGTCGGATTTAGTTTCTTTGCATGGGCTGAGCGCTCCCATACAGGGCATGCGTACTATGCAGCTGACTAGCATCGCGCTAGATATATGATATGATCTGATTGTCATTTGATCTGATCCCGTCGTGAGCTTACGGATGGTGTTGTTTCTGGTTCCAACTTTCCTTTTGGTCTTTTCGATGCGCGGTTTGAACGGTAGTGTTCGATCTAGTGTCACGCTAAGATACACCGGGTGTGGGCAATGGGCTAGATTGCTTAACACAATTCCAGTTATTTTTAAACGGTGTGGTGCACTAAACGATTGTGTTGATAGTATTCCAGTGCACAAATGTGCGGAAAGGTTCTGGTCCTGGTGATATTTCCGGTCAGGTTTTGAAGTTTTGTGCCAATCAGTTGTCTGATATTTTCCATTCCATCTGTTAAGGCCTCTCTGTAAGCTTGATCATGACCCGTCTTTTAGATATTCTGCGATTTGCATATATTGGCCTGGGAGAGGAGTGCAGCCGCTACTTTAATAAACTACGTACTTTGTCATCTTGAGGAAGCTTTTCCCGGTTGCGTAGGTGGAAAAGGCTAACTTGTATTTTAGTGGGATTTTCTCGGAGTTGGTTAATCTCTTAGCATTCCGTCAGCCGCATATGAGTGCTGATGACAGTGTTTCTTCGACCAGAGTGAAGTGTCTATCTTGGGTAGCGAAGAGGTGATCGTCTTCGTACATGAAACTGCGTGTGTTCGGGTGGCTGGGCTGATCGTTTTTGTATACTTTGAAGAGAAGCGGTGCGAGGACACTTCCCTGTGGTAGTCCGTTTCTTTGCAGTCGCCATCTGCTCCGCTTCCCACCACGCTCAACGTAAAACCAACGGTTGTCCATCGACGTGTCGTATGAGAGGACGCTTTCGGTAGATGATGATATGATATGATATGATATGATATGATATGATATGATATGATATGATATGATATGATATGATATGATATGATATGATATGATATGATATGATATGATATGATATGATATGATATGATGATATGATATGATATGATATGATATGATATGATATGATATGATATGATATGATATGATATGATATGATATGATATGATATGATATATGATATGTGTGTGTGTGTGTGTGTGTGTGTGTGTGTGTGTTTGTGTGTGTGTGTGTATGTGTGTGTGTGCGTTTCTGCGTGTGTACGCGTATATATATATATATATATATATATATATATATATATATATATATATTATAATTATAATTATATATATATATATATATATATATATATATATATATATATAAATGTATATATATATATATATATATATATATATATATATATATATATATATATATATATATATATATATATATATATATATATATATATACGTGCAGACGTGCGTGAGTATGTGTATAGGAGGGAACCATGTACATCCCTACGATAAAACATATTTTGACGATTTGCCGCTGGCCTATTTGTTATACAAGTCACCTTTAAATACTTAGAATTAAACAATAAGAGAATGCATGTAAACAAACTTGGGTATTTTATTCAAACTTCGAAATATTGGTAGCACGGAGTAGCTTTTTCAGAACACTGTATATTCTCACACGGCGAATGAAGCATTTTTGTGGCTTCGATTTAAAAACCAATACATTTAAAAATGCTTAATCAGTTCGATTGTTTTGCTCCTCGCGTTTCATGCTAATTTTGCGAAAGAGCAAACCTACCAAGTATCCCCTGTGACATACTGTTTCGGTTTTGCGCATTTTTGTATTCGTTTTTTGTTAAAATGTAAAAACTATTTTAGGCTTGCCCAAGATTTATATAGTCTTTTTCATACTGAAAAGTTCTACCGTACGGGTTTTATGTGGTAGACTATCTTCGCCTTAATCACGTGATAGCGGGTGATTATGTGATGTCGCGAGATCGGCCTTGACCCCCATCCAGGCAGTATTTACCGTTTTACACACGTGTTTCTTTTCCGACTTGCTTTTGCATTTTAACTCGTTTTTATATGAAATGTCAATGTGTGGTCGCCCACGGAAATACGCCACCGACTCGGCAAAGAAAAGGGCACAAGCAGAACAGAAACGACATCGACCGCCCGCAAAAGTGTACATAGGAAAGGCGAAGAGTTTATGGATTCAGACAAAAGACACTTGAAAAGTAATGACGGCATCAAAACTGATGCAGCGTTCGCCAAGTGTCTTATTGACAGGTTAGTACTCTGTTATTATTGTTTTAATACTGCGTGTGCAAGCTGACAAAATTGTTTTGCTATTAAATTAGTCGACGGTATTAGGCCATTTAGGGTCATTCCGAGTGAACGCAAATAAAATTCCATAAATTGGTTGCTCACTTGCTGTCGTCGACGTCTAACTCTATGTCAAAAACTAAGACTTAGTCTTAGACTTAGATTATTTTTGAATGGATCAGTAATACAGTACGATGAGAGCTTTGCATTTGGTAAGATTAGCAAGAATAAAAAATTTGAGCGTTCTAGCTTAAATAGGTTTCAAGTTATGGCACTTTGACATTTGACAGCTTGTTAAAAATCAATAATTTTATTCACATTTCACTAGTCAATATATTCTGCAATCTTGAGCCTGTGTCAGTGAAATTGTGTTGAGTTGATCTATATAATATATAGATTACACAAATACAATTACAATATAAATACAGTGTACAGTTAATGTACAGCAAGTTGATACAAATCATGTTTTCATCAAAATATCACTCGCGATAGGGTTTTCAGACCCTTATTGTGAGCAGAATACACATACCTTATTACATATTTGGTATATAAATGTGCAAATCAGAGGAATATGGCAGATCTGGTTGCCTTAATTATGAATCTATACATATGCAAAGATGGTATGTTATTATATTTCTTAAAATATGACCAACTTCCGACCCAAACATTTCGATGAGGCGTAGCTTGTATTGTCACAAAGCCTTTTCTAGGTGTAAGCTCATTCTTATAGCTCAAATAACTAGTAAGTCTCAATATCCTTCCGAGCTTCCTTCACAACAAAAATAGCATACGTCTGGGTGCCCCAATTTATAAAATAAATTGCTCGTGATATACGAGAGGGTTTTCAGACATTGATTGTAAGCTAAATATGGATGGTTCAATGAACTGTTGTGTCAGTTTGATATCTATGCATAACATTGTGAATTATCAGAGCAACATGACATGCCTGACTGTCTTAATTAGGAATGTACACTAAGTCACTAACCCAATGTGCTATATTTTATATTTCCTACAAATTAGCAAACTTCCGACTGGTCAGTGTGGATTAGAAGATATTGTTATGAAACGTTTACCAGGCATAAACCAAACAAACACATAAAAAACAATAACTCACAATATCCTTCCATGCTTCCTTCTCAAGAAGAATGAGGACCCATTGGTACCCAAAACTTATCAATATATCACTTGCGAGCGTGTTTTCAAGCACTGATTTTGAGTTAAACATACATGTTGTTGGTAATGTTTATAAATATTAGATATCTATGCATATCGGTATACATTTTCAGGGAGTTTTGCATGTCTGTTTGTCGTATTTATGAATATGTACATATTAAAACTGGTATAGATCTGTTTACGAAGCATAAAGCAAACATAACACAAATATTAAGTAAATTTATAAAAACTTCTCATACAAATATAAGTTGTATCAATTGTAATTTAGTGACAGTTCTACCATGGGTAGATTTTTTCAATTTATGTCACAGTACTTACATGTACATGTATACTGCTTTTACCCAGTGATGGGTCCGCAGCCCAGTACAAAAATTTCAAGAATTTGCTAATATTCATCACTACAGTGATGACTTTGGACTGGATTGCGAATGGAATTTCTTCGTGACCAGCCATGGTAAAAACATGTTTGATTAATTTTTAACCATTGTGGCCATTCTTATTTGTGTACACTTAACAAAGCTTTTGTCAAACTTTTAATTTTATTTTGTATTTCATTTGCAGTTCACTTTTCCAGCTGATTTTTCATACATGTATTCTTCAATGTTTGTGCATAATATAAATTATACAATTTATGTTGTTGCAGAATCCCCTATGATGACGACCCAGTGTGATTAGTAGCAGTTGATCCAGCTGATAGAACCTATCAATTTGG
This sequence comes from Oasisia sp. SBJ-2009, assembly GCA_964017155.1. NCBI lineage: Eukaryota > Metazoa > Annelida > Polychaeta > Sabellida > Siboglinidae > Oasisia > Oasisia sp. SBJ-2009. Next base: position 8,774,746 of record OZ024855.1, read on the forward strand.
AGATGACACACTAGAAGAGATTCGCTGGTAAATATTTGGTGTATGTGTGTATATGTGTTACATCAAGTACATTTTTTGTATGCAAAACTATGATACAAAATTGTAACTTTTGTCATGGTTTAAAGGTAAAGGTAAGTTCTTATATAGCTCAGTATACAATCTTTAGGTTTGCTCAAAGCGCTTTTTACACTTTACTCCCTGGCAGACATGTTCAATCGAAGACCATCTTGGCTTCTCTGGGAAGCATTCAGCCATGTGGCAATTTCGCGAAGACTGCTTGTACGCAAATATTCATCACTGTTTATAGCCAGGTACTCGTTCATACAGCTGAGTGAACTGGAACAATGTAGTGTGAAAAAACTTGCCCAAGGTTTCACATAGCAGCAAGGGATTTGAACCCGGGTCCTCTTATTTGAGAGTCCGATGCTCTACCCCTGAAGCACTGCGCTAATACTAGCAACCTTTGTTTATGACCAATATTAAAGAAAAACTGAACATTAGTCTCACAGATGGGTACATTTCGTCATGATGAAATTTCAGTAGTATGCCTACAGTGCAGTTGTGAGGAACACTAAGTAGGTTTTCAGCTCACTTAGTCTTCATGGCATTAAAATGAACTGATTTTAGTAACAGTTTATTCTAATATTATTTTACTTAAAATCACTAATGACCTGTTATGGTGCTGTGCAAGTTAACAAACACAATTTGCTGTGCTTTGTGGTGAAAAACTCAGCAGTGACTAAGATTAAAAAAATACATTTCATTCAATGTTACAAATTCATTATTCAGGGTTGTATAGTCCAAAGGACCTGAGGACCTCTTGGGCCAGTGTTGATGATTAAATGTCCATTTTGAGGTGTTCACAGTAATGTTCACTGGTTTGGTTATGTTTAATTTCAGATGCCGCAAAGACATTGCCACTCTGCAGCCTGTTACTACATGTCAACTTGTGCATGACATTGAAGAAATTGTGACTGATGAGTACAGACGATGAAGATATGACACTTATGACAAGAGTGGAAGACGTCACTGGCAAACCATGCTGCATTGTGTACAAAGAATGCCTTTTGGAGCTTGCCAGAATGGAGGTAATCATTGGTATTTAATAGTCATAAAATATCATCATGACACAAGTAACTGCATTTTAAAGATGTTTCTTATAAACTATTAATTTTGTATAATGGCAAGAAAGATGGTATGTTTGTTTTGATTAATTATGTTTATAATGATATAAGTGTGGTGTATGTTGGTTAATTATATGTTGCCATATTTATGTTACAAACATAGAAACTAATATTATGGAAATTATACATTGAAATACTCATTACATCATACACTATAATTGGTATCAACTGCATTCTGATTGAGTAGAGTGGAATACCTAACTCTATCTTTACAGAAAGCACTAATTAATGCCCACCTATGTCACTGCATTCACACAATTTTTCTGTGTTTGTGGTCATCTCATATGAATAACCAGAGAAAAATATGCCAACTATGTGATTATGGTGAAGAAACATTTAATTCATAATTACAAACTTACAACATATTCAAAATTATTCCTCATTAGCCCATTGAAATTATGTGTAATCATTATTTGTCACAGTCGTCTATTTGCCTATTTGTGTAGATGGATAGATTATGCAAAGTCAAAGGGTGCAGGCTTCCCTGTGACCTGAAAATAAAACGAGTTTCAAGTGTGCTGTACTTCTGTCATCGAGTAACATCAATTCTTTATACTAATCAGGTCTGGTGGTAAAACAATTATTACAATTGTTGTCACATACACAGCTATGCACGGTTATGTTTAAAAAAATTAACCGCTTGACCAGTAAAGCATTATATATGTTAATATGCATCTAAATTGTCAGCTTAGTTTTAATATTAATTTGGTTCATATGCCAGTGGAAGTTGTTGTGCCCCCTAGAATTTATTTCTGAACCTGCTCCTGCGTATGATAGTTTATTTTTCTGCATGAGGTCTTTGCAGTAATGGGTGTCCTTGATAAATTGTATATTGTTGGAATCGCATGTGGACTAAAGTAAAGACAACATAAAGTAAAAACATTTTATTGAAACTTTTTGACAAGATTGACTACAATATAATGGCAAGCACCGCACATGATATATGTATTTATTTTTAATATCACATGCACATCAGATAAAAAACAAGCAGTAATAGAAAATTAAGAAAAGGTTGAAAACACTACACCCATGGGCAAATTGTTCAAAATCCTGAAACACAACAACAAAATCTTGACAATTTACCTAAAATTGTAAAGTTTACTCATAATGCACGCATTATAGATATTACTGAAACATGCTGTAAATAGATTATTTTTACAGCAGTAGAACTTAAATTGATGTTTTATTAAACATATTTCTCTTGACAAGTTTGCATACAAGTTTCAGTTTGGCTTGAATGGCAGACTCATCTGACAAGATTTTATAAATGAGAGCCATGTTAATTGTCACTTTGTTTCTTGCATAGGTAGATGTGGATGCACAGAAAATGTCAGGTACCTGGCATGCACTACCATTAAAGAGAGTGAACTCACACAGTAATGGCATCGATATCCAAGTCGATGAAGTTCACCAAAGAATGTCGAACCTATCTTATGGTGTTGAGAGAGGTTGACCGAAGGCTCATGCCATATTTGCCAGACCAAGGCACCCCCGTACTACCACAAACTGCAAAGTTAATCAGATCTATATTGGTCTCTAGTCAATTTGGGTAACTGACTGGCCTGGAAGTCAGTGCACACACCATCGGTACAGGGGAGACTGTCATGGATGCAACACACAACTGAGATCACTCGCTTGATATTCACATGACATTTGATCTGCAGCGTCTTGCACAGCCCATGGTTGTGGAATCTTGTCCGGGATCTTGGACAGTAAAATTATAGCTTATTAACTTTTTGACCTAGTGGTGCTGTTCAGTTTCCTGTTGAGTATTGACCTGAAAAGAAAAGCATATATTCAAACTCAGTAAAAAAAACTGGCATCATGGTATTAGAGTTGTCATTATGGAGTGTTCTTTGCCATGTAATCAATCAATCTACAGCTGTATAACATAATATTTTATGTATGACCTAAAGCATTCCACAAAAAAGGCAGCAAGAAATGTTTGGCTACAGCAGCACGTACAGGTTGATATCTAAGCAGGGTTGTAATTCATTAGGTGTGTATTGTCATTACATGAAAGTAAAATTACCCTGCTATATTTAATTGTAGGGATGCCTTATATTATATATTATTATAGAATTATTTGAATACTCCCAAGCATAGCGCATTCATATTTTCTGTTTTATTTTCAATATACAATTTTGTGTCAGGGTATGTCATGTAATAACTACTACATATGTTATATTTGACATTTAATGGCTCAGCTGGAGGTTGTATCCATGTCGAAGTAAATGTTGGAAGTGACAAAATAAGGTGTTGTTGTGATGCCAACAGTATATTTCCTTCACCAAATATTCAAACATGTCTACCTTCTTCAGAATGAATAATAATTGATTTCATAAATTTATTTCTGAGTTATTGTTGTATGCTGAATAGTTTTTTAAAGGTGTTGGCCGAAGTCTGTGTGGACACTGGACTGGACGCACATAGTATAACATGCATTACACAACTGCAAAGGTTATCCTAGTTTTCCATGTCCAGGATATTATGAAAATGTTAATGAAAGCAAATGTGTATTGAAATGGGCATATTAAAATATTTTGAAAATTTATACATTGTTGATTTGTTAAAATGTTTAATTCACTTGGAGTGATCAGACGTATCTTCCATGCATTTGACCGACACAAGTGATTGCATTAATCTTAGCCCCGCCTCTGCCTCGTCTCACTTGCATTGTAGTGTGGCCCATACTAATATATCATAATTCTAGTTGTATTATGCATTCATATATTGCTGTGATGAAAAGATAAAGATTAGAACAGCTGGCATATGTGAATTGAAAGGTATCAGGTATTACATAGACTACAGCCAGGCATCACTGACCAAAATGGAAACAAGTGCAAGAATATTATGTGTAATACTTGCATATGGACTATGGTGTACACTTGCTAGTAGCTATACAAGCATTTTATGTTCATGTTTACATTTTTTATATTGAATAAATTCATCACCATCATGGTTGTCATAAAAATCGAAATTATGTTGCATAAAATATAATGCAAATCAACAACATCCAGCAATCATAATAAAATGTGAGTCACAAAACACTGTTTAAATAATTGTGATAACCAACGTAAGTATTCGTTTGACGTTTTGTTGCACGAGATAACGGATGCTCCCCACGATCACCCGGAGCCTAGCTACTAGTACTGCCAATGTTCCGAAGCCAATGATTTATCATTTCGTCCCTAACGTCATCTACACTCTCTAGATATGTACTTTCGCAATGACACAGCTTATGAACAAGATCCTGCGTAATCAAATACAATACATATAACAGTATAAATACATGCTGTATGAGTGTATCTGGCGGAGACTAGGGCCTAAGGCTAAGGCTAAGGCTAAGCCGTAAGCGATGCCGACTGTCAAACTTTAAAAATAATCTAACAAGTTAGAGAATTCGCGCCGAGTAGGCCTATAAATAATGAAGTTCGCAAGTTGCAGTTCTTGTTGAATTAGTCCACGACTACTCGCCCTGGTTGCTAACTGCGATAAAGCACATAATACATACCTTCACAGGAGAAACACTTCGGAACGTTCGTCACAACACGCAAAAGCACATGCGGTTTGTTTATTGTACCGTAGGATGCCGATCTCGTTCAAAACACGTGACCCAAAAATGGCAGGACGTTTACACCGGCTAATGGTTTCACCAGTTATACCCGGTGTAACGACGATTCTTTATTGCCGAATAAAAAAAGACAAGTACGCATTTTAAAATTAAACTGACTGTGCATACTAGTTAAACTATTGAAACATTACACATCAGGACATAAAAGAAAAGGATTGGCGATGGGCAAAACGAAATGATTAGGAACCTTTAAAGGCCTTGGAGGCATTCCAACAACTTTGAAAAGCATCACAACCATAAAGGGACTGCTTAATAACTACTCACATACATTAAGGCAGCTATGTCAGATCATGATCCTTCCCCCCACCCAAACAAAATACTTACCAGTTCTGAAGCAACTGTCTTCAAAATGTCGAGAACAGATGTGTGATTTATCAGGATTGAATCGCTTGTCCGAGCGTGAAATTTTCACAATCATTTTCGCCCGCCAGTCATCTGGTTTGTCTGCAATTTAGAAAACCAAAATTATGAAAACTGATAATGACATAGGCACATAGCAATATGCTACTCGCTACTGGTATAATGACCAAAGTAAATGAGTGTGCAATCTGATACATCAGATACATATGACAAAATAAAAATAACGAGTCCATACGATGAATTTGGTTAAATGTTTTATCATCAACAAAAGTAAACAAAGTAACATCATATACATAATTTATCACACACCTTTATGGAATTGTTTCATAGCATATTGGTGTATTTGGGGCAAAAGGAGGATTCCACATTGTGGAATACAGAAACATTGATCACACTGTTGTCTGTTTGACCATCTGTATCTTTTGGAGTGTACTAGTAATACAAACCATAGTTGATGATAATATATATAATGTCGATGCATTTTTACCAAATGAGAAATATTAAATTTACCCTTTCTCGGCAAACGATGAAATGACAGCCTTCGACATCTGGCTTGAGATGTAGTGCAGCCAACGGTACAACAGGTATTTCCTCCCGTCATTATACTACAGTACTACCAGTAGTTCTAAAACTGCAACAGAATGTCAAATCAAAACTTCATCGACACATACAATATACTAGTAGGCATAAAAGTAAAACACAGCCTCACATACCTGCCTTTGCCTTTGGTTACAACCCTCTGGCCCCTGCATAACCAATTAACCATTTCAAGTTTCCTCAATTATCAATACTCAGATGTCTAATAATATCGGGTAGTTATCTATACGAGTCAGGGTTGGCACATTTCTGGGAAAAACTAGTTAAAGACAGGGCAGTGGGAATAACCGGGTAATTACCGGTAATTACCGGGAAAAGTGGTATTAACCGGGAAATATGCCCATGGCGCAGGCACACATTTAATCCATTCAATATCTATTGAAAGAATGCCCATCAAAAAATCTCCACTACAAAATGGTTTTATATTATGTATTTGTGTTTAATAAATGTCATAATTGGGATAACATATAAACAGAAAGGTGTGTTTAGAATATATAAATCATCATAACCTCAATGAATTTCACCTACGAATTTAACCTTGTGTGTAATGAGTACTTGAACTTTATTGAACCACAACAATTATATAGTTGTAGATATTTTTATTATATTTTAATGGGTGTATAGTATGCTTGTTATAAGTATGCTTGTTTAAAAAAAATTAAGATGACAAGACATTTCATTTTGAATATAATTATAATAGTAATAAATTGCATTATATCATTGTATAATTGCAGAAGTAATAAGAGTGATGGTAAATACAGTACTGATGTATAATTACATATGTATCATTATGGTGATGGTACAATAACTTGTATTGCAAAAATGGTTCAAATTTCATCCCTTTAAGAGTTTTTCCCAGGTAGTCTGGTATTTACCACTATTTGAGGTTTTTCCCAGGACGGTAATTACCGCCCGGTATTTATCAGGGTGGGAAAAACGTGCCAACCCTGATATGAGTTACGAGTACATTAAATTAAAGGTTGAACAGGTCACAGGCACCCTATCAAATTATAACGCCGCCCGAAGTCGTCGACGCCAAAGGCGTTTTATGGCTACGTACGTACACGAGAAAGTCAATACAAACAGAAGACTGAGAAGTCAGATCATTGCATACTAATGGTTGTCAAATCTTTCACAGATTAAAATAGGCATGCCGGGTGAATCAATCAAATTACAAATGCACTGATTCAGACAGGCTGACAGCTGTCAGATTTTGAGATTACCAGGACAGGACGGCCGATTAACGGCACCTTGACCTATAAATACAGTGCTTAAATATACCTTCACACTCAATCACAGTATAACAACATTAACTTTATGCTTACTGCTGATAAACGTAACAACACTTTCGGTTTTACCTGGCAATTCACCATTCTCTGCAACGTTGCGAAGACAACTTCAACGAAGCCCCTGGAAAAGTTCGAAACGGAAGTAAACAAGCCCTGAAAATGCTCGCGCATGCGCGACGCAAGCTAGAGGCGAGAGATTTGAAGTTGGCAGTCCATGCTTCTACGTCTATGATACATACATACATACATACATACATACATACATACATACATACATACATACATACCTATATACATACATACATACATACATACATACATACATACATACATACATACATACATACATACATACACACGCGCGCACGCGCGCACGCGCGCACACGCGCACACGCGCA
>OZ024855.1:8789707-8802207 GCA_964017155.1 Oasisia sp. SBJ-2009
GAATGAATGAATGAATGAATGAATGAATGAATGAATGAATGAATGAATGAATGAATGAATGAATGAATGAATGAATGAATGAATGAATGAATGAATGAATGAATGAATGAATGAATGAAAGTAGTATGTCTCGGTCCTATCGTGAGGCACTTGGAGCGGAGCGGTGGAATTCCACCGGTGGAACTCCACCGTCGGTCAAGTGGCGCCCTCTGGCGGATAAGTCGGGTAGTAGTGGCGCCATCTGGCGGATAGATCATGCATTAGTGGTGTCGCCTGGTGGGCAAGTCACGAACGAATAGTGTTAAAATTCGTGCGGCTTATTTTCTAAAGTGGCGCCATCTGGCGGATAGGTCGTGTATAAGTGTCGCCCCCTTACGGACAATTCATGAACCAATACTCTCAAAATTCGTGTGTCGTATTTTTTCTTGGAGCGCCAATTCCACCTGTCAAGTGGCGCCCTCTGATGGATAGGTCGTGTATTATTGTCGCCCTCTTACGGACAATTCACGAACTAATACTGTCCAAAAATTGAAATGAAAAAGTGATGGCAGTGAAACGATGAAAAAAAGTTGTAAAATGGTATAAAGTTGGCACACCGAGTTAGTAAATATGAAAAACATCACAAAGTTATGGCGTAGAAAAGAAAACTATACTATTTTACTACAAGTTACAAGAATAACGTGAGGACACTGGCTCAGTGAAATAAGAAAGGTTGGCAGGGTTATTGCGTGGAAACTTTAAACGGCACTAGTTTTTAACGTTATCACTATGACTGAATGTGTAATTTTGCAAGAAATTGTGTTATGGTCCTGATGTGACCCGACATTTTTACGGAAGTTGTGTTTTGCACGTGGTAGGAAGCGTATTTTAACGGAAGTTATGGTCTGCGCATGACTAGTCTCGCGTGTATGGATTGGGCAACGACAAGTTATAGCATGTAAACACTAAAAATACATGAAATTGACAAAGTCATGGCGGTGAAACGCTAAACATATGTGAAATGGTATAAAGTTGGTGCACCGTATGAGTAAAATATGACAAACTTGACAAAGTTATGGTATGTAAACCCTAAAAATAAGTGAAATTGACAAAGTGATGGCGGTGAAACGCTGAAAAAGTTGTGAAATGATACAACGTTGGTGCACCAGTTTGGTAAAATATGAAAAAACTTGACAAAGTTATGGTGTTGAAACAGAAACATATTCAATTTTGCTACAAGTTACAAGAATAACTTAGTTAAATTAGTCAAAACACTACCTGTGTAACACAATGAAACGGTGAAACGTGACGAAATGGAACGAGGTTAGCAAACTGATTTAGCAGAATATGAGAAACTTGTCAAAGTTATAGCATGTAAACACTAAAAATACGTGAAAATGACACGGTCATCGCGGTGATGCGTTGAAAAATTGTGAAATGGTACAAAAATCGGCACACCGAGTTAGTAAAATATGAAATAACTTGACAAAGTTATGACGTATAATAGAAAAAAATTCTATTTACTACAAATTACAAAACTAACTTAGTTAAATTTGTTAAAACACCACATGTCTAACGCAATGACACGGTGAAACGTTACGAAATGCTATGTAGATAGCACACTGACTCAGGCAAATAAGAAAACTTGTCAAGGTTATCGCGATGAAACTTTAAATGGAACCAGTTTTAACGTTATAACTATGGTCGAAGGTCTAATTTTACAAGAACTTGTGTTATGGTGCTGGTTTGCCCAGCCATTTTTACGGAAGTTGTGTTTTGCACGTGGAAGGACACGTCATTAGCAACATGATAAAGAACCAGCAATACGGTTTGTACATTTATTCTAGTAAAACACAATAATACATTTAGAATGTACCGCCAACGCAGACACGCCTTGGTTAACATGCTTGTCCTAACCACGGAGGTTAATCATAGCACGATATACATGTGCGAGGTTCTATTCTCTGCTGTAGCTTGGAACAATTCACCTATCGAAATGTGTTGTTAACAAGTACGAAATGTCGCAAGTATGATTGTGGGTGCTGCCTCTCGCGAAATGTCTGGGTGGACAACCTCAAGATGTCACGTGTCTCTCCCATGGGATTATGTGGTGTGTCCACCAATGAAGACAGTCGCTTGGTGGATGAGTAGTTCCACGCCGGGTGTTTTCGCTTGTTGTTCCCGGGTGTCTGCTCGTAGCTGACCCAGTCCTGTATATGATCGGTGTTCATGATGACGTTACCCATAACTATTTCGTGTCGTAGACCTAAAACATATGACAACCTCGAAAAACGGCAGTCTATTCTACGGTTGCGAGATAGACCACCCTAGTCAACTCCAACACCATTGTCTCTTGCGTTATGACATTTTAATTGACATGCACTTTGACGAGGCTGTGGAGAAAGGTAACTCCACTGCAGTCATTAGGGACTGGTTGACCCTTTTACTCGAGGTAGATCTTAGACAATCCGACGTGGCACCCGAACAGTTGAATGCCATCAAGAGTTGGTTGGAGGAGTCTCCTTCAGGGCTATGGCGAAATAATGTTAAACGTATGGTACTTGCTGCGTTAGAAGATGAACTGTAAATAAATGCACGTGTTGTCAGAGCGTTGGAGACATAATGTTTAACGTTAGGGTAGTTAGCTTCTTTGAAAATCACCTGTAAATACATGTGTTGTGTTGTGTTCTGCTTTATAATAAAACATTTGCAAACCGTGTTGGTTGGTTGTGTTCTCTCTCAGTATAAGTATAAGTATAAGTACCGTCCACCCTAGTCCCGTTGGTCGGTTGGTTAAAGTATGGACACGTGTATATACATTGTTGTATTGAGATTGTGAATAAAACATTGAAAACTCACAAAATGGTGTCGACATTTTTATTGTAATTAAGAAGATACACGAACACACACACAAGCATGAATGTATGTATGTATGTATGTATGTATGTATGCAAACACGCACGCACGCTTCGAGTCAGCGATGCGAACATTGCATACAACTCTTGACAAATGTTATCAACGCAGACATTGCTTGCAACTGTTAACAAAGTCAAATACACGGCAGTCATTGTTGACGAGGTCATTCCCGAAACTGTTCACAATCGTCTTCGCGGGGATGCCTCGACATCGGTGCAACAAATACACGACACAGTATTGTCCACACACGTTAGACAGCGGGCTCTGAAGTGTTTTGTCGTTGAAATTCCAAGTCGCACAGTTACTCTGTACAAAATACACGAATTCCCTTTGTCGAGGTGGCAAACCGTAAGAGTCGAAATATTCTCCACGCCCGTCATTAGTGAGAAACATGCAGATCCAGTGTTGTCCAGGTTTATCACTCGAATGAGTGTTGCACACGAATGCCGCCGGATAACTAGCGAAGCCGTTCTTAGGTAGACAGTCTTTTGGTAGGGCACCGACAACGATGCTTTTGGTGTACGAGTCCACCGCAAGGAGGCGTTCTATTTGCTCCGTGTCTATGATGTGACCGTGTTTATCAGTAGTCGTAGACTACGTTTCTGTTTCTATCAATCTTCAAAACCGACTCGAATTCTCCGTAGACGATGACGTTGACCGTCTGCTCGAGTGGATCATCGAAATGCATTTCCACTCGCAGGTTGCCTTTATGTACCAAATTGAAATGGGGACCGTCGCAACAATCCGGTGTGATATCAAAAGGAAACATGGTGTACCCTTCCGCAAATTCCTGCCGCGTGATATCGTTTCCTTCGTCTTGAAACACCTTTCCCGTTCCAGCAAACAGGTTAAGGTAACTTCTTACATAGGTACTATCGGCACCGAATTTAGGCTGCATAGGTTTTGCCGGCACTTGTTGACCGTCAACGTACAATGCTAGAAAGTTCAATTTGTTGTGTTTGGCATGGAACGGATTCTTGGCGAACGTGCCGTTGTAGGCGTCGTTGTCCACACAACACAACACTACTCTCTTCGGTAGGACACCCAAATAAACGTTTTCGTGTGTGTGCGACATAGCACCTCGCGGTATGGAAAACACCTTGCAGTGTACCCTTCTCAAGGGATACTTGGCGGTCCCCTTCTCGAGTGCTTTCACGTGACCCATCTGCACGGCAGGATTCAGTTTGGCTTTCCTAGCAAACAAAATCGCTTCGTCGATGCTTATCTTGTAATCTGGATTGGCTCCACCGGCCATAAGTGCAAAGGCATTCTTGTTCTGCACTAGACGAATTTTTACATCGACGCCGTTGAGAAGATAGCGATCTTGGAAGAAAAGGTCGACATGTAGCCGCCCCATCATATCGACGATTCGACTACCGGCAACGTAACCCTTTCTCTTTAGGAGACCTTTGTTATCGTCGTTGGTGGCATCCATATGTCCAGCCGTGTCTTTGTACCATAGTTCACTAGTCAACTGACTAGTTTTGGCTTCCGCCCCGTGGCTCAACAAGGCTTCTATGTATGCGCGATAAGCATATGTGTTCGTGGAAGGTGTGACAAGGGTTCCATTCAAAGTCACGTCGACTTGACTAAACAGAGAATGCATCCAGTTGTTTACGGGAGCGACCGTTGCATCTGGTGGGAGGTTACCTCCGTCTCCTCTGACCACACGTGCTTTCACAAACAGGTAAGTATTGGCCAAGTCCAGGTAATGGTCACCCGAACCAGGCAACAAGAACTCTATAGTTCCACCCGAGCCTATCGACGCTACAGGTTGATGCTCGACCCATTGAGCATGTTCGATGCTTGTTTGAGTCGTCGGTAGACTAAACAGGTCCAATTCACTCTTGATTTCTTCACACGACAACTGATGGACGAAAGCCATGGTTGTTTGTCTAATTGCCGAATATATCGTCTGGATGCGTGTTCTGTCGACTCCGTTTCCTAGCGACACTGACCAAACGTCTCGTAGGCTTGCGTTTTATAGTACGGTGCACTAGGCGAATACCCGGTGGTCCGTGGGTACTGCTTCCTAGCACCTTACCAATCATGTCCTTCCCGGTCTCTTTGAGGCGTCTTTTCGCCGACGATTTAATGCTCTGTCCCGACAATACGTCGCCGGCCACACCCAAACCTGTTTTCAACGCTCCTTTTCCCAGTGCCAGTGCCCCTCTCTTGATCAGCGGCATAGCGCTTCGAATAAGGCCACCGAACAAACTACCGAGTCCGTGACCTCGCTGCACTCTAGCTCCGACAAACACTGGCAATCCTTCACCCACTTGTCTGACGTAATTGTCTTCGTAGGCGCGACTGCGACTGTCGCGATTGTCGCGACTGTTGCGACTGTGACTCATGTTTCGAAAAACGATGGTTTGCGTCGTCGAAAATGAAGCGTCACTGTCACTCTACCACGTTCGAATGGTACGCGACGCCCCGCGTCGTCTCTTATATCGATCTCGATCGTCGTGAATTCTTTGTGCAAGACGGGAATGTATTGCACATTGTCAAAGCTCTTGGACACCACATCTCCGTGTTTGCCTTCTATTGGTACAATTCTCAGCAGCGGCACAACGTTATGTCCAACGACACGTGATTCCACGACGTTAGTGTAGACGTAAAGCGAGTAAAAACCCCGCGCCATATCTACCACGGAATCACCCTCTCTTGCCGTTCTGATGAGAGAGTTATTGAACCCAAGTATGTTCGACATATCCATAGACAACATGATGCCCGGGTCTAAGTCTACAGTCACTTTTTGTGTGATTTTGCTGTAGCTCAGTATCACGTTCTTTTTGTCTGACGCCGCTTTCAATGATCTGGTGATTGCCGCTATCACCCGCTCGGGCCTATCATAATAACCCACCTCGATGTTACCCTTGTCAACGTCATAACTATCTCCCGAACCGTTCACTATTGCAAACCACGAATTCTCTTTTCTCACGTTGTACCAGGTATGAGGGTATTGAATCTCGACCAACCCACACTCCCACTGACCTGATAGACTTACACGTTGCGGCAAAGTCGTGATATAGTGGGTCAACGTGTTGTCGGGGTGCAAGTCAAACGACGCGTTGCTCGGTAGAGTGAGGTAGAAACCGTTTTCAGACATATCGATCTCGTTTCATCGACGGGTTCGGCAACAGGTATCCAAGGCAACTGCTTAGTAACGCCGTCCACAGATTAGAGTTAGCGTCGGTCTTAGTCAGGTTGTAAATACTGACCACTATCACAGTGTACAGCACGACGACTTGACAAAAGAAGACGATTTCCGCTTTGGGACACGAACTTTCAAACAACACCCAACGTTTGCTGGTACTTCCGGTGTCTTCGACGGTGTCTTCGAGAGGAATCACCACCTCTGTCGTAACGTGCATAGCAACAATGGCCGTACGAGTGACGACCGTCACCCTTTATACGCTACCAATGACGACTTATCCACCCAGCTGTTAAACGACTCGGGATAGCCTAACCATTTGATAAGGACCTGTGTCCTTCTCCCACGCTTGCGCTGCTGCAACACTTTCTCGATACGATACATTTTGTCCTTGGTTACTACCACTTTCTGGAATTCTTGTTCGTAAAACGTACCCTCAATCCGCGAGCCTTGGTCGTCGATCAAGCGATAAACCGGTGGATACGTACGATGCACTGACTTAACAGTAAATATCTCGTCACTCCAGTTGGGTAAGTAACCTTTCTTGAATTGCCTCTTGGTTTTATTGATACGAACGCGATCGTCGACTTTTAAACCAGGTTCAATTGTGCTGGCTCTTTCGTTTCCGTACAATCGCTGCCACACCTCTTCCTGGTTGACGACGGTCACCTCCACCGGTGACATACCGATACTTCGGTGATAACTGGCGTTGTACGAGTCCACGAGATGTTGTAGCACGTCTAGGTACCTCAACGTCTGATATTTCGTGAAATATCTCCACATTCGGGTCTTGAGAGTACGATTAAATCGTTCAACGATGCAAGCTTTGGTCTCTTCGTTGTGTGTTGTGAAATGACGGATGCCTTTTTCTTTCAAAAAATCTTGCAATTGTCTATTCAGAAACTCTTTTCCTTTGTCCGTCTGCATTTTCTGTGGTCCATCGTTGTTCCTTAGCAGGCGACGAAATGCCGCCGTGAGTGAGGACGCCGACTTGTTTTTCAAAGGAACAGACCAGGCTTTTTTCGAGAATACGTCAATGACGGTCAGAATGAAAGTGTGGCCGTCGTTGTACCGTTTCAAACGCGACATGTCGACTAGATCGGCTTGCCATTGGTGATTTATTCCACCAACAACAACACGACGACGTCTGAAACGATATCTCACAGGTTTGTGCAGAGTGTACGTGTCTTGTTCCGACAACCAACGCTTCACCTCTTTCCCCGACGCCCCCAACGTTCCGGGTTACCGACTAAATCCATGGGTGCGTTCACGTCTTTGAGACCTCGAGCGAACGTTTTCCAACCCACCGGTTGAAACGACTTCCGTTTTCTCAGAGCGTCGTTCACGAGATCAACGATGTTACTTCCGGGCACCGGCACATTTCTATACACCATCTCTCCACGATCGTTCCAACTCACGGTACGTTTTATTTTATCGAGGAGACGACGTGCTTTTGGCTTCAAGCTTTTTGGTACACTATCTATGATTTCGTTTTCCACACCAGGTTCTGCTCTCGTTTCTTTCACTTCTTCGTCTTCTTTTACGGGTGGTTTGTCAATAGCCACACGCACGGGTTGTTGACTAGACTTGTTAGAAAAGAGATTATAACGCATTAACACCTGGTTATACAAAACGACTTTCTCTCTGTCGCTTAAGTCACCGCGGTCTAGAATGGATCTCATTTCTTCGTCGAGAAGTCGCATAATATTTCCAATAGTATTGGTGGAAAGTGGCTGCGATGGAACGGACTCCAACATACGGGGATTGACCAGCGCGATTTTTTTTGCGTAATCCATAGCGGGCAGAATGCTTACGATTGAAGCAAGCTAATAACCAATGGAGCGAGAAGTGACTTGGCTAACGGAGCTAACAGCGCCCCAACAAAACCACCTTTCTGTAGAATACGTTTCCTCTCGTGTAGAGCAGTCTTCCTTTTCACCAAAGCTCGCAGGTCCTTCTTGTACCGACGCAGTCTCCCCTTCTGACTTGTCTTCAGTGGTACGTTCCCTTTTAAGATGTTGTGCGCACACTCGCACAAACTTTGGACCAGACCTCTATTTCCCTTCTCAATGATGGCCGTAACTAATGCAGGGTCAGTCTTAGCCAAGAGACAAAGACACAGTACGTTTCTCTTCAGTAGGGACGACATATTGAGTGATGGACGTGACTACGGCGTGGTTCTATTTATATCTTGGGAATGTAAGCACACTGATACGTTCCAGAGTCAGGTATGATGTTACTGCGCAGGCGCAAGTGTTCCGGTGTGGACTGTTTCAAGTCGACGAATAGGTAGCCGTGAGGTACGGACGTTGCGTCTCTGAATGCCTCTTGCATGTATTTTACACGACCGGGAAACATCTGTTTCGCTAAATTGACTACTTGTGTGTTGTCTCGAGGATTCTTGAAAAGAACCATGTATTGTGCGTTTAGACTGATGGTCCGACTCTCTTTCCCTTTTGGAAATACATTTTGCACCAAATATATAACCGACGTGTTGCAATGGTGACTCTTCTTCGTGAACAGTTTTGTCACCCTCTCGTCCGTTTCCGACATGAGATCGTCGATGACCACCAAGTTTCTATTGCTAGGGTCGAAAGACGACAAATCGGGAAGACCCTCGACGCATTCTAAGTTCGGATGTATGGTAGAGAGGGTGGAATACAATGGCTGCCATTCTGCGTAACACCACGTGATCTTTTCGGGTGGTAAATTTACCAGTGTGTGGGAGTGACGTAACAAAGATACAACAAAGGTTGTCTTACCACAACCTGTCGGTCCGGCGACGATGCTGGTAAACGGGTGAACTAACCTCGTGTCCATACTTTAACCAACTGACCAACGGGGCCAGGGTGGACGGTACTTATGCTTATGCTTATGCTTATGCTTATGCTTCTGCTTATGCTTATGCTTATGCTTATGCTTATGCTTATGCTTATGCTTATGCTTATGCTTATGCTTATACTTACACTTACACTTACACTTACACTTACACTTACACTTACACTTACACTTACACTTACACTTACACTTACACTTACACTTACACTTACACTTACACTTACACTTACACTAACACTTACACTTACACTTACACTTACACTTACACTTACACTTACACTTACACTTACACTTACACTTACACTTACACTTACACTTACACTTACACTTACACTTACACTTACACTTACACTTACACTTACACTTACACTTACACTTACACTTACACTTACACTTACACTTACACTTACACTTACACTTACACTTACACTTACACTTACACTTACACTTACACTTACACTTACACTTATACTTATACTTATACTTATACTGAGAGAGAACACAACCAACCAACAAGGTTTGCAAATGTTTTATTAAAGCAGAACACAACACAACAAATGTATTTACGGTGAAACGTTACGAAATGGACCGAGGTGAGTCAAATAAGAAAAGTTGGCAGGGTTACGGCGTGTAAACTTTATATGGCACTAGGTTTTAACGTTATCACTATTACTGAAGGTGTAATTTTGCAAGAAATTGTGTTATGATACTGATGTCACCCACCATTTTACACAAGTTGTGTTTTACACGTGGTAGGAAGCGTAATTTTAACGGAAGTTATGGTTTGCACATGACATAAAACTGTCCTACCCTCGGGTGTATTGGTTGCGCAACGACATATGTAAGTTGTCTACGTAAAAACATGATGTGTGTGTGTGTGTGTGTGTGTGTGTGTGTGTGTGTGTGTGTTTGTGTGTGTGTGTGTGTGTGTGTGTGTGTGTGTGTGTGTGTGTGTGTGGGTGTGTGTGTATGTGCAACCTAGATTCTGCACTTGGTAGCAACGTGTGACCTATAATGTTATAAAGAGAGAGAGAGAGAGAGAGAGAGAGAGAGAGAGAGAGAGAGAGAGAGAGAGAGAGAGAGAGAGAGAGAAGACAATAATACAATAAAGTTTGCACATTTTATTAAATAAGAACACAAAACATGTATTTACGAGTTATTTTCAAAACGCACTAACTAACAAATTAAACATTGTGTGTGCCTCGCTCTCACAACAAGTCAGTAGTTTGCTGATGTTGCTGCCGCTACAGCTATAGCAGACGCTGCTTGTGCAGCCTGAGCTGCTGCCTTTGCTGCCTGAGCTGCTGTTGCTGCAGCTGCTGCCGCTCCTGCTGCAGCTGGTGTTTTCGTATGCCCAATGCTGGTTAACGTTTTCCGCATCGGGTCGCGTAAACAGCACATGTTATTTAATATATATGCAATGTAAATGTTTAGAATATACAACAGCGTTTCCGTCTACCGAATCCTTGTTAACGTTTTCCGCATGGGGTCGCGTAAACTGTACATGTTATTTAATATAATTATGTGAGGCATTCCGACGAAATCAGTTGGATGTTCATGGCATATTCCAGTTACGCTGCACGACCCAATTAATAAATGCGGGTTGATGTGGAGGAATTCGAGGTTTTGATACTATCTACATTAAAAATAGTTCATCTTTTCATACCACCACACCTTTTATCAAAACGTTAATTGTAAATATCAATAAATGACACTTTAAGTACAGGACTTAATTTCGTGTTAGGAGAAGGAGCAAAAACAAACGCATGACATTTGAATTTTTCAATGCCCATATCTGAATTCTCCCTCGGTCGATCGCCATATTTCCGTACATGGTCAGAATGCTAAGATTATGAGCTCTCCGAAAATACAACAAGTTTAGTAGTAAAATGCAAAACCAACCAACCAGAATAACTTAACACAAGCAGGTTGACCTAGGCGTGTCTGCGTTGGTGGTACATTCTAAATGTATTATTGTGTTTTACTAGAATAAATGTACAAACCGTATTGCTGGTTCTTTATCATGTTGTTAATGACGTTTCCTACTACGTGAAAAACACAACTACCGTAAAAATGGCGGGGCAGACCAGCACCATAACACAATTTCTTGTAAAATTAGACCTTCGACCATAGTTATAACGTTAAAACTGGTTCCATTTAAAGTTTCATCGCGATAACCTTGACAAGTTTTCTTATTTGCCTGAGTCAGTGTGCTATCTACATAGCATTTCGTAACGTTTCACCGTGTCATTGCGTTAGACATGTGGTGTTTTAACAAATTTAACTAAGTTAGTTTTGTAATTTGTAGTAAATAGAATATTTTTCTATTATACGTCATAACTTTGTCAAGTTATTTCATATTTTACTAACTCGGTGTGCCGATTGTTGTACCATTTCACAATTTTTCAACGCATCACCGCGATGACCTTGTCATTTTCACGTATTTTTAGTGTTTACATGCTATAACTTTGACAAGTTTCTCATATTCTGCTAAGTCGGTTTGCTAACCTCGTTCCATTTCGTAACGTTTCACCGTTTCATTGTGTTACACAGGTAGTGTTTTTACTAATTTAACTAACTTATTCTTGTAACTTGTAGTAAAATGGAATATGTTTCTGTTTCAACACCATAACTTTGTTTTTTCATATTTTACCAAACCGGTGCACCAACGTTGTATCATTTCACAAGTTTTTCAGCGTTTCACCGCCATCACTTTGTCAATTTTTGGACAGTATTAGTTCGTGAATTGTCCGTAAGAGGGCGACACTAATACACGACCTATCCATCAGAGGGCGCCACTTGACCGGTGGAATTCCATCAGTGGAATTCCACCGCTCCGCTCCAAGAAAAAATACGACACACGAATTTTGAGAGTATTGGTTCATGAATTGTCCATAAGGGGGCGACACTTATACACGGCCTATCCGCCAGATGACGCCACTTTAGAAAATAAGACGCACGAATTTTAACACTACTAAAGCCACTAATGCATGCTCTATCCGCCAGATGGCGCCACTACTACACGACTTATCCGCCAGAGGGCGCCACTTGACCGCCGGTGGAATTCCACCGGTGGAATTTCACCGCTCCGCTCCAAGTGCCTCACGATAGGACCGACACATACTACTAATGAAGTAATAGCTGTTGCGTTAATTGTCGTCAGCCAACGCTTACTGTACTGAACCATAGTGTGTGCTGTAAGTATAGTTGTTAGTATCATCTAATTTTGTTGTTGAAATTGCACGAACATGCTAATAATTTGTTATGTCACATGTACTGAAATAGGTAATATAATAGACGATGTTCCTCACATCACGATAAGACAGTGCTTGCTGCCGTTGTCAGTGTTTACTTAACACATACTCCTGTCTTGGTTGTTGGTGTTCTCACCAAACGTGACGTAGTTACGGGTGATTTCCATTTTAATGTCGACCCCAAACGGTCAGTTAGTCAAGTGCCTCCACCTGCTGGCGGTATGTGAGGAGACAGTTGCATGTGTTCTCCATCTACCGGCCGATCTGCACAGCGTGTTTTGGCCTACATATGTCTATTTCATGTTATTCTGTTATACTAAGCAGTGCTTTCCACCCGAACTCAACCAAATCAACTATGA
>OZ024855.1:8809707-8824707 GCA_964017155.1 Oasisia sp. SBJ-2009
GGGAAAATTTAAGCGCGATACCGTTCCTGACCCTTGGTTTACCATTTTGCCGGCGCGACCGCCGGGTGGCCAGGAAGCGCGCGGCCCAGCCCGTCCTATCTTCGCCAGCGCCACCCATCCGGCGACATCACCCCGTCCCTGCAACCACTGGACGACCGAAGTACTTGACGACCGCTCGTGGCAGTGTCACTGGCTTTTACCACGGCGGCTGGCTTGGATTTGTCCGCGACACCAATTCAGCCCATTGACAGGTGAAAGTCCAACGTATTTCGACGTTACATTCGCAACCCAATACAACACGTGACAGGCTCGTTACTCTGTCTGTGTAGCCACGAACCTGACCGAGTGTCAGGGCGATTTAGTGCTAACAGACATGATTAATGAGAGAATTAAAATATTTTAATTATGTATTAATCAAGGGTGGTGGAAACGTGGTTTCTTTTGAATTACCATGTACTTTGTTATTCACTATGCTAATCAAAGTCTTAATTACGTTTGTTCGCTAGGTTCGTTAAGTTGGTCACCATCTTTGCTCACTACAGGGGGGAGTTAAGCGGATGTCTTGCCAGAGAGAGTACGGATGGTACGGTGCAGCTCAGCGGTGTTTCCAGCTATACTAGCAGTTTCAGCATCGTCGGCGACTTTGTCATACCACGAGTTTGCATCGCGTCCTAGTAGTTGTTTACGTTTGAGGGCTAGTTGTAATTGTAACCTGGCTCCTCACATTCTCGTCTGGGAACGCCCGCAACAAAGTGGTTTCACTCCCTGTCGCTCGACGCTAGATCGCATCATCTCTCTACGCCTCCTCGCTGAATGTAGGATTGAATAGAGAGAGTCCCTATTCGCTGCATATATTGATCTAAAAGCTGCATTCGACTCTCTGGACCGTGAATCTCTTTGGAACATCCTAAAAATAATCGGTACACCACAAAACATCATTGACATCATCACAATGCACACAGGCTTACGGTGGGAAGGAACACGGGGTAATTTGGGTGAGTATGTTTGTTATGCTTTACTAATATTAAATCTATAATGTTAGTGCGATATATACAATAACATCTATTTAGTTATGAAATTATGATGATATAAGTGATATATGGATGAATTTGCCTTAGACCTGTTAACAGGAGTAATAGTTGTGTATATTATAAATATATTGACATTGGTAAAGAACTGCTGTAACACACTGTTTTAACACATCTTTTAGAAAATGTATCCAAAATGGTATTGGTCTGTTTTAAAATAAACACTTTCTTATATCCAACATATACCGCTGCTATGTGGCCTCTTGTTGTACTGTTTTCTTTAGTGTAATCAGAAGTTTATCAATATTTAAAATAAATGTTTCCATATCGCTATAGTCGTGTGGATTCGTCAAGAAACGCGACGAGACCGTGTTGCGAGTCGTGTGGAGTGGTGTCTTGAGACTGATACACACCGGTTCCGTGTCCGGTGCATCTTGTCGTAGATGGTTCTTCACTCTCAACGACATCGAATGCAGCGAACCAAAGACCATCGATACACAACTGTACCTCAGAAACACAATGTCCTCCAACATACACAGGCCGGCATATGGTCAGTTGATAT
Source organism: Oasisia sp. SBJ-2009 (assembly GCA_964017155.1). NCBI lineage: Eukaryota > Metazoa > Annelida > Polychaeta > Sabellida > Siboglinidae > Oasisia > Oasisia sp. SBJ-2009. The sequence goes on from OZ024855.1 coordinate 8,811,298, forward strand.
TTCATATATTATGCGGACAGATGTCGTAAAAATTAACATATATCTCAATGCCACCACCAAATGTCACCAGAACTACATTTAACAAATGTCATAATCTCAGAAACTTGCTGTGACAAATGTCTCCACAGAAATGTTATATTCTACGTAATGGCAGTGACAATTATAATCAATTGTCTCTCACCACAATAGTGTTTATTGACTAGCCGCTATGTTTTAAGACGTTTAGGGATGTGATGGAAGCACAGAAGCGTGGCTCGCACCATAATGCATGCCGACTCTCTTAGGGGACGCCGTAAACGGTATAAACATTTGGGGAATGAGGGCACTATAGCCACGTTGAAGTGTAGAACATTTTCGATAATTGTTTAATTTATAATTAATAATTCTTTAATGTATTATTATGTACACGCGCACTGGCACACGTGCATGTGTGCTTGCGTGTGTGCGTGCGTCCGTGGATGCACACATACACACATAAACACATGCATCACACACAAACACACCGTGTCACAACATACACGGGTTCTTGTCCGCTATGATTGTATAATTTGTATTTTTATTTGTTTGAAACGCTTTATTATCATAAACAAATAGGTTTGTTAGCAACACCAGACCCTAAACAGTAGGGTTTTTAAAGATCTCTCTCTCTGTCAAACGTTATCCAGAAAACTGCGACACACGGAAATTATAAACATAGAGATGCCCTGGAGCTATTGTCCAACATCCTTCACCATATATATTTCACATATACAAAAGTTAAGTAATTTTTATCAAAATGGTGGCACACAACACTATTTCGCATCTTGCAATTATACACATTTTCAATCAGTTAATGTATATGTTATCAGTGACAACTCATTACCCTAATGACACAGATGTGGTGATAGTAATGTATGGCGTGAATTACATTTTGGATGACATTTTATCCACATTTTATCCTACAAAAGCATTTAGTTACTCGAAAACTATGTGTTGATGGTGACATTCGGGTGATTTGACGAAAATGCATCGCTTTAGTTTGTCAAATCTCGCTGCCTTTCTCTAATTACAAAACAAGAAGACAACTAACTGATAAATGTGAACACTTCCAACGCCGATCTATGTTAGGTTTTCCCGCTACTATGCATATGTCATACGGTAAAATGGCTTGCAAGAGGCCACATGAATATATTGGTGTGTAGAAATGTCTGAGGTAGCATTTAACACAATGTTATTAATTAATGTCAAAAACGTGGATTTGGGCTGTTAACAAAATTAAGGAGGAGCTTTTGTTATGAAATCATGCCGAAATGTTAGCAGAAGAGTACTTAGCAGTCGCCAGTAATTTATTAGTGTGTGCTTAATCAATACAGATAACCACAAGTATACTTCGTTACTTTCCCCTATCCATCTGGCGACAAGCACGTTCAGTAGGAGTTTACCTCAGCCGGTCGTATTTTTCTTTGCATCTGACAATTTCCAAAAGATAAACCATTCATTGATGATACAGATCTGTGGAAATATGATATGCTAGTTGACACACACACGCACGCACACACACACACACACACACACACACACACACACACACACACACACATACATATATACATACATACATACATACACACACGTACACACGCACGCACACACCACATACACAAAACACACATACAAATTATATATATATATATATATATATATATATATATATATATATATATATATATATATATATATATATATATATATATATATATTGTATAATATGTGCAATGCTTTAAAAAGTCATGTCTTGACGACACACCGTTTGTGTAGTTGTCAAATATTTAGGCGACGTTGCAGCACACCCGTGCCTAACATTGTACACGTCATGTATTTTTCGCTACATAGAAGATTGCTTTATTCCAGTGGAGGGCTACTGCCGAGGGATACCTGGTGATAACGTGAACGTCGCCTGGAAGGTTGGAGATTGTATCCAACAGGGTTACCAAATCGGTGACAGCGAAGCTGGGTGAGGAGGAACGATCTGCATTATTGTCGAGGAACTTGACATTGATGATGCAATTAAAGTCATTACTTAGACTTGCAAAATGATCGTCCCTTGACAAGATCAATTGATAACTCGCTGTCGTGATAGCAATATTGAATAAATGTTATAAAACACTCAATATCGTTACGTAAGCGCCATAATGAGTTCGCACATACATTTATATATATATCTTATTAACGCCACTTGGTGTTATCCACTTGGGTTATAACAATTACTTCCCGATAGGTGGTCAGACTAATTACAGGAATAAACCTATGACAAACTAATAAATTCCACATTTTTTAATTGTCATAGTCCCCTTTCTTGTATTAAAAATATATGTACTTCTAACAGAGCATATGCATCTAAGGTTTTTCGACATTTAATCTTCTTCTACATCATGTGACATGCTCAAATTGTTGGGTATACTATCGCCTTGCTGATATATTGTTATTAGCATTATGTCTGCATACCTTCTGTTACAACTTACCTGTGTTACAACTAGCCCCGGTCTCCGCTATATGTATCAATCAAAATAGTGTTTCGTGATGGCCGAAAAACCAGTTCGGTGCTAGATAGCGACAAGGTCGAAGTGAAATAGTGACTAAAAATCAATTTGCTTGGCACATTGCCTAAACGTAAAACAATCGAATAGAGTCAGACGTGACATATACAGTTTTCAAATACGCCCATAATCACACACCCTGACAGCTGTGAGAATAATCGCACAGCCGACTAGCATGCCCGCCGTCGCCCTGAGTTCAATGTCGGGGGACATTTAGGAATAAATGTCTGTTTTCAGCAAAAAACTGCATTTGGCCCCCTGGGTAATGTTGTTTCTGCATAATACATGCATAGCTAATGAGTTCGGCTTTATATATAAAGCTGTTATACAAACATATACTTGCCTTGTAAACTAGCCACGATTCCTGGTCTTTTTAGTAAGTAGGATCGTCTCACATAAAAACCGAATTTGAACAAAGTTAAAATGGTATTTATGTGGGGGATGCTGTGGGCCTGCATTTTTGACCCGCCAGGGCGGCTTTACCCCAGATTAGGGTAGAGAGGCTGATTGGATCTCAGGCCAACTATGAAATAAAATTAAAATAACGAAATACTCTTAAAAGATAATCATATCATATGAAAAGTATTCAACACTGAAGTGACTGAACTTATATTAACACAAACGTAAGTACAAATTCAAATTTACAGTTGTTTATAAAATTAGAATTACGGCAGGATTAACCAGTATCCGTGACGTGGCAACATTGTCTAGCCCCACACGGATAGCATACAAATTAAATAAGGATACCTTTTTATCAAATAATGCTGTATTGTAAAAACTATTCAAAATTAAACTTATATTAACATAAAATAAATAGAAATACAAATTTGCAGTTGTATATTTATGGCATTGGATTTATATTACTAAGAACATGAAGGAACAAGTAAGTGTATGATGGAAATACTGGCCTTGACTGCTTTATTACTAACAATACAAAATACAAATGATACCTAGTGACTATCCCACGGTTGCAACTTAAAGACTAGACAATGAACTACTGGTTGGATTAAGTCCAAACCATGTGAAACCTAGGTATAAACATAAAAAAGCAACTAAACGTGGGTGCCACCGGCCACAAACCATCTGCAGAGCAGATGGTGGCAGCCACCAATCTAAATAAGACATTACAGCAGTCGGATATATGACAAAAAGGCATCAGATTTCCATCTACCCATATGTCTAATTCGTGCATCAGACATGCCATTTTTTGCTGCATGAGATGCTGCACCGATTCTAAAACTATGTGCCTTGTACAGAGATGCATTTATGCCGATGAAATGTAGACACTTGTTCATAGTAGATGTGAACAAGGCACTAGACACAGGGTGACCAGAAGGTAGAATGAATAGTGGCCCAGGTGATGTACCTCTGTATGCCAGGTAGTGTCTGAGACATCCCACCGGACAGTGTTCACCTGGGCGTTCTCGGATTAAAATGGTGTGAGGTTGACCTGTGGAATGTTTATAATGCTGAAATGTAATGTACATTCCCTTAACACTTGGTTCAAAAAGAACGTTACTGAACTGTAAAACATTCTGTATTCTTCCATGAGATAGTGTCATTTCTCCTACTCTGATGAAAGCAAAGAAAGCCAAGAGATACATGGATTGAAAAAGTATTTGAGTCCACGGTGAAGTGCAAACATGCTGAACTGATGCACAGAGTTTATCTAATAAATCTAGAGAAACTGGCATCCTGGCATCTGGAACTGTTCCCAAATTGTTTATACCACGCAATGAGTTCTTGACCAAAAAATTATCATTGGGTTCAGGGAGATCGTGACAATGATGAATATAAGATATTGCTGACAACGTGGAAACAATTGTTCTGTATGCAAGGTTTTTCTTGTGGAGATATGCCACAAAAAGTGCCACAAATATGGGTGGCACCGGCAAGTGATGAGCCAAATGATAATGGGTTAGAAATGATTGGAACGATGAAAGCGAATGTTGATATCCTCTAATTGTAGTTGGTGCCAGTGAATGCTGTACCAGATGAATTAGGTGAGGGACCAGTTCGATGGGAGCATGTGTTCTGCAACGGGGGTTGGGAGTGGATCGCACCCAGGTGCCCGTTCTCGGAACTTGACAATCTGTAAACGAGACAGAAGATCAGCTAGCGTATTTGACTTTCCCATTATGTGTTTGGCATATATCTGCACATTAAATTGCATACATGTGATGACCAATGTCCTGACAAGAGCCATCATGTTTGCATTTTTGGACGTGGAGTTATTGATAACATGTATCAATGCCAGGTTGTCTGTGTGAATTATAATACGTTTATGACGTAGGTGTGGTGCCCAGAGATGAATACTGATCACAATGGGGAATAGCTCAAGGAATGAGATGGGCTGTGTTTTCCATTTTAAAGGCCATTCACCAAAGACCCAATGTGCACCAAAAACAGCTCCGTAGCCTAAACCGCTGGCATCGGTGAATAAATGCAGACATTCGTCCGAAATCCATGGATCGTACTTGAAAATAGCTGTCCCATTGAAATCAGACAAGAACAGTTTCCATGTCAACAAATCTTTGCGTGCCTCTGGTGAGATTCGTACATGTTGATACGGTTTTGTAAGCCCTATGCAAAGATTGTATAAACGCCTTAAGAAACATCTTCCTGAAATGACCACGTAACAGGCAAACTGGAGCAAACCGGTTATTTGCTGTAAATGTTTTAAAGTTATCTTTTTCTTCGTAAGCGCAACCTCAATGGAAACCATGCATTTGTTGAGCTTATCTAAGGGAAGACGAGCTTGGAAAGCAAGGGTGTCAAGTTCAATTCCTAGAAATGTTAATGTCGTAGAAGGATTGAACGTTTTTTCCTTAGACATCGGCACACCAAGACGTCTACACAAATCGAGAAATTAATTTAACTGTTCTTGACACGTAACTTCAGAGGATGATAAAATCATAAAGTCGTCCAACATGTGTAAAATGTGAGTAATATGCAGTTGGCGCCGAGCAACAAGTTCAATGGCTGAACTGAAAGTTTCAAAAATTGTACAGCTAGATTTGAGCCCCATTGGCAGATTGGTATCTACATAATAGAAACCATTGAAATTAAAACCAAGAAGGTAGTGATCTTGTGGTGCAATGGGCATAATTCGAAAAGCCTTCTCGATATCGGTTTTACACATAAAACATCCTCGCCCTAGTAATCTGATCAGTGCGATTGCTTCATCAATCGTGGTGTAATGTACTTTGGCTGATTCATCAGGGATGCCATCATTTACAGATTTTGTAGGGGGAAATGATAAGTGATGAATAAGCCGGAATTTGTTAGGAAGTTTTTTGGGAACCAAACCAATTGGTGATAATACAAGGTGAGGCATGGGTGCGGCAGTGAAAGGACCTTGCACTCGGCCAGCTGCCACTTCATCATCAATTTTTTCCTGGGCAACTGAAGGCAGAGCCATTGCAGATGATAGATTATAGATTCTTCTGTTAGAAATAGACCCTTGAAAACCTGTCCGAAAACCATACGTAAAACCATTAACCAAATAAGTGCGTGTTGCCAAGTCGATACAACTGAGCGCAACTTTCAAGTTACTAATGTTGATGGGTGTTGGGGGAACCCATCCGGGTGGAAGATGACTGTGAGAAAGGTGATACTCTGTTGGCAAGGGAGTATCGCGAGGTATAGCGTGGTCTTCTGAAAGAGAAAGGATTTCCTTGTGCTGCCTGAAAACGAGGTTTGTATGATGGAGTGGGGAACTGAGACGTGGGGCGAAAGGACTGTGAATGAAAGGCATCCGAATTCCCACGCATCTGTTGTTGTTGGGGGAAATGAGGGGCATGTATGTGCTCACGAGCAGCCTGACATTTGGAGCTTGGGTGGGAACCCCCACATCCGGGACACATGTGGCTATGTTGACAGCCTGGGCAGAATCGGCCAGCGTGAAAGGCGAAACAAAAACCTCGGGGAACCTTGTGAGCGGGTGTGAAATTGGATGGTGGCGGCTTGTTTGAATGTGTCATTGCCACAACATATTGTTCGGCGTTGAAAGTGTCCCATGCAGTGGGGTTATTTTGCCGCTGAATGCGGACATTTTCATCAAATGAAACGAAATCTCCGCCCGCTTTTTCGATGCGCCGCACTGTTTCGCAGTATTGTAGAATAGATTGTGCTTGAGTTGGGAATTTAGTGAGGAAGATAGTCATGAAGATATTAAAAGCCGAGCACCACTGGTCTATGCTGACTATTTTAGTTTTTCGTTTTGGTTGAAGACAGAGAGCTGGTGCGCCAGTCCCAGTGGTTAAGGCTAAGCTGTACTGCCCCCAGTCAGATGGTTTGAGTAGTTGCACGAGATCGACATACTCATTTGCCCATATTTTTTGTTTGATGGAGTCAGGTATGAGGGCATCTAAAGGAATTGATGAAGTGACAGAGGTTGAAATGTTAGGAAGAATACCTGATGGCTGGGGCTCCTGACCCTCAGTCTCAACTATTCCTAGCGCAGTGTCAACCAAACAGGGGCGAGGCTCCTGACCTTCAACCCCTGATGTGCTGGCCACTGGTAGCTGGTAAGATGGCAGGTGGTTACTGAGGGCTTGCTGTACTGACAGCTTGATGACGTCAGCGAGCGAGTCTGTGACACGAGCTGTGATGATGCGCTCAAGCTCGCTAGTGTCATCAGGCCTCACGTTACTTGCCATCCGCTGACGCCGAGTGACCACCCGCGTTTTTGTCAATGGTGCCTTACGTTTGGGCATGCTGAACAATAGATAACAGAGAGCAAGCACTTGTAGTTAAAAGCGTGTTATGAAATGTCAAGGCCATGGCCACTGATAGGCAGTGACAACGTTTCAGCGCTTCCTGCTCTCAGTTTACTATACTGTGGAGAACAAATGAAATAAATGAATGGTTAGAGGAGCATACCCCATAGCAACTGGGTGGAGAAACATGAAAATGGCAGAACATGATGAAAAATATGTGGAGTGCCTGGAATATCCAAATTAAATTATCACTATTCTAAAATAGGAAAAAACAATTCCAAAATATAGAAATTTAATTTATATAATGAATTAATTTTTTAGTTTGTTAGCACAAACAATCATGTATCGTACCAGACCGCATGGGAAACCCCACGACAATAGTCAAGCTAAATGCTCTGAAGCCATTATGGTATCGGGCTTCCAGGATATGTAAGAATACATATCCCGCAAGAGAGCAAATAGTGACATAAATATATGTAGAACGTAGCTACATATAATCAATATAATACACAAATACATATGAAGGCGTAGCTTCATATGATACTTGCATATAGCACACAATGACAATATGTATGGAAACAAGGAAAACATGTGAAGGCGTAGCTTCATATGCTATGTGAATACATCAATGGTTGAAAATAATATATCTGTAGAACATGGCAACATATGATCGACATACTATAGCTACTTAGGAAAAATGTAATACATACGAAGGCGTAGCTTCATATGGAGTGTGCATATAGCAAATAGTGATGTAGATATATGTAGAGCGTAGCTACATATAATCAATATATCAGGACATATGAAGGCGTAGCTTCATATGATATGTGCATGTAGCATATAAAGACATCAGTAGAAACAGAAAATAGCTACGTATACTCAGACATGGGCATATAGCAAATGTTAACATAATTATAAGTAGATCAAAGCTACATATGATGAATATCGAAGCGATGTTAGTGGCATGTTAAGGCATGGTTAACATATTTGATCGCATGCTCATAGACGGTTAAGGCCATGGACAACTGCCCCCCGAATTGCTTTATAGTATTTAAAAATACCCACACCATTATTGAGATGGACACCATCATCATGCATCACAACTTGTTTACTGAGTTTTACACCTTTGCAAGACCACCAGGTAATTTGGTTACTGCCATAGAAATGGCGTTTCAACTCAGCATTTGCTGCATGCACTTGATCATTGAATAACATTTGCTGGTGATGTGAGTGGATATATCTCCCTTTAAATCGAAAAAGGAGTTCACCCACATACAAACGCTTGCAAAATGATTGTGCAACCAGTTCTTGAGCTAGAGAAATAATTTCTCTAGCTACATGCACCCCATTTTGCAGGTCGACAGAAATATCATTCTCACCTATGTGAAGAAAGATAATCTGCGGTTTCTCCTGACTAACGTAGTGTAACAAAGGACGCATTGACTTAACATGACCACCCCGTTTTGAGATGAATTTAACCTTACAGGTGATCAAATCTAAACCTGCAGGCATATCATTCCTACTGCCAGAAGCTGATTCTAAACGGGCAACAAAACTATGCCCCAATATCACTGTAGAAGTCATCGGAATAAAGTAATATTTTCTGGCAGTGTATGCTAATGCATCAAACTCACGTGATGGGAGACAGTGCTAACCCTGTCTGTCTCATAAACAGACGTCGAACTCTGGTCGACCTCCTGGTAAATGCGGAGGCGACTAGGACCGCTCTCGTAGCCTGAGGCACTGGACTGGCGTCGTTGTGGCAGAAAGTGAATATAATTCGAAGGAAACTACAAACAAAAATCGAAATCTTAATATAATCGAACAAAAATTCGTACCTTATTCTTCCAGCAACCGCTCGTAAGTGTACTGATGAAGAAAATGAATTAAAACAGAAAAACGCAACAAATGTTGTCGTAAACAAGGCAAAAGGCCTCAGCCTCCGGTGACACTGACAGCGAGCTGTCGATGCAAGTGACTGCAGCAGACACAAACACCTAAATCTCAGCCGTGTAAACGTATCTGATTACCAGATAAAAACTTCCAAAGTATGCTAGAGAAAGTAAACAAACCGATCAGAAGAAATTAAACCAAACAAAATATAATAAACTTAAATGAAACGAATTTTTCGATCCCAAAATACAATACGTCACATAAACAGCAGTTGAAATCGGAGTCTGGTAAACATTAGCGCTTATTGGGTCTTATAAGTCACGTGAAATATTGACATTCTTGTACTAGTGCTAAGACTACTCGCTGGGGTTGATATTGGTTTACTACACATTCGCTAGGCGGCAGCACTGCAATGAATTACAATTTGAGCACAAACGAATACAAATACAAAGCCATAAATCCGTTTACAAAGTCTCATAAACGGTGTTAAAAGTAGAAATTACGGCAGGATTAACCAGTGTCCGTGAGGTGGCAGCATTGTATAGATCACGCGGATAAATAAACTAAAGCCGATTAAGTAACCAGATTGTTTTCTCGGCGTAGTTCCGCAGCCGACCGAAAGTCGGTTAAGCGAGACTAGCTTTGCACTAGCTTACATACGTCCATAGGGAAACATAACGTGTATTAGACTACTCGGATCAGTCGGCTATTAGAATGTGTACAGTTGCCGGCTACGACCGGCTAAGTCAGTATTTCCCCGTAGGCTATCATGAGCGCGAAATCACACCGAAGTCTGGCGTTTATAGCGCCGATGTTTCCGTGTTATTCCATAGAGTAAGCAGTAAACACCATGTACAACATTTAAAATAAATCCTGGCGTGTCTAACGCCAGTTTATAAACGAGAAGCGAGTGATCTCAGGAAGCGAGTGACCACAGAAAGGAAACATCGTTAGTCGGCACCCGAGAGGAAACAATGTTTGACTGCTCCAAAGTTATCTAGATTACATATATATATAGGATGTTACGAAGTAATTCGGCATTAGGCGGTAATGGTCAACAGGGGCATCGATCCGGTTTTAAAAGTGGGGGGACGGGGGACCAATTTATTTATACATATATGTATGTATATAATATATGTATATATATATATATATATATATATATATATATATATATATATCATTATATATACATTATATATATATATATATATATATATATATATATATATATATATATATATATATATATATATATATATATATGAATTATATATATATACATTATATATACATTATGTATACATTATATATATATATATATATATATATATATATATATATATACATATACAGGCTGCAATCCAAGGGGTGACAGGGCAAACAAAATTAATAATCTATAATGTGCTTGATGGCTAACGCCTATTAATACATCAACACAAGCGTGCAAAATGACAGAGCCCGACATGATGAATATTTACTGTTGAAGGCTGCGGCCAACCAAGCAATTTATTTTATAATGATTTTCCAGTAGGTAGTCGGACGTTTATATCTGAAATCGTATATTTTGTATTAATTTTACTACTAGACCGATGTATGGTTTTTAAGGGAGGGGAGTGATCAGTCTCGCTATATACGCCTATAAATTAGTTTTATGAACTGAAAAAGTGTAAGGACATTTCCTATGCTGACCCCCTCAAGCCGAAAAGTGGGGGAACGCGTCCCACTCGACCCCCACCGATCGACGCCCAGGCTGTGCCTGTGTAGACTTTCACAATCCAACATTTGGCAAAAATATTGGTCATCACTCAAATGGGAATAAGTTACACAAAGTCCGCCGCTTCTGCCGCAGGCGAAAAGCATCAAAAAGGCTAGGGGTGAAAGTGCACCACTAATTTCATCATTTAAAATGTGCTTGATGGCTAGAGCCTATTCATAATATCAACACAAGGTTGCAAAATGATAGAGCCCGACAGGGGCTTACATTTTTCCGGTTGTCATACACTTTCCGATTGGCCTTTCTGCGCATGCGCTATAAATAAAAAAAGCATCAATGTGCAGCGAAACAACAAAGAATTTTTTGGTATAAATGCCACGGGCTGTTCGTTAACTCTCCCGTGATGACTACAGTGAAGAGTTGTCTAATATTTCATTCAATACATTAAAATATTACGTTTTTTAAATCACTATCACGGATTATGGCGCACTACAGTCACCTGATTTGCGCTTGCTATCAAAACATGCCTCAATATTTGTTTGCCTCGTGTTAATTTGCGATAAATAACTTTGCTGACAGATTGTATACATCATAACGAGCAGCACGTAGTAATATACCTTAAATGCTTTGTCGGTTCTCTGCATATTGATGATTTTACATGTATCGCGCATGCGCAGAAACGTCAATTGGAACATTTATAACGCCCGGAAAATATAAGCGCTACACCGCAGCAATGCGTGTGTGAATGTATGTATATATATATATATATATATATATATATATATATATATATATATATATATATATATATATATATATATATATATATATATATATATATATATATATATATATATATATATATTATATATATTATATATATATATATATATATATATATATATATATAATATATATAATATATATATATATATATATATATATATATATATATATATATATTACCGGGAGCTAGGTCCAGCTATCAGGATGTTTTCTGCAGTTTTTTCACTAGTATTTCCTGATAACTGATACACTGGACCATATCAAGTTGGTAATAACAACTCACAACTCGGGGTCTCATTAGTAATGTCCGTGATGGTCTTGCTCATGGTTGTTTATATCCGTGGGAGGCAACGTCCATGGGGGGTTACAATGTATGTGAAGAGTGTTATGCCTATCGTGTGTTATGTCCGTGACGGATTATATCTGTGACGGGTTATGTGTTCGTGACGGATTGTGTTGTTTTGTTCTACACTCAAATCCAAGCCAGCCGCCGTGGTAAAAGCCAGTGACACTGCCACGAGCGGTCGTCAAGTACTTCGGTCGTCCAGTGGTTGCAGGGACGGGGTGATGTCGCCGGATGGGTGGCGCTGGCGAAGATAGGACGGGCTGGGCCGCGCGCTTCCTGGCCATCCGGCGGTCGCGCCGGCAAAATGCAAAATGGTAAACCAAGGGTCAGGAACGATGTCGCGCTTAAATTTTCCCGGTCGTTAAAAACGTTCCGATTGACGTTTCTGCGCATGCGCAATAAAAGTAAAATCCAGCGAAACAACAAAGCCTTTTCGGTATAAATGCCACGGGCTGTTCGTTAACTTTCCTGTGATGATTATTGTGAAGATTTTTTAAAATGTCGTTCAGTGCAATAAAATATTACGTATTTTAAACAAATCACTTTTCGCTGCACAGTGATGATTTTACATATATATGCGCATGCCCATGCGCAGAAACGTCAATCGGAGCGTTTATAACGCCGGAAAAATGTAAGCGCTACAATGGCATCCATGCGCAAATGAAAAACTGACCCACGTGTAATGACCACGAGTCAACTAAAGACAGGGCATGCAATGGGTTTAAGAATACACGTGATCGTGCATCCACGCCGATTTATGCAAACCAAACATTGCCAAAAGGGAGATGTAATGTAAATATATGCAGCAGGCTTCCAAGAATTGAGACCCATGTTACGAGACACGAAACTATACAGCATGTCTGACCAATGTAATTGTAAGAAACATGGAAAATAGACGTGTGTCATCTGGACCAGATCAAGCATAAAGGAACACAGCAAACGAGTGGAGGAGAAAACTGCGACAGAATAGATACAAATGCCATAATAACGAAATACAAATATACAAAAAAAAAATTCAAGTAACCCTGAAGTCATTTGGACTATGTAGGGATTTGGTAATTATGAAGAAATGAAATCATGGTCAACTCAACTCACTCCTGACGACAGTGATGCCAAATAAAACAATAACAACAGAATGCAAGTCTAGTAACCGAGCAACTATTATTTCGAATCCTTAATAGCCATTAACCATCACGCACATCGAGAATAATGACACAAATAATTTTCGTCGTTCTCTCAAATCTGGTGCTGCAGTCAGCGACAGAAGTAGCGAATTCCTAACTTATTCCTATTTGAATGTTGAATGTTTTTGGGAAACGATAGGACTGGGAAGGAAAATCTGACACAGGCATCTTGAAACCCACTGTACTT
>OZ024855.1:8842207-8844707 GCA_964017155.1 Oasisia sp. SBJ-2009
TGTTACAACCTTTTCAAGAATTTTAGATATGAAGCTCCAATTAGAAACAAGTCTATAATTTTTCAAGTTATCTTTCGACAAAGTTGTCTTTTTAAGTAATGGATTTACATGCGCCTGTTTAAAATCATCAGGAAAAATACCTGTCCTCAGTGACACATTTACAATATTTGTTATAGTACCAAGTAAGGTGTCAATGCATGCTTTCAACAATACAGTTGGCATTGGATCTATATCACAACATTTATTTGGAGAAGATATAATAATTTGCCTTACTTCTTCAGCAGTAGCTGGAGTAAAAGAAGAAAGTAGAGAACTTATCGGTGGAGGCTGAACTTCTACTTTGTTTAACATATGAACAGGAAAGGAAGACTGTATACGGGTAATTTTACCCTTAAAATAACCTGAAAATAGATCACATAGAGAACATAATGAATTATGTTTTGGCAGAGAAGGGGCAGCCCGTCTGTGTAGGATTTTATTAATGCAACTCCATAACTGGTGAGAATTTTCAGAGTTACTTGAAACCATGTTAGTGAAATATTCAGATTTAGCTTTTGCCATTTGTCTATTGCAAAGATGATACTGTTTAGAATAACGTGACCTATCAAGTGATGAGCGTGTTTTACGCCAAACACGTTCAAGATAACGACGTCTCCTTTTAGATAGTAACATTTCGGATGTCATCCAAGGAGAAGGTGATTGTTTTGAAATATATTTATAAGCAAGTGGAGCATGTTTATCAAGTAGTGTCTTAAGGACATCACAAAATTGTCTATATATATATATCACACTCATGAAATGCTGGACTTATAAACAAATCTGAATTTAAAATATCATCATTGAAGGCAGTAATATATATTTTATGTATAGGCCTATAGGAATTTTTTTTCTTCAATATCAATGGTGTTGTAAACATGTTAATATCAACAATTACAGTATGATGGTCTGACAACCCATCTGAAACAGTAGTTTTTTTTTATATTATTACAACCTGAATGAGTTATTATAAGATCAAGCCAATGGCCATGTATATGTGTCGAACAGTTTACATGTTGTTTTAAATCAAAGGATGTTAGAATATCATCAAACATTGTAGTAACTCCAGAGTCCAGTATGGGTCATTCCCTCCACCGTCTACAAAGTTGTTGCCGTGAGCGGTTTGCTCACGACATTGACTATATTTATGCTGCGTCATTATGCACGTGCGTTCACTGTGAATTCAGTTTCGTGACACATGAAGTACTAATTATTACGAGTGGACGAGCTATATTTGATTATTTCATTACTGTTTTTGTTAGCTAACCACAAACGGTTCATTATTTCACCTAACGGTAGCAGTACTACGTGTCGGATAGTTTGATCCTTGCCATTAAGTAAGCACTTGTTTGGGTGCACCGGCCTTTCCTGTACCTGCGTAGTAACTGACACAATATACACTTACAAGTCTATTAATGTTTCTAATGCGCAGGGTAATGAAGATATGAAACCGTACCGTGAAAGCTGTGCGCACAGTAAAAACATCGTCCGTATTCATATATACCAATTATACATTATTTTAGCCCTGATGCACAAGATGCCGTGGGACTTCTTTGCAAGAAGTCTTACATTAATAGAAACTGTCAAAACCATCGCCATTACCCTGTGTATCAGCGTTCAGCGTAATTGATAATTGGTCTATATGAATATAAACGTTGTTTCTGTTGTTTTCCCTGTTTGTGTATCCTAGCACGAGCATGAAAGTCTTGGACAATCAGTGTAGTGAATGTAAGGCACGCATGTATGAATCAGCCATGTCATGGAGAGTAATCGATTTTCTTGCATTTGAACTTCAAATTTGATTCAGCGGACAACACCAACAACAACACTACCAGGCCGAATGCCTGGTAGTTTTCCACTCGTCCTAGTTATCAAGTCTTAAAGCACACACCTTTATACTGAATGCCGTTAAAGCTGATACATAATATTGGTGTATTCCAAGTATAAGGGATACCTTATAATGGGAATACACCAATGTTCAACTACTCATTTCTTTTTAGAACATTATCACTAAGCCGAACTATCTATATTGGCACTAAGGGTGATCCCTGCCACGGTGTTTGATGTCCTCAATGGTTCACACGCGCACACACGCACACACGCACACACGCACACACGCACACACGCACACACGCACACACGCACACACGCACACACACATATATATAATGTATATATATATATATATATATATATATATATATATATATAGCTGTACTAAATTAAGCTTAAGCGTACCCGATTATAGGTATCCTCGAAATGTCTCACATATCTGACGTACGAATGCGTGTCTATAACTATAACACAAATACAAAACTGAACTAAACTTGGATCTTCCCAGTGGATATTATGCATTCCATAGTCTATTTGCGCGCGCGCGCGCGTGTGTGTGTGTTATGTGTGTGTGTGTGTGTGTGTGTGTGTGTGTGTGTGTGTGTGTGTGTGTGTGTGAGTTTGTTTTATG
>OZ024855.1:8849707-8854707 GCA_964017155.1 Oasisia sp. SBJ-2009
CTGAAACATACACTGACATACCACAATTAATGCTTTGCATGCCGTATTTATTAAGATACGGGGATATTGAATTTGGCAGCCATTTTGAAAAATGGCCGTCGCCACGTTATGCCCAGTTTTTGAATTTTCCACCTAGTAGAATATTCAAGCCATATGTATATAATACCCAAATCAACAGTCAAACTTCGAAATGTCTACGGGCAGGTCCTGGACTACGTGGGCTCATCTCGCGTATCAGCGGGAAATCGGGCGACACGAGGCCACCCGTCCCGTGACATACAATTGGCAAACCGGGCATTAATCCGTAAATCCGCCTAAACACCTGTGCAATATTCCCTCGACGAAATATCGAGACATGTAACCGCTTAACACAACTAAGACCGACAATTAAAAGATCCGGTAGGGGCTGTACAAAATGGGTGTCAAATCAAGATGGCAGCAAACAAAGGAATAATATCATGACAAGTCAGCATAAATTAATTTAGCAATAGAAAACAAATGACTAACCAAAATAATAGACAACACGAAACGGTACTAACCTCATATAGACGTTGAGATAAGTATTTGTTTTGGGAAACAAAACCGTGTTATGTCCTGACGAATCGCATGACTAACGCTGAACAAAGCTTAACAGTATAGCAACTTCACAAAGTATAATATTATTTTAACGCATGTAAAAATAGTCATACGTACACACACTCACACACACACATACACACACATACACACACGCATACACACACATATATACACACATAAACACGATACACACCCACACACCCACACACACACACTCCCACACACACACACACACACACACACACACACACACACACACACACACACACACACACACACACACACACACACAACACACACACACACACACACACACACACACAGCACACACACACAACACACACAGATCCATATATATATATATATATATATATATATATATATATATATATATATATCTATATATATATATATATATATATATATATATATATATATATCTATATATATATATATATATATATATATATATATATATATATATATATATATATATATATATATATATATATATGCTGACCCTAGGATCTAAACTGAAAATTATCTTACAAACATTCCACCATGTTCACAGTTACGAAAAAGCTCCAAGGAATGCCAAATTTATAATAATCCATAGGTCACAAACAAAGGAATAATATCATGACTTGGAAGTATTGAAGCTAGTTGTCTTGGAAAGGTATACCTGGCAGCCGCCGTTTAACGAATGAAAGTTGCCGCTGGTTCAGGCACGTGAGACACAAAAGAAACCTCAGTACAGCAGGGTGACTGGACATTTGCCAAGTGACTGAAATTGGGGCGCCACCAAGGTACACATGAACTGCAGGTGTTAGCATAGACCAGACGCCGGTACCTGGCAGAGACTGGCACGGGTAATTAATAGCACACAGTGTGTTGACGAAACACGTCATAGGTTCAAGATATCATGTAGGTTAGCTGACTTTTTATATTCTACTGTGGGAGCCAATATGCTGTCAAATAGGAGGGCCGAATCATATTTTTAACTCAGTTGAATTAGTGTATTATCTTTATCCAACTTACAACCTGACGACGAGAGTTTTGGAACTGTTGGCCGTAGGAAGATGACGCACAATAATAGGTGTAACATTGTATCACCTTCGTAGGTAGTGCATGTCGATCTGTTGACAACTGGACTATTTACTGATTTTTAGATTGATTAACACTTTTGTCTGGATGTTCCCTTGAGCTTGGTTTCGATGAATTTAATGGAAATAGAAGTGTGCATATTATTATTATTAGTTCGTAAATGTTAGTAATATATTACCTACACGTGGTCTGGTCAGCTGCTTACTCAGTAAACACATATGTGCACATTCGCCGTAAGAAAGCAAACTCCCAACAACAGTAACTTTTCAACAAACTTAATAGATTTTAACTTCAAGTTAAAAAGAAACTGTGTTAGAATGTGTTAGTGTTTCGCACGTAACATATTTAGCCAAAACGCATGATTAGCTGTAGCGATGCATTTTGGAAAAGGAGGTAATCAATCAGGCAAAAAATGGGGAAGAATGGATATGATCTGTTCAAGACGCGAGCAAAGACAAAGCAAGCGTCGTTAATATCAGCGCGCGTAGCCATAGCCTGCTGTCGGCGGCCTGACGAACGCAAGGCAACCCACTGGCAAAAGTGACACACGATCAATTTCCACATACAGTCAAATAAGAACACCAGCAGGGCGACGTCCAAAAAGACGGGTGGCAAGGCGGCAGGGTCCACACAGGCGCGGGCGAGGTCAAAATACTGCCAACGTCAATAATCCACGTTAATCCTGGACCTGCCCTATAGGCCTGTAGACATTTCGGAGGTATCGAAGTTTGACTGTTGATTTGGGTAATATATACATCTGGCTTTAAAATTCTACTAGGTGGAAATTTCAAAAACTGGGCGTAACGTGGCGACGGCCAGTTTTCAAAATGGCTGCCAAATTCAATATCCCCGTATCTTAATAAATACGGCATGCAAAGCAATAATTGTGGTATGCCAATGTATGTTTCAGGAGACTCCAATTTCAAATATACAATTACTTGGCTCCTGTGGCATTTATTTCCGCCATTTGTAAAGATGGCGGTTATCAATAAAAATTTCCCAATATCTCAAAACTACGTCACCTAGAGCAATGTTATTGACGTTGTTGGATAGCTTGGTGGATAGCGATATCAAATATGTTATTTGTTACCTTCAATAACATAACAATTCGCGCCATTTTTAAAAATGGCGTCTGTCAAAGCCCATTATGTCCGTATTTAAGAAATACGGTGTTTAGATCCATCTTTCACCACATCTTAAGTGCTTCATGTCGTCGAAGGGTGTAGCAGATATACTGTGGAGACCTGTTTGACCCACTGTTAACATTAGTTATAAGTTTGAGACAGTTCAACGCCGTATATGATATGTTCCCTGTTATCGCTCAGTATACATGAGATCATATGGCGAGACCATTAATCGATGTGTCATCTGTATATAACCAAATGCCAATATAATTCTGAATTTCATGTATGTTTGAAAAGTGTCATCACCAGAACACATTACAGATGGAAAGGTGCATGTGAAAAACACGTTTATAGGTTAAAGCCTGCATCACTCAGCCCAGGACTACCATCGATCTATATAGATTATCAGGTCCTGAGCAGTTAAATTATGTTTTAAGCCAGGTGGTAATTGCCTACGAGATATATCCCCACTGTTATAACTATCCCAAAAGAGACGTAGTAATGTGGTATTTGTTTACAATAAGCGAAGTTTGCCTCATTGATTGAAGACCTTTCTATTGTATACCAACACACAAGTACATTATTCTAGCTATTATTATTTCAAACTTTTTTTGTTTCGTGTCTTCCCATATTTCAGATGATTGAAAATAAACGTGGCCATACATAAAAATACATAATAACTTGAGATATTTACATTCGAATTTTCAAGTCTGCTCTTGCATCTTCTGAACTTGATGTATTATTTTCATATTGGGCAAGACCGTCGAGCCACTTTATGGTGGGGAGACAAGCAGGAAACGTGTCAGTCACGTAGCTGAGCTCAAAGATGACATTGTTAACACAGTAATACATAAACTACAAGAAGCAATCCATAATCCTTACACACGCAGCACAAGCTCTCATAGACCAGAATCCGTGTTTTTCCGGACTACATTGACTGTACCATACATTGCACCATACTACAATCAATGTACGTGGGAGTGATAGGGTTCGGTTACGTCAATACAATTGCTCTAGGTGACGTAGTTTTTGAGATATTGGGACATTTGTATTGAAGACCGCCATCTTTAAAAATGGCGGAAATAAATGCCATAGGAGCTATGCAATTGTATATTTGAAATTGGAGTCTCCTGAAACATACACTGACATACCACAATTAATGCTTTGCATGCCGTATTTATTAAGATACGGGGATATTGAATTTGGCAGCCATTTTGAAAAATGGCCGTCGCCACGTTATGCCCAGTTTTTGAATTTTCCACCTAGTAGAATATTCAAGCCATATGTATATAATACCCAAATCAACAGTCAAACTTCGAAATGTCTACGGGCAGGTCTTGGACTACGTGGGCTCATCTCGCGTATCAGCGGGAAATCGGGCGACACGAGGCCACCCGTCCCGTGACATACAATTGGCAAACCGGGCATTAATCCGTAAATCCGCCTAAACACCTGTGCAATATTCCCTCGACGAAATATCGAGACATGTAACCGCTTAACACAACTAAGACCGACAATTAAAAGATCCGGTAGGGGCTGTACAAAATGGGTGTCAAATCAAGATGGCAGCAAACAAAGGAATAATATCATGACAAGTCAGCATAAATTAATTTAGCAATAGAAAACAAATGACTAACCAAAATAATAGACAACACGAAACGGTACTAACCTCATATAGACGTTGAGATAAGTATTTGTTTTGGGAAACAAAACCGTGTTATGTCCTGACGAATCGCATGACTAACGCTGAACAAAGCTTAACAGTATAGCAACTTCACAAAGTATAATATTATTTTAACGCATGTAAAAATAGTCATACGTACACACACTCACACACACACATACACACACATACACACACGCATACACACACATATATACACACATAAACACGATACACACCCACACACCCACACACACACACTCCACACACACACACACACACACACACACACACACACACACACACACACACACACACACACACAAACACACACACACACACACACACACAGCACACACACACAACACACACAGATCCATATATATATATATATATATATATATATATATATATATATATATATATATCTATATATATATATATATATATATATATATATATATATATATATATCTATATATATATATATATATATATATATATATATATATATATATATATGCTGACCC
>OZ024855.1:8859707-8894707 GCA_964017155.1 Oasisia sp. SBJ-2009
TTAAGCTAACACCTGACAAGACACACAACTGTAACAACAATGTCAGGGCACCCTTGCAATATGAAACACACTTTTTTTTTATCAACAAAGGCTTGCTCACACACACACACACACACACACACACACACACACACACACACACACACACACACACACAAACACACACACACACATACACACACACACATACATACATTCACATACATACACACACACACACACACACACACACACACACACACACACACACATACACATACATACGTACACGTACACGTACACGTACACGTACACGTACACGTACACGTACACGTACACGTACACGTACACGTACACGTACACGTACACGTACACGTACACGTACACGTACACGTACACGTACACGTACACGTACACGTACACGTACACGTACACGTACACGTACACGCACACGCACACGCACACGCACACGCACACGCACACGCACACGCACACGCACACGCACACGCACACGCACACGCACACGCACACGCACACGCACACGCACACGCACACGCACACGCACACGCACACGCACACGCACACGCACACGCACACGCACACGCACACGCACACGCACACGCACACGCACACGCACACGCACACGCACACGCACACGCACACGCACACGCACACGCACACGCACACGCACACGCACACGCACACGCACACGCACACGCACACGCACACGCACACGCACACGCACACGCACACGCACACGCACACGCACACGCACACGCACACGCACACGCACACGCACACGCACACGCACACGCACACGCACACGCACACGCACACGCACACGCACACGCACACGCACACGCACACGCACACGCACACGCACACGCACACGCACACGCACACGCACACGCACACGCACACGCACACGCACACGCACACGCACACGCACACGCACACGCACACGCACACGCACACGCACACGCACACGCACACGCACACGCACACGCACACGCACACGCACACGCACACGCACACGCACACGCACACGCACATATATATATATATATATATATATATATATATATATATATATATATATATTTATATATATATATATACACGTATATACATACGCACGCGTACATTCTTCTTGATTCGGTCATCAAATAATATTGTATTTTTCTTCGGTATGTTGTATCCATAGGCAGAACATAAGAAAGGTGAACCTAGTTGTCTTGGAATGGTAAAACTGTCAACCGTTTAACAGATGCAATTTACAACTTGGTCGAGCATATGAGACACAAAAGGAACCTCAGTGCAGGCAGGGTGAATGGTTGCCGATACATTTCTTCTCATTCCTTTGAGATCGTGTCTTATCGCTCTCCAAGCTACAACAGGAATGAGAGGTTTGTGAATGTTGACCGTAGGAAAACAACGCTCATCCATGTGTGTCGCGTGTATCACCCTAGTTCATAATATTTGTCGTTCTGTTGACAACTGGAATATTTACCGATGTTGAGATTGCCCAATTATTAGGTCATGGTGTGGCGCTGAGCTTGGTTTCCCAAAATATTGGGGCAATACTCGTTTTCTTCTTATTATCATTAGTTAATATATGTAGCGTCGTACCCATTTGATGTGTGCGGGCACATGTTGCCCACACGCGTTATGGCCAGCTGCATACTAACTGCATGAAGGAGGCGTGGCTTTGTGAAGCACGTGACCTTGCCATGACATGCGCAGACATTACAAATCTTCGCCCCAACCCACTGACAATCCTTTATATAACACGCGTTCGACACCACCAAGGCAGAAGTTCCGCGACGTTGTCTTCGATTACGAACTCACAACTGCCATCGAGGGCGCTCACGTTGAGAACATTATTGCCAAATCTCGTAAGTGGTAAGTACACGACATAGATTCACAACGCTGCTTAAAATAAACCCATGTTTGCAATGGTCGGAGATTCTCTAAAAGTATTTGCTTGCTTGAATTAGTAAGTTGGCTTCATTTGCTTCCTCAAATAAAATATACGTCGCCCTTTTGTGACCTTATTTCCTAATTCCCGGTAAGATGCCTGAAAAGTAATCCAATTAATGTGTTATTGCTTCTTTGATGTTACACAGTGTACAACAAATTATATATGTGGTGGTGCATCTGTCATCGCCTTTTCTTTGTATGTATTACTTTGAACACCGTGATGTACTGTGTGTATAAGGAGTCTGTATTCCACTAGGTCAAGACGATATTGACGGACAAACATGATACTGTATCACGCACTGTTCGCAACGGCGATGCTGATTTTGCTCGGAGAAGGACATTGCCGTGACCCGTGTCTGGTATGTATTCGTTATTTTATTCTCCAAACATATAATCGGTGTAGCTCGTAGGCAGCTTAGAGCTGTTTGTGTCGCAGGCGAGAGTGATCATCATACCGACTATAACAGTCGATTGGTATCAAGACATCGAGTGAAATTCTCGTTGTTCACTTGCTAATGCATAACAACAGTATGTCATAACTTACACAGTTTACAGTTATTAAACAAAGGCAAAGAGGATCTCGGCAGATTAGCAGATATATCATTACGGACTATTATATTTCAAAATCTTAAGTGTATAGTTATATTTCCAACACTTTACCACCTGTTCTTTTCTGATATTATTCGGTTTGACATTCGACGTGACACAACCACCATTGTGCAATAGCCCTAGTAAAAAACAATGCATTAACGTTTACGCTGCAAAAAAACGAAACATCACGACTAACGTTGTAACCATTATTTGCTATCAATATAAACAATACAAAACGAACACGTAATTTATTTCGTTGCTGCAAAGATAATGTTATATCAACATTTCAGAGAATGACGTGCCCTGACGGGCAGTTCTGTGTGTCTATTGTTCCACCTTGTCCTCGGCCTCCTTGCCCCACGGTCGGCATTTGCGTCTCATCAGGTACGTCATCTTTATGGTTAAGATTGTGTGTATATATATATATATATATATATATATATATACATATATATATATATATATATATATATATATATATATATTTATATATCTATATATATATATATATATATATATATATATATATATACATATATACACGCACATCCATCATGTACATATAATATGTTATTTATTATGGACATACAAGGCACACAGGATTATTTTGTAATTTACATAAATAGTTTAATTTTACTTTCCGCAATATATAATGGGTTTTAGTGAGTTTTAAATGTACTGATCTTCTTCATTTCCATGGTAATAATAAAAATATCCATCACTGTGAGCAGATCACATTTTGCATGTCTTGGCTTGTTTCAGCCTCGCCGGCCATATGTCCGCCTTTATTCTGTTCTGATGCTCGATGTCCGACTGGTTTGGTACGGAAGTATAACAGCGCCGGGTGTCCGACTTGTGATTGTTACGATCCGTGTGAGGTACAAAGAAATGTACTTTTATAGTCTTGGCTTGGCCCAGCAGTAATTTGTAACGGGAAGCCTGCGTGGGAAAGGTATAGATCAACGGGTAATGCGGTTAACTCTGATCACCTCGGCGTAATTGCCAATCAAAATTGGATGTTTTGCTTACCATATTAACGTGTTGCATGCGGAATATTTCAAATTTCAGATATTGTTCTATAATAGTACCAGTAACATAATACTACTAAGTACTACTACTACTAATAATAATCGCATTTGTAAAGCGCCATTTATCCGGAATATTCTTCCGCTCAGAGGCGCTTAAACTAGAACATTTGTAAAATATAAATATCTAAAAATATTCAAACATTCAACATGCATTCTGGCATCCTCGCTTTAAATTAAGCGTTTATGTCTGAAGGTGATTGATAGCAACATTTCACAGCTCATCTAATGGGTATTTTGTTTAGTTGTGTATATTGTATTAACATGTTCTACAACATTAGTATTTAACACGGTTGCATGTGTACCAGGGAGTGCGGTGTCCACTGAACCAGGTGTGCGCAGTCCGAGCGAATGACACGTGTGTCCAAGCCGTGTGCGTAGGTGAGATCTTAGTCTTTCAAAAGGAACAATACATGCTATCAGCAAATGGTAATACATAACCATCACCAACATAAAATAGTAGTATAATATTATTAAGTGTTCATATGTTGTGTGTACACAATGTCGAAAAACAAAATGAACACAATTCGTCTACATGAAATTAGAGTTATGGCGAAATCGCTTCCAAAATGTGAATGTATAATCCGCAGGTTGCTGATATTTATTAGCAACGTCAAACCAAACGCGAATATATTATTACAATTCTTACTAACGACCTGATGATCATAAAATACGCTTATAATCACAGTCAACAATCCTGAAATTACATGAACTCACGACGCTTTCAATTGTAAATAATAGGACAACCTTACGCTTATCGAAATTGTCAATGTAATTAAATTATAAAGTCAATAATGTTTTACAGTAACAACACTATAAACATCTTATTTTGGTCAATAAATATTATGTTTTCGTACTTCTCTTTGTTTTGCATTTTTATATATCTGTCGCTTTGACGTAGACCTTTCTGATGTGAGGTGGCTACAGGAAAGTGAAACCACTGGAGCTAGTTGCTCGTTGAATCAGCCTGATATAATATCATCCGACATACACACTATTGCATACATAATCGTTTTACAATGCATCAATAATAATAGTTTCAGTATAATATATATATATATATATATATATATATATATATATATATATATATATATATATATATATATATATATAATGTCAAAAGCCATTTCCTTAGAGTTTATAATTACCTTTTAGTTTTAATTAGTATCGAATATAAAGTTACTGGGTTTATGCTACAGATACATAGCGACTTCGAATGTATAATATCTTCAGGTAAATTATACGCAGTTCGAGCCCTTGCTTCTTTCAAGGAGGGCTCTACTATTAATACGCACGGCTCGTTATTATGATATGAATATGAGTAACCAATACGTGAATAAACAGTTAATGTATAGGTCTTGTTACGAACGTTACACACACTAATGATTTCGTATCATGCTCTGCACAACGTGGACTATTACATATGACCTTCTCTAACGTGAATTACAGATAGCATGATGTGCTACGGGTGGACGGAGCCTCACTACGACACCTTTGACGGAGCCGGCATCGACTTCCAGGGCGTCGGCACGTACGTCATGTCACAGCTCAGCCGATCGGTCGATTCGCAAAGGTGTGAAGGTCTTCCTGACTTCCAAGTGATGGTTGATCAGGAATACCGAGACATGAATCCGGTTGCTTCCTACATCACGGCGGTCACGCTGGTATTGCCTGGCATAGTGACGATCCATATCGGATTACACAGAGAAATGACTGTGGTAAGTAATGTCTGTTTCTGCTTGCATGACATAACAACAGTAATAATAGTAGACCTTATGTGGCACTCAATACGTTGACAAATAGAGCTCGGAGAAGCAGTAAACAGATAATTACAGGTAGTCATCTATGGAGACAAGCAAGAGTTAAAATTGTAGCGTGGAGACAACCAAAGGCTTATGTGTGCACCAATGAACTTGTCCCATGAATACATGAATTTAAGCGGACTCTGGGCATGCAATGATGCACACATATAATGCAGCACGCACAAACAAACAATATACAACTACAACAAAACACACACAAACATTCCAACCACAATCACACGCATACATACATACATACATACATACATACATACATACATGCATACATGCACACACACTCACACATGTACAAAACACATTAAAATACACATTCTCATGCACGTAAGCATATATACACACACGCACACACATACACACACAATTACACATATTTATAACTATACACACATCATACACAAATACGCACGTGTACATAGACGTACATACGTACATATGTTATAGATAAGCGGCGCCATACCAGACGACATGCCGATTACCACGGTTCTGGTTTCTCCGCCTCCTCCCTTCACGTTCGACACGAGCACGATTCTGCGCATCAAGACCAGCTTTGGTCTCGTCGTGCAGTACGATGGATTGATGTGGGCATCTGTTTTCTTACCGGTCAATTATCGATATTGCGTCGAAGGTACATTGATGTTAACGTTACACTTTTCGAAATAAAACCATATTCACATCAAGAGTGTGTAGCATAGCTTGCCACACGACCAACTGCTATGTTGTGGTGTTTATGTCGTGTAGATCCACCTCGTATTAATGCAGCCGTCTCTTCTGCAGTTAATGTATTACTCACACCCACCCACACACACCCACACCCCCACACACACGTACGCGCGCACACACACACACACACACACACACACACACAACACACACACACACACACACACACACACACACACACACACACACACACAGTTTGAGTGAGTGATCGAGTGAGTGAATGAGAAAGAGAGTTAATGTGAAAAAACAAGTTCTGCGTAATCACAAGAATCTCAATTTTAAACCGTAACGATCAAATACGGGATTGGCATATGCGTTGTTTACAACGTTAAGACGAAATATCTTAATTGCATTACTGGTGTATATATTTCTCAACTTTGCACGACAATTTCGCTATGAATTGTCTCGCGCGTGTCATATTTGAATATCACGTACAATGACGATACCATCATCTCTCTCCTATCTTATGAACGGAAGATCATTAGCACCATCACCAGATTCAACATCATCGCCATCATCATCACCCCCACACCGTTATCGCCACATCACTAAATTTGATGTCCTTTTCTATCCTTAGGTCTGTGTGGTAATGCTGACGGCAACAAAGAGAATGACTACCGCAATAGGATCGGCATGGATGTCAGCAGGCTGCCGGTGAACAGGAAGTTCTGGTCGCTCGGCAACAGCTGGCGCGTGGTCGATCCCTCCGCACCAGTAAAACCTGGAGACGGCCTCAGTACAGATGACATTTCACAGTTCCGTTCTCGCAGGTTAGTTATGTATTTTCGTCATGACATACACATTTTATTTTGCTTACAGTTGAACAATATATACTGTATTGTTTTGTTGCTGTTGTAAAATGGATAAGTGCGTATTTATGAAGAAATATGTTTTCTTCTGGCGTAAGTATTCGCATACGCCAAGTTGATCTGCGAGAACCTTGGTGTTGAACAGACATGCTTTGCATCCCTAATGAACTTTCGACACGTATGTCAAAGACACATCAACATTCCAGTCCCAGCCATACAGTGATGATGCCAAGAAACACAAAGTTTTAATTCATACCCTCTGACTGAAGACCGGTGCCTATAGCAATATATAAAACACATTTTCTTTCCGTAGGAGTGCGGCGAAGGAAGACGGAACAGAGGTGGCGGCACGTTACGAGATGGCGCCGTTAACCGGCGAGGAACAGTGAGTGTCACTTAATGTATGCGCCCCCGTCACTCACCTTCTTTTGTGTAAAGCAGCGATTCAGGACCACTGTTTATTGAAATAATGTCAATATGTCTTACCACGGGTAAATACTTAAGTTAGTTATCGCAAGCAATATATCGAATATGAATATATTGCTATGCTTCCATTCCGATAGAAGAATAGGAAGTTCAGCAAACCTACTACCAATGTCATAAATTACACATGTCATAGGTAATATAATATTAATGTCCATGACGTCATATTATCCTTTATCAGTCTCGATAGCTTGTGTCATAGTTAAATTGATTTGCTTTGAAAACACCCTTACCAATTTGTAAGTAATAATCATGTACTCGTTTGAAGAAGATACATCAGTGATTTGTTGTTGTTACTGGAATATGTTACATAGTTCAATGTGTATTTACATCCCTAGGACCGTGGACAAGAGGGACCTGTCGTGTACCAAGGACATGATGCCGACGGTTGAAGAATTGTGCGGCGTCATAATAAACGAAAATGGACCATTCAACGAGTGCATCAAGAGAATGGTGCGTACACACTGAACGTATCAGTATTCGTAAGTTCGTGAAACTATTCTCCAATTTGAAAATATATTTACTTTTGACTTTCCTTCAGCGTAATTATGACGTCCAAACTCACCTCTACGTTTCGACAGTCAACACAGTACGTCCATTGGAAACCAGAAAACCTTTTGTATGAGGCTGGACTGGATGAAGACATGAATGAATATAAAACACCCAAGCGTTACAATCGATAACAAAAAAAAAAAAAAAAAAACCATCAATAACCATGGAACACACAGTAACTACAATGAACCAGATCTAATGCAACTACTGTAATAGACTGGAAGAGTATCAATGTAATTAACAGACACATATGTGCGAGGTGGATTAAACAGGCTACCTGGAACCGTAGGACAGCTACAACAATGAACAGAGACGAGGGAGATGCCGACACCACGTGGAGCACAGAACTATGTTATATAGAAGGAACAACTGCGGATGATAAAGATTGTCTACGATTGTTAAAACTTCCACGTGGGTTCGAACTTCGTAGATACTTATTACAATTCTGTATTAATATATTCGCTGACTTAAGATCAAAATACACCATGCCGTTACTTATCTGAGAGCGTTTGCAACTTTCGGAAAAAAAACAGAGAGGCATGACTGCCAGCGGCTAGGCGAAACGACAATGCAACTACCCTTACACGGATGAATAAAGTTGTGTTGTATTGTATTTTAGTTACCGAAACTGGTAATTCAAGAAACGATAATCAATAAGTTGTTATCATGTTATATTAAAATATAGACACCAAAATTACCAGCATATACGCATCACTGTAACAGTATACTATATAATGTTGCATGTGTCTCATCAAATGAACCGATTCGGGTCATGTAACTCTAAATATCGAATAACAACTAATACATGTTGTACTTTCTCACAGCCCGAAAGAGCAAAGGCTATCTACAATGGCTGCAAGTACGACGTGTGTGCCAACAGGGTGAGTAATACGTACTTATCATATGAAGCTTACATAAGGTCATCTACAAATCTGCTATGTATTTCATAGGTTGAAAATTAGTTAGGCATGTAGGATGGTCTTCGAAGTAGTTTTATGTACCTAGAAAAGTTGTTAAAAAGTGGTTTGTCCCTCCATTGACGTATGTAGCATATGTCTAAGCAATGATATTATCGCAAGTGGCCTCTAAGGAAATAAGTATGTTGTACTCAGAGGGAAATTTAGTTGGGTTGGACAACTCCGAGCCGCCAATGGTTTCATTAAGAACACTACCCCAGGTGTCGTCCTATACATCTTGTGTGGATGGATGTGTGCGTATGTTTGCATGCGTGCCTTTATTTGCCTGCTTGTTATGGTGTTTGTGTGTTGATATGTCTGTTTGTTTGTTTGTTTGTTTGTGTGTGTGTTTGTTTGTTTGTTTGTTTGTTTGTTTGTCCGAATGTATGTATGTATGTCTGTGTATATGTCTGTGTATATGTCTGTGTATATGTATGTGTATATGTCTGTGTGTCTGTGTGTCTGTGTGTCTGTGTGTCTGTGTGTCTGTGTGTCTGTGTGTCTGTGTGTCTGTGTGTCTGTGTGTCTGTGTGTCTGTGTGTCTGTGTGTCTGTGTGTCTGTGTGTCTGTGTGTCTGTGTGTCTGTGTGTCTGTGTGTCTGTGTGTCTGTGTGTCTGTGTGTCTGTGTGTCTGTGTGTCTGTGTGTCTGTGGGTCTGTGTGTCTGTGTGTATGTGTGTCTGTGTGTCTGTCTGTGTGTCTGTCTGTGTGTATGTCTGTGTGTCTGTGTGTGTGTCTGTCTGTGTGTCTGTCTGTGTGTCTGTCTGTGTGTATGTCTGTGTGTATGTCTGTGTGTCTATATGTGTGTCTATATGTGTGTCTGTCTGTGTGTCTGTCTGTGCGTCTGTCTGTGTGTCTGTCTGTGTGACTGTCTGTGTGTCTGTCTTTGTGTCTGTATGTGTGTCTGTCTGTGTGTCTGTATGTGTGTCTGTCTGTGTGTCTGTATGTGTGTCTGTCTGTGTGTCTGTCTGTGTGTGTGTCTGTGTGTGTGTCTGTCTGTGTGTCTGTCTGTGTGTCTGTCTGTGTGTCTGTGTGTCTGTCTGTGTGTCTGTCTGTGTGTCTGTCTGTGTGTCTGTCTGTGTGTCTGTCTGTGTGTCTGTCTGTGTGTGTATGTGTGTCTGTGTGTCTGTGTGTCTGAGTGTCTGTGTGTCTGTGTGTCTGTGTGTCTGTGTGTATGTGTGTCTGTGTGTTTGTGTGTCTGTGTGTCTGTGTGTCTGTGTGTCTGTGTGTCTGTGTGTCTGTGTGTCTGTGTGTCTGTGTGTTTGTGTGTATGTGTGTCTGTGTGTATGCGTGTATGCGTGTCTGCGTGTCTGTGTGTCTGTGTGTCTGTGTGTCTGTGTGTCTGTGTGTCTGTGTGTCTGTCTGTCTGTATGTGTGTCTGTCTGTGTGTCTGTGTTTCTGTGTGTCTGTGTGTCTGTGTGTCTGTGTGTCTGTGTGTCTGTCTGTCTGTCTGTCTGTCTGTCTGTCTGTCTGTCTGTATGTATGTATGTATGTATGTATGTATGTATGTCTGTATGTATGTATGTATGTATGTATGACTGTATGTATGTATGTCTGTTGGTACACTTGTTGGTTTTGCGCATGAGAATGTTCCTTCTCACGTATTCGTCTACCAGCTATCGTCATATATATTAATTGCAATGCAGCATGATACTATTCATTGTGTGTGACTATTCTTTACTACAGGACGACATGAAGCTGGCAACGTCACTGGCGCAATCAGCAATTGGGACATTTGTGGCTATTTGCGCAGGGAATGGCCTCATCGCCCAGGCGAAAGAAATCTGGTAGGTGTCTCATTAATTGGTGTTGCGAGGCCACTATAACTTTCGCGATGCCACCGACTAAATTGACCTTAATATGCATACGAAGAATGGCCTGATAAGTCGGTTCCGCATACGACAATGAATAACGTTACAAGAGTGGACTACTAAACGAAACGTCTACAATGTGCGAATATGGTTTGGTTTCACCTGTTATTGATACTGGTCTGTTGATGTTTCTGTGTTGACTAGATGCGACTCTAAGTGTATCTGCACCTGGGAGATGCCACGCTGCCGTAGCTACAAGAACACGTACGCTTATCGCTTCACCACGAGGTTGGCCAGTGGCGCCACCTGCGGAAGCAATCAGAGTAACTTCCTCAACAAAATATTATCCTGGATTCAATTAAGAACAGCGACTGCATGAACACACAAACAGACGAGAAATGTAATTAAACTGGCGCCTGGAAGAGATACATGATTGTTAAGATGACTGTTTTCCAGTGTGTTCGGCCTGATGTTAGTGTTACAGCGAATGAAGTAAAGTGTGTATCGTTCATGGTGTTGTATATATTTGAAACACATATTTAATACGAAACTGTACAGACATACACATAAAACACACATACACACACACACACACATATATATATATATATATATATATATATATATATATATATATATATATATATATATATATATATATATATATATATATATATATATATATATATATATGAGTGTGCGTGCGTGCATGCGTGTGTGAGTGAGTGAGTGAGTGCGTTTTTTCGCCGTGTTTTTATGTGTAAAACCGAATCACAATAAAAGTACACAATTATGTGTACAAATAGCTACATTCTAAAATATTGTCGTTTAGCTGTGATCAATGTTGTTAATCATTTTAATAGCAGCAATCATAGTTAAAATATGCAGTGATGTCAACAATGGTTGATTTCGGGTGGAAAGCACTGCTTAGTATAACAGTATAACATGGAATACACAACTGTAGGCCAAAACATACTGTGCAGATCCAACGGTTGATGGAGAACACATGCAAGGGTCTCCTCACAGACCGCCAGCAGGTGGAGGCACTTGACAAACCGACCGTTTTAGGTCGACACGAAAATGGAAATCATCCGTAACTACGTCACGTTTGGTGAGAACACCAACATCACGTCAAGAGTAAATGTTAAGTAAACACTGACAACGGCAGTAAACACTGTCTTAGTGTGATATGAGGAACATCGTCTATGCCTATTACAGTACATGTGGCATAACAAATTAATAACATATTACTGCAATGTCAACATCTACATTATAATATATTGACATCTACACTTACAGCACACAGTATGGCTTAGTACAGTATACAACACGTACCGTATATTTTTCGGTTTATGGTGCGCAATAAGTTTCTCTACTGTAAGGGAATGCGTTGGCTGACGACAACTTTGGGTGGTAAATGTTAATAACAATAAGCACAATATCCACCATATATGTGCACAATGTGTGGGTTTGTGCGTGCGTGCGTGTGTGTGCGTGCGTGTGTGTGTGTATGTGTGTGTGTGTGTGTGTGTGTGTGTGTGTGTGTGTGTGTGTGTGTGTGTGTGTGTGTGTGTGTGTGTGTGTGTGTGTGTGTGTGTGTGCATGGGTGTGTGAGAGCGAGACAGAAAGAGTGAGAGAGAAAGAGAGAAAGAGAGAAAGTGTGTATGTGTATGTGTGTGTGTGTGTGTGTGTGTGTGTGTGTGTGTGTGTGTTTGTGTGTTTGCGTGCGTGCGTGCGTGCGTGCGGGCGTGCGTGCGTGCGTGCGTGCGTGCGTGCGTGCGTGCGTGCGTGCGTGCGTGCGTGCGTGCGTGCGATTTCACGAACTATTGTTTAAAGAATACAAAAAGGCAACATGAGATTAGAACCTCCAAATAGTTGTTGAAGAGTGCGTGCGATTTTACGAACTATTGTTTAAAGAATACTAAAAGGCTACATAAGAATAGTATCTCCAAATATTTGTTGAAGAAACCGTGCTTTCATTCCAAAACACACAGGTATTTTTCACATCTATCCTGCACACAATGTGTGGTTATGGGCGTATTTGAAAATTTTCTGTCGCACGTCTATCTATAGTCAATTAGTTTTTTCCACACTGTTATCAGCATCGAACTGTTTTTCAACCATCACGACATTTAAATTTAGATATGGAAATACACGAATACTGCCCTAATGTACTGTTTGTTATAGTCATACATTAGGTGTGGCACCTGATATTGACATGCGCATGACATGTCGAATAATTAAAACTAAGAACGGCTAATCCATTATGTTATTTAGAATTACTAATCGTGACATAATATTGATATTAATATCAGTAGGGTGGATCTTCTGGTGGTTCTGCTACGGTTGCGTTGATGTACCATAGAAAAACCATCGCTCTTTCAGCCACGTTGTGAAGCTGCATCTGCGTTAAGTTCATCTTTACATATATATATATATATATATATATATATATATATATATATATATATATATATATATATATTATAATAGAAAATAATAACAATAACATAGTATATTAGGGTATACTCTTAACATAATATATTACATCATTTTATATATTAATCTCTGCGTCTGGATGTGTGTGTGTTCGCGAGGGGTATACACCGTTTTTCATAAGAGTCTTACTTAGAAATGTCCCCCAAGTTGATTAAGCAAACGCTATATATATATATATATATATATATATATATATATATACATATATATATATATATATATATATATATATATATATATATATATATATGTGTGTGTGTGTGTGTGTGTGTGTGTGTGTGTGTGTGTGTGTGTGTGTGTGTGTGTGTGTGTGTGTGTGTGTGTGTTTGTGTATGAAGCGAAAGGATGGTTTACCCCTTGCAAAACATGTACACAAAAAGGCTAATCCTCTAATAATAGTAAACTGACAGTGGTGGGCACGTCCAAACAAAACCTGCGATGGTTATATATACATAACTAACAACAAATACCCTACTAATACATGACATGGTGAGCTAATCAGACCAACAGGAAAAATAAACCATACTATATTCATGGTCAGCTAATACATTACTTGCCAAAGTGTTGGATATATATATATATATATATATATATATATATATATATATATATATATATATATATATATATATATATATATGTGACGCAAATTCCTCAAAGAACACATCAAATGCAGAGAAACAGAAACGTACTTCTCTCTTCGAGAACAGTACGTACACAAATGAACATCCAGTGGAGAAAAGCGATGGACGACCAATGGAATGTCAAAAGCAAGGAAGAAAAGCCTTTAATTAATAAATCGTGTACGTAACATTTAGCCACGGAAAGGTGTGACAGATCATTTATTGTGACACATACTATAAACACTAACACAGACACAGAAATAGAACATCAGGAAGATATGCAACACAAAAGTAGTGAAACGAGGTAGAGAGGGGAGGAAGATGGGCAGATATAAATATTCCATTGTATTGGGGGAAAACCGTGTTATGCTCTGTAGAATCCCTATACAAAGGGAGCGATGCCAGTTTGGCCTCGTTTTGAGTCCGGGTGCGCTTACTCCGGATTGTCAGCGGACTGACGCATATTTGCATAAGGCATGTACAAATCATCATTTATACCCGGTCGACGCTCAATGGCAGAACCGTGAGCTTGTTTGCTAAGCAAATACACAAGTGTGAATGCAGTTGGTAAAGGTAATTTAATAATTGTATCAACATGTATTACAATATATAAACCAATAGGCGAGACGCACTTGCTATTACGCCATAGTCTCTTCGAGGTACTAGCCAAAGATATTTTAAATGACACTTAATTTATCAAAGGTTGGCGTCATTTCCTTCAGCGGCCTCTTGCGAGAGACCCAAACCCCACCTCAGGTTCTGCCATTATGTTGGAAAATATAAAGCGAAAGCAAGATTATCATATTATAAATATCGATAATTTAAGAAAATAGACATAACGAATAGCTGACAATGCCGTGGAAAAGAGAAAGATGACAGCATAGGGCCTACGACTGTGCAATGCAATCAACATTGTAATACAACTACCAGTTATGAAACAAAGACGATACGAGTGGCAAATAATAAAGCCTGACAATTAAAAACGATGCCAGGGATAGCGCAACAACCGCATAATGCCAACGAAACAATATAAATACAAATAACAAACGAATTGGACATACGTGGCAGGTAATAGTGCGTGATAAGTAAGAATGATGTCAGTCGTACTGCTACATTTACACGACCACGAACACGTGACTCACGACTGCCGTGCTGAACACAATAAATGCAAGTCTTGATATAACAGCCAACGCCTCCAGCTAACAGCGGGTTCGGAGTGCGGTAAATGAGTATCGCAAACGCACTATAAATAAAATACTAGACAGTTACAGAGCACGAACAAAGTCCAGCATACTGTCACACCCACCACCTTTGTGGCCACACAGACAGAGTCACGAGCCGGTCACGTGTTTTATTGGGTTGCGAATGTAACGTTGAAATGAGTTTTCCACCTGGCAATGGGCTAAATTGTTGTCGCGGCCAAATCCAAATCAGCCGCCGTAGTACAAGCCAGTGACACTGTCATGAGCGGCCGTCAAATACTTCGGTTGTCTAGTAGTTGCAGCAGTGTCGTAGCAAGGGAGGGCCAGAACATTTGGAACATTTGATACTTCATTTCGTAAATTCAATCATTTAACGTTTTCCACTGCGTGTTTATAGTCCGTAATAACGCATATACGAAAATACGGTGCCGTCGGCAAACAAAACACCAAATTGTTTGTTGCTCATTCAAAGTGTACAGCGCAGTAACATAATTGTTCTGCGTTTGCGGCTGACACAAATCGGAGCACTATTTGGGGTCTCAACATGTGTCTACGATGAAATATTTGTAAAGCATATCAAAATGCCTGGGTATGATGAATTATTATCATTTGAGTTAGGGTTAGAATGACATATTCAATATAAACAAATAAACAGTTATAGCGACAACATTGAGGTTGTAACTCATGTGCCGAAATATTGTCGTCACTCAAATTGGTTTCAGCTCCAATGTGGAGGAATCCTTCACTGCTGTCGTAGGCGATAAGCACCCAGCTGGCTGGAGGTCAATAGGTGACACGCCAACAAAAATGACATCATTCTCAATGAGAATTATGGCTGTTAATATATCAACATAATGATGCAAAATAATAGTCGTCTGACTAAGTTCAAATTACACGCTGAATCAAAAGCAATTTATCTAGTCAATTTTATAATGTGTAGTTGAAACTTCCTATCAATAATTTTTGAATTTTAATAAGCAGTAACGTTACACGTTATGAAGTTACTGTTTGACGTTCACGTGAAGGTACACATGTGTAATTACTGCTTCATCAGAGTAAGTGACTAAGTTCCTTGTCTGCAGGTTTGTGAGATGCGTGCGTGCGTGCGTGCATGCATGCATGCGTGCGTGCGAGTATTTAGTTGCCGATTTGTTTTGTTGTCTGTCTGTCTGTCTGTCTGTCTGTCTGTATGTCTGTCTGTCTGTCTGTCTGTCTGTCTGCCTGTATGTATGTCTGTCTGTCTGTCTGTATGTCTGTCTGTCTGTCTGTCTGTCTGTCTGTCTGTCTGTCTGTCTGTCTGTCTGTATGTCTGTCTGTCTGTCTGTCTGTCTGTCTGTACCTGTACCTGCCCTCTCCGTGTTTCTCTGTATATATGTTTGTTGGTATGCTTGTTTGCTTTTGCGCTTATGAAGGTAGGTGTATGTTTGCGTGCGTGCACATGTCTGCCTGCCCATATATTCGTCTAGCACCTGTCGCCATGTATATTACTTTCAATGCAACCACTAGTTACTATTCATTGTTTGTGACTGTGCTTTACTACAGGACGACATGGAGCTCGCAAAGTCACTGGCGCAATCATCAATCGGTACATTTGTGGCTTTTTGTGCAGGGAATGGCCCAGGTGAACGAAATCTGGTAGGTGACTAATTAATTTGTGTTGTGAGGTCACCGTAACATTCGCGATGCCACCCACTATTTCGACCTTGATCGGCATCTAAATAATGGCTTGATAATACGGTTCCTATGTATGATAAACAATGACAATTACATTACAAAATTGCATAACTAAAAGAAAAACTTACAATGTTAGAACGTGTGTTGGTGTTACCTGTTATTGAGACAGGTCTGTTGACGTTTCTGTTCTAACTAGATGCGGCACGAAGTGTATCTGCACTTAGGAGAAGCCACGCTGCCGTAGCTTCAAGAACACGTATGCTTATCTCTTCGCCAGTATCAAGAGGCTGGTCAGTGGCGCCACCTGCAGAAACAATCAGTGTAACTTCCTCAACAAAATATTATCCTGGATTGAATTAAGAACAGCTAGTGCATGAACAGACAGTCGGGAAATGTCATTAGTCTGGCGGCTGAAAGAGATAAATGTCTTATTAAAATGATGTTAGCGTTAGGTCGAATTAAATAAAGCTTGTATTGTTCTTATTCAAACATGATGAAGATGTGTGTGTCTGCGTGCGTGCGTTTGTGTGCGTTTTTTCGCCGTGCATTTATCTGTAAAACTGTAGCACAATAAAAGTATTAATCCTGTGTAAAACAGCAGCATTCTAAAATAGTATTGTTTATGATGATCAACGTTGTTAGTACTTGTCATAACAGTACCCTTAGTTGAAACGTGCGTCCTATTAACAATGGTGGAGAATTCTGGTGAAAGCATTCCTCATTATAACAGTGTAACGTAGGATAGACTGTGCAGATTCAACGGTAGATAGAGAACACACGCAACGGTCACCTCATCGGTTACCCTCTGCTCCTGGACCGCCATCATGTGGAGGCACTCTTCTTACTTCACATAAATGACATACCCAACAATCTCACTTCAAATTTTACATTTTTGCAGTTGACTGCCTATGATATTTACCAGTTAAATCAGACAATGGCATTTCTCTCCTCCAAAATAAAAAAAATTGTTATCTTGACATACAAATATCAATACATGAAATTGGACAGCACAATGCAACTCAGTCGCCAGAAAAGCACAACAGACACTAGGAGTCAGTAGAAGAAATCTAAATAAATGCCCAAGCCTCATTAAGTCTAAATTCCACACAACCCTTGTCTGACCAATACCTTAAAGTGCGTCAGCATAATGGGATCCACACTGCCTAAAACATTAAAACCTCAGAACGAATCCAAAGACATGCTGCCAGATTTTGTACACAACACTATTCTAGACAGCGTGGAATAGTAACCCAACTTCATAAAGACCTCCAATGGAACATCCGCCAAACAAGAAGAAAAATTACAAGACGTAGCTTATATACAAGATGGAACATAACCTTATATATATATATATATATATATATATATATATATATATATATATATATATATATATATATATATATATATATATATATATATATATATATATATATATATATATATATATATACACACACACACATCTCTAGATCACTATATCCAACACAACATTACATCCTCACGTAAACATGATAGTCAGTTCTTGCGAATTACATACTCTGCACCCATATCGTTCGTTCGTTCGTTCGTTCGTTCGTTCGTTCGTTCGTTCGTTCGTTCGTTCGTTCGTTCGTTCGTTCGTTCGTTCGTTCGTTCGTTCGTTCGTTCGTTCGTTCGTTCGTTCGTTCGTTCGTTCGTTCGTTCGTTCGTTCGTTCGTTCGTTCGTTCGTTCGTTCGTTCGTTCGTTCGTTCGTTCGTTCGTTCGTTCGTTCGTTCGTTCGTTCGTTCGTTCGTTCGTTCGTTCGTTCGTTCGTTCGTTCGTTCGTTCGTTCGTTCGTTCGTTCGTTCGTTCGTTCGTTCGTTCGTTCGTTCGTTCGTTCGTTCGTTCGTTCGTTCGTTCGTTCGTTCGTTCGTTCGTTCGTTCGTTCGTTCGTTCGTTCGTTCGTTCGTTCGTTCGTTCGTTCGTTCGTTCGTTCGTTCGTTCGTTCGTTCGTTCGTTCGTTCGTTCGTTCGTTCGTTCGTTCGTTCGTTCGTTCGTTCGTTCGTTCGTTCGTTCGTTCGTTCGTTCGTTCGTTCGTTCGTTCGTTCGTTCGTTCGTTCGTTCGTTCGTTCAATCAATCAATCAATCAATCAATCAATTAATCAATTAATCAATTACTCAATCAAAAATCAATCAATCAACCAATAAATCAATCAATCAACCAACCAACCACTCACTCACTCACTCAAACACTAAAACGCTCACTCATTCACTCATTCACGTTTTCACTCATTCAGGCATTCACTCATTCACTTATTCGCTCATTCGCTCATTCACTCATTCACTCATTCCCTCATTCCCTCATTCCCTCATTCACTCATTCACTCATTCACTCACTCACTCACTCACTTATTCACTTACTCACCCACTCACTCTCTCACTCACACAAACAATCAATCAATCAATCAATCAATCAATCAATCGGTCATTCAATCAATCTCACCAAAATTCCCAAAACGTGTAAGTCTTGACGTGACAGTATTTCAAATTAAAACTTGGCATGAAACAAGTGCACTGTTTTATTATTAAATTAAGCAGTTGCAAAGGCAGATATTATCAAAATCTCTTCATAAATGCTGCTATGTAATTTTACATTTTCACATATTAAGTATAATAATTTATTATACACATTTTAGCTATGACAAATTATTATGTCAATATTATATTACAATTGCACTTTTATATCCATTTTATTTGTTAAGCATGTTCAACATGTAAAATGCATGTGCATTTTACCGAACAGGAGCTGTATTTAAATTACTACAGAGGATACCTTTCTTCGAAATGTTTCGGTGATTGGCGTGGCATATATTTTAGAGCCCATGAGATAAAGTATATTGTATGCATGCATGCATACAATATAGTTATTTACTTAGTCCTTTGATCGACGTGGTAGTTCGAGAACATAGTTGATGTACATACATGCATACATACATACATACATACATACATACATACACACACACACACACACACACACACACACACACACACACACACACACACACACACACACACACACACACACACACACACACACACAATCCCGACGTGTATACAACAAATTAATAAATCAGCAGTGAGGTAGAGATGGTTGCCAAACAAAAAGAATTACTCGCATACAAACGTATTTAACCAAACAAGTATTGTAGTAGTGGCGCAGTTGCTAATGCATTGGGCCCTTTTTTTAACCCAGCCTGGATTCCTGTGCTGTCGTGTCGTGTCGAAGGCAAATTCGGTCACTTTATCTTGCTAGTGTGTATGAATAGTCTTCGCGCGTTAATTGTAGGATGGCTGGATACTTGCCAGAGTAGTTGTGATGATGTTCTGCAATGGAGTAAAACATAACGCGCCTTGATCAGTCCTAAGTAAAGGTACTGCGATATATAATAGCATACATTTATTCGCAGGGCGGCGCCACCGGTTTCAAAGTATAAAATCCATAAAGCGGACGCTCAGTGAACGAGCGAATGACAACGAACATCTGCCGTTGCGATGTCCATCCTGACGTAGGATTATGAGTGGAATGATATTCGTACACTCTATGTTATTCCAGTTCACTCAGCTGTATCCATGAGTAACTAGCTTAGAATGTGGTGGATATGTTTATGAAATGTTCTCGCAGCTGCATCTAAGCCTTTCTTGTGTAAGCATTCTTCAACATACCTGGTAGAAGCTGACGTACACTAAGACTGTCATATATCATATCGAATTTGGCGGTGGTCTGAGTAATTTGAACTTCGTCCCACTTACTGCATATCAAGGGGCAGCAAACATGTACCAGAACGTCACCCGGTCCTAATCCATTGAAGAAAGGAAATACCTCAGAGATAGCACCATCCCAATACACTTCGGTATTATTCAGAGGCAGCACCATCCATACACACTTCAGTATCCTTCTGAGGTAGAACCATCCCAATACACTTATGTATCCTTCATGCCCTAGTCATAGTGTCACGTTTTAGCCGCAACGTTTAGCTACGAAACGTGGCAGAACGTCTGCCAACATGGAGCAACGTGGCTAAAACGTGAGAAAACGTGAGCTGGGAATTCGATCAATATTCGCTGGATTTTCCCCAACAATGTGCTACAACGTGGCATCAACGTGGTATAACGTAGAACAGCGTGGCTTCAACGTGGTACAACGTAGGACAACATGGTTGCAACGTAGTAAACCGTGAGAGAACGTGAACAGAACGCGTGTACTACGTTGTGCTACGTTTCTGCTACCGTATGGTACGTCATAAGACGTTGTGGTAGGCTATGCTATGTGGCTGCAGATAAGCATAACGAGGCATAGCGTGGCGGCAGCGAGGCATAACCCGACTTTGATCTTCGGGGTCACCTGTCAATCATGTCACAGCGGGACTACTACGAGGCATGGCTAGCACGTGGCGACAACGCGGCACAACGTGGCACCCGACCGATATTTGCATATGTATTTCTAGAACGTGGGGATCAGAAACGGGACACACCGGCTCGGCCGAAACGTGACACTATGACTGGGGCATGAGGTGTGCAGCAATAGCACTTACTAATTCATGAAATAGATAGACTAACACACAACAACACAGTGTTCCCCACTCTGAAGAACCACGCTATAAATAGCGGTCGACTGTCACGCAGCGCCGATATGGAACAGACGTATATGAACGAGACGTGATTGAATTGGACCTGTGTCCTGCAGCCTGCAGGTCACGGGAACAATCTGTGTTTGTGTCAATCGACTTCAGCAGGTGTGACATTAATAACCACTTTCAACCCTCCAGCTGTAAGTGTCGTGCCCTGCTCGACTGGACAAAACCCTCGATAAGTGCTTCTGGAATTGTCATGACCCATTTGTCTACAGATGCTTATTAAGCAGCGAACTATTGATAGCGTTGAGTCTCTATGTGGGGTAGCGTCGAGGTAACTGAATAGTCTGTCTTCTTTGATTGCCTTGAATGTGTCCATGAGGCAC
This sequence comes from Oasisia sp. SBJ-2009, assembly GCA_964017155.1. Lineage (NCBI taxonomy): Eukaryota > Metazoa > Annelida > Polychaeta > Sabellida > Siboglinidae > Oasisia > Oasisia sp. SBJ-2009. The sequence continues at coordinate 8,881,478 of OZ024855.1, forward strand.
TGACTAGTACAATAGCATCTTACACAGTTTTCAGGGAGGACATTGTCAAAAAGTTCGTATATATCCATACAAGTTAACCAAAACATTGGCTGTACACCAATCCACGATAGTTCAACATTACAAATGATCCGATACCACACCAATAAATCAGTGTTTTTCTTACTGCCCATACTCAACTTCAAGGAATATATTTTTTTACAAGTATTTTTATAAGTATGTTTTAAACATACGCAACACATATATTAATCACTACAGAACACCACCGTCTCAAGATAAAACCCGCATGTAAGTATGCCTGATACATCAGTTGAATTCACGAACTTGCCTGTTCAATGTTTTGATACGACCACAGTGCCTCGAGTGTTGCTCCCGGGTATAGATGTATTATTGTTGGTCACGAATCGACAATTGGAGATACGATCCAAATTGTCAGACACGCTGCGCCGCTCCGGTGGACATGAAAGCTGGGCCCAGTCGTGTCTTTGTTGTCGCCTCCTGCGGGTAACTCGATAACAGAACTGGCCTTATCAAATTCGAGTGCATGAACGAGGAAGTATTTCACACTACACAGTTTTGTGGGAGCAGGTCTTAGGACAAGCACATGTGTTTTCTTGTCGCGCTGCAATGGATACTCAACTCGGAGTGTAATTACGAGGTATGTGCATTTTAAGTGTGGTATACAGCGTTAATATGTGTGAAGTACATCGAATACTCAGGCGATAGTTGTTCCCACAGCTCATATCGTTTGTTAACCTGACGACACCGTTCAAGCATCATGGCTGAATGGTCGAGGACGCTAAGCCCGACGTAAACCGAGCGCTGATACGTTAGTCAAGCTAAGATCACTCGGCGGTGACGTTGAATACGTTATCTGGCGAATGTTGCTGGCTAACGTCGTGCCTCTCAATGTGTAGAAAATGTAAGCCACCACATACTTGTTACAGCAGAGGCTACGTAGGTTTATGCGTTGTTTATCGTGGTTGTGTTTACAATATCCGGACAGGATATTTGGTATAAAAACCTGGCTCTCAACATTGGGAATGGCGTTTCCCTCGTAACCCGGAGATTACGTTAATGTTGATGTCAACCCCACGTCAACTTCGAACGTAAAAAAGCTACTGATGACAACAACAAGCACCCTGGAAGTGACCACCGGACGCCAGACGCGGACACCGTCGTTTTTAACACCTCGGCATCCATCGGCCACACTGCACATTAACCGAGGCTTTGTACCACCTTTTGTCGAAAACAGATGCACACGCAGACACACAAACATACACACACACACACACACACACACACACACACACACACACACACACACACACACACACACACACGGGTGTATGTATATATGTATGTATGTATGTATGTATATATATATATATATATATATATATATGTATGTATGTATGTATGTACGTATGTATGTATGTATACATGTATGTATGTATATATATATACATATATATATATAGATAGATATATATATATATGTGTATGTATGTATGGATATATGTATGTAAATGTGTATTTATATATATATATATATATATATATATACGAATACGAATACGAATACGAATACATTTATTTCAGGTAAAAACCCATATACAATTGGTACATACATTAAAACATCTAAATAGCCTGTTAAAGATCCAATATGTTAAACAATTATTAGATAAAAAAAAAAAAAAAAAAATAAGGTTATAAGTTAGATAAATGTAAAATTGTAGAAAAACAGAAAATAATGAGCAATATACAGGATGTAATTGTAAAATAAATATGCAATTAGTTCATGTAAATAAACACCTTTTGAAAAGTAAGTTATATAAACAACTTATTGACTTTAAAAATATATGTATATAATAAATAAATAATAAAGTTATATGCTAGACATGATGACTATCTTACAGATTTATTGTGTACAATGAATTGGCCCAGCTAATCCACATTGGGCCATTTACTATTTCAAAGCAATTGTACATAACCCTAATCAAGTCATTATTTATGTTAAAAATGCGTCTTTTAAAACCATAAATGCTCTTACGCAATAGGGCGTCAAATGTATCAATACCATTATTAGCAAACATGCCACTCGCGCTGTCCCGTCGGCTATATCCCAAAATCCGTCTATGCATATTGTTGTAGGCAACTTTAGCTTTCAAATAAGAGCCCTTATTAAAGTTAACCCATAATTGGCAACAATAAGTTGTACAACAATACGCATGAAACAGATGTAGTCTAACACCCACGGAACAGTGGTGAAATTTTCTGATAATGCTATTTGACCTAGCATAAAAATTACGTAGATGTCTTAAAATATCTCCGTCATCTTTCAGGTCATTGCATATTATCACACCTAAATATTTTGCTTCTTTGACATATGCAAGCTTGTTTAGGTTCATATACATATCTGGACATTTCAGGTTAAAACCACGTGGTTTGAAGACCATACATAATGACTTGATAGGGTTATATTCAACATCATTTTCAAAGCCAAACTGTGCACATATGTTCAGCAAACGCTGAAGCCCACTAGGACTGGGAGCAATAACACATATGTCATCGGCATAGAACACATGGTTAGTGCAGTAGTTGTGTATATGACAACCTGTACCAGCACTATTTAGCATATTGCTCAGATCATCAATGTATACGATAAATAAATATGGGGACAAAATCCCACCTTGTCGAACACCATTCGAAACATTAAAAAACTCTGATGTTGTACAACCCCATTTGACACAGAATGTTTGGGTTCTGTACCAATACAACAGAATACGTACAAGTATAACAGGCACACCTCGGTTAAGCAATTTTCTAAAAAGCGTCCAATGGTTGACTCTGTCGAATGCTTTTGACGCGTCTAAAAAGCATGAATACACCGGGCTATTGTTACTTTTATAGTATTGAATAACATTTTTTAAAGCAAATATACAGTGGTCAGTAGAGTGTCCCTTCTTAAACCCAAATTGATTGTCGGTGGTATTAAGATATGGTGTCAACATTTCCAGCAATACAATTTCAAATATCTTAGAGGCTACAGTGACTAGCGCAATTGGTCTGTAGTTATTTACGTTGCTCGTATCACCAGACTTATTTTTTATCAATGGAATTATAATAGTTTTCATAAAGTCATCAGGTAGATGACCATGAGAAATCACTCTATTATAAAAAATGGATATATATATATATATATATATATATATATATATATATATATATGTATATGTATATATATATATATATTTATATATATATATGTGTGTGTGTGTGTGTGTGTGTGTGTGTGTGTGTGTGTGTGTGTGTGTGTGTGTGTGTGTGTGTGTGTGTGACAGCGCACGTCTACCGAGGCACACACGCACACATACATTAACGTGCGCTGTGGCCGATGGATAAGGGGTATGTCACCATTCAGCACTACTTCTCTTCCAGGTGACATTTCGCCGATATGGCGAATAACAGATTGGCTCAGTGGTGCCTCCTGGTGGCTTTCGTAGTGGCTAATCGGGTCACTGCAGTTGATGGTGAGTGATACGAACGTGCCCTTATATGCCCTCTCTCTCTGCTGTCCCTCCGCTTAAGCTGATTTATAGTCTTGACTCTATCTATACTATTCGTAAAAGGCATGGTCATGAATATTCGATCCAGTTCGCAAGACGTCGGTTTAATCCGACAAGTTCACTGTGTTGAAACTCAACGGTCATCGCTTGGTTCACTGTACATGCATGAATATTCATTATTCATCTAGCTGCGTAATGTATCACCCATGTGACAGCAAGCCTAAAGTGATTAAAATAAACATAGTTATGTATCGGCTTGTAGCGCAGATGACACCCAAGTTATGCATTGATTTCTACGACAAATGTAGCTGAACAAAATAAGGCACATATTGAATGCATATAAACTTTAAAATAATCTCTGCTAAGAACCAAATCACAACCACTGATTACAATTGATTTAACTTCGTTGAGTGGTGTTGCTAAATGTGTTCGTCCAATTTAATACAATGCGGACTGTATGGCGCGATTGTGTATTGTATAATTACTTCCATGCATATATACATTTTAGAAATTATGTGTACACATACTGGACATCCCAATAGTACACTTGATATTTGTATTGCATTGTGTCCCATATTATACTAATTATTTGTTATTTTCATGACTTATTAATTGTTTTCATGACATGATATTATTATTGATTTTATTACACACTTATTCTTTTAGTTGTACCTCATAATTGTTTTAACTGTGTTTTATATATTTTACTTTTTCTTTTTAAAATTGTATTTGATATGCACATATTGTACATATTGACTTAGTGTCTGAAATAAACATTATATATATATATATATATATTTCGCTATTGAATATTGTACATTGATAACATAATATACTTAGTTTACCTATGCACGTGCGCGTCAAGTTACACAGGCGACATATGTGAGACAGGTACACTTGAAAGCGTTGTATAGTTCCTTTTATTGCGTCTTGATATACCAAGACGTACAATACTACTACAAATAATACAAAAAATAATGTATTAAACGTATTAGTTGTACTACGTTTTTGGTAGTAATAGTAGTAATGTTGTTGTGGTAGTAGTAGTAGTTGTAGTAGTAGTAGTAGTACTAGTAGTAGTAGTAGTAGTAGTAGTAGTAGTAGTAGTAGTAGTAGTAGTAGTAGTAGTAGTAGTAGTAGTAGTAGTAGTAGTAGTAGTAGTAGTAGTAGTAGTAGTAGTAGTAGTAGTAGCAGCAGCAGTAGCAGTAGCAGTAGTAGAAGTAGAAGTAGTACTAGTAGTAGCAGCAGCAGCAGCAGCAGCAGCAGCAGCAGCAGCAGCAGCAGCATGAGCAGCAGTAGCAGTAGCAGTAGCAGTAACAGTAACAGTAGCAGTAGCAATATCACTAGCACTAGCACTAGCACTAGCACTAGCACTAGCACTAGCACTAGCACTACCACTAGCACTAGCACTAGCACTAGCACTAGCACTAGCACTAGCACTAGCACTAGCCGTAGCCGTAGCCGTAGCCGTAGCCGTAGCCGTAGCCGTAGCCGTAGCCGTAGCCGTAGCCGTAGCCGTAGCCGTAGCCGTAGCCGTAGCCGTAGCCGTAGCCGTAGCCGTAGCCGTAGCCGTAGCCGTAGCCGTAGCCGTAGCCGTAGCCGTAGCCGTAGCCGTAGCCGTAGCCGTAGCCGTAGCCGTAGCCGTAGCCGTAGCCGTAGCCGTAGCCGTAGCCGTAGCCGTAGCCGTAGCCGTAGCCGTAGCCGTAGCCGTAGCCGTAGCCGTAGCCGTAGCCGTAGCCGTAGCCGTAGCCGTAGCCGTAGCCGTAGCCGTAGCCGTAGCCGTAGCCGTAGCCGTAGCCGTAGCAGTAGCAGTAGCAGCAGTAGTAGTAGTAGTATCAGCAGCAGCAGTTGTAGTAGTAGTAGTAGTAGTAGTAGTAGTAGTAGTAGTAGTAGTAGTAGTAGTAGTAGTAGTAGTAGTAGTAGTAGTAGTAGTAGTAGTAGTAGTAGTAGTAGTAGTAGTAGTAGTAGTGGTAATAATGGTAGTAGTGGTAGTAGTGGTAGTAGTGGTAGTAGTGGTAGTAGTGGTAGTAGTGGTAGTAGTGGTAGTAGTGTTAGTAGTGGTAGTAGTGGTAGTAGTGGTAGTAGTGGTAGTAGTGGTAGTAGTGGTAGTAGTAGTAGTAGTAGTAGTAGTAGTAGTAGTAGTAGTAGTAGTAGTAGTAGTAGTAGTAGTAGTAGTAGTAGTAGTAGTAGTAGTAGTAGTAGTAGTAGTAGTAGTAGTAGTAGTAGTAGTAGTAGTAGTAGTAGTAGTAGTAGTAGTAGTAGTAGTAGTAGTAGTAGTAGTAGTAGTAGTAGTAGTAGTAGTAGTAGTAGTAGTAGTAGTAGTAGTAGTAGTAGTAGTAGTAGTAGTAGTAGTAATATTGTCATATAAGCAGCCCCGTCACAATCACGTATCATCAGTGTGATAACCCACCAGCAGTATTGATACCAATATGGTTACCATCAAGCGTAGTCGACAACATCGTTGTCATTATTGTAGTCAGTCACCGTCATATCGTCATAGTTGTGACTAGCTTCATGTATCTTTATTATAATCGTGTGTGTGTGTGCGTGCGTGCGTGCGTGCGTGTATGGATGCGTGCGTGTGTGCGAGTGTCTTTGTGCGTACGTGCCTTTGCATATGTATATGTTGTATGTAAGTGAACGTGCGTTCGTGATAAATGGCGTGTGTGTTTTATGGTGAAGTGTGTATGCTTGTTGAGGTGTGTGTGTGTGTGGTTCATGTTTTATTTGATAACAGTTTATCTTGTGAAATTTAAACATTTAAGAAGTAAACTAATGTTAGTATTTTCAGTCTGTATTAAGTTGGGCCGTGTACTTGTTGCGACAGATATTGACGAATGCGCTAGCAATCCGTGTGAGAACGGAGGGACATGCGTGAACAATATCGGTTATTTCAAATGCAGATGTGTGCATGATTTGTACCAAGGAAGTGTTTGTAACGAAGGTAAGGTAATGATTGTCTTGTACTGTCATTAAGATAAGAGTTACGCCTCATAGCTAGTATTAACTAGAATACAAATTAATTTAAGTAGCTTTCCCAACTGGAGGTTAATTTAACCTGAGGTTATATGTATTTTGAATTATTCTATACTCATTTGTATTTGTTTTATATGGTATGCATTGTATGCGTAAATTGCTATATTTATCAAATTTAAGACCTTTTATTGTTTGTGTTTATGTTTTTGTGTGTCTTTAAATAAATGTACAAATAGTTGTTAACATTGGATGACAAATTATTGTTAGAAAGCGATATATATTTTTAAATATATATATATATATATATATATATATATATATATATAACATTCACAATATAGGCCTATATATGAAACAGTAAGTAAAATAAGACCTTCGTTACATTACTTATTATGATTAAAGTAAACGGCTAAAATGTATAAATATTGTTGTCATTAAAATGCTAATAATGATGATCATTGCGTTATACTGATATGATATAAATTGTATAATATGTGGGTAAATGCACTTGATTATAATCCAAATGATCTCATCACAGAAATGCTAATCTAAAACGGTGTTTTTAAGTGTTGTAAACTATGGCTATCTTCGCCATCCTGACTGTGTCTGGAGTGATATGGTCGTCTTTTCTTGTATCACAGACAAGCCTCGGTTACCCAGGCTCCGTGAGGTGGCAGCACTTTTAAGCCTCTCACACCCGCCTGGGGAAATTGTGGGTCTGCATTTTTGAGCCGCCAGTTCGGCCTTACCCCAGATTAGGGTAGAGAAGCTGATTAGCTCTCAGGCCAACTATGAAATAAAAATAAAAATAACGATATACTTTTACAAGATAATGATATCCTATGAAAAGTATTCAATATTGAACTTATATTAACACAAAAGTACGTAACAAACAAACACAAAATAAATAGAAATACAAATTTGCAGTTGTTTATAAAAATATATATTACGGCAGTATCCATGAGGTGGCAGCATTGTATAAATCACGGGGATAAATATTCAAAAGCCAGGAGACTTACCAGACTGTCTTCTCGGCGTAGTTCCGCAGCCGACCGACAGTCGGTTAAGCGAGACTAATCACAGACCAGCCGGGTTGCGCAGTTTTTGCAAACGTCGCAATTTTGCAGCAGTATTGTTTGTAGCCTCGGTTACCCAGACTCCGTTGCAGCACTTTTAAGCCCCTCAAATTCGCCTGAGGAAAATGTAGGTCTTAATTTTCGAACATCCGGGCGGCCTTACCCCATATTAGGGTAGAGACGCTGATTGGCTCTCAGGCCAACTATGAAATAAAATTAAAATAACGATATACTTTTACAAGATAATAACATCATATGAAATGTATTCAATATTGAACTTATGTTAACAGAAAAGTAAGTAAACATTCAAATTTACAGTTGTTTATAAAATAAGAATTACGGCAGGATTAGCCAGTATCCGTGAGGTGGCAGCATTGTCTAGCCCCACACGGATAGCATACATATTAAATAAGGATACTTTTTATCAAATAATGCTGTATTATAAAAACTATTCAAAACTAAACTTATATAACCACAAAATTAATAGAAATACAAATGTGCAGTTGTTTATAAAAAAATTTTTTTATTACGGTGGTGTCCGTGAGGTGGCAGCATTGTATAGATCACGCGGATACAATTCAAAAGCCGACATACTGACCAGACTGTCTTCTCGGCGTAGTTCCGCAGCCGACCGACAGTCGGTTAAGCGAGACTATGTTGTTTGCGGAAGGCCGATTAACAGTGAATTAGCAAAGTTGAGGCGTGCAGTAACGAGCGCGTTCACCAGGGTTTTTCACGCATCATCAGTTATTCTTGACCGAATTTGCCCAATGTTGCCTATCTGGTGGCAGCAAATACTTTGCTGTCTGTACAACATGCGCTTGCATAGAAATTCCATGTCCACCAACTGTCACGGAAATATCATAGGGCAAATTGTTTATTTGTTTTGATATTAGGACAATGCATGCCTGTGACTTCTCAGTGGTCAACTTACTTAAATTGTTTGTTCCATACCAGTCAGTCACCTCCGCTAGACATTATTCGATCTTTGTTATTGCTTCTGTGATTGGCTGGTTATGTTGCAGTATCATATAACTATGTATGTTATCCGCATAACAATGGTACTGCAGGCCACATCGTTCAACGATATCACCGATGGGTCTCGTGTATATGCAGTACAGAATTGGCCCAAGAACAGACCCTTGTGGCACGCCACAATTCGCGACACAATCAACTGATGTTGCGCTGTTCACAGCGACTCTGATAATGTCCAGTGATGCATGAGTGACGCCATGAAAGTGTTGCATCTGTAATGCCGGCCGAGTGTTGCAGTACATTCTTTCATTGGACAAATTGAGCACCATAAGAACAACCTTGCCCTTATTGTCTAACGTCGCGGCGATGTCATTCTTCAATCGCAGTAGTGCCGTCTCCGTCGAGTGGCCATGACGGCATGTTCATTGGAATGGATCGGATAAAGTCCTCATGTCAAGATGAATGTTCAGTTGTCTTACAGTCACGTTTTTGTGTTTGTGACATATATGTACATTCAAACACGTATATATATATATATATATATATATATATATATATATATATATATATATATATATATATATATATATATATATATATATATATATATATATATATATATATATATATATATATATATATATATATATATATATATATATATATATATATATATATATATATATATATATATATATATATATCACCGTTATACATATAAACGTGAAAGCTGTTTGCAGTGATCAGGTACGACTATTATCAGTATGGCAAGATACAAGGAGACCGTCTACTTGTGTATGATGCAGACTACTACTGCGACTGGAGCGGCAAGAGTTGCGCCTCTGACTTCCTGCGGGTCCCGAAGATACAGATATTCAACGGACAGTTCAAGCGTATGAAGGTACAAGCCGGAACACTAATGACGATTCACTCATTTACGTTCTACTGCCCTTTATGTTTTAAACAACAAGTGTTTCTTTGTCAAATATTTAATATCTCCCCAAACTGTCATAGACTCTTCGAACTACAAACTTTCAATAACCAATACGCATATCAGCGCTGGATTCAACTGTACAAAATAAATATGATAACCAAAATATAATGTTCATATAAAATGTCAATAAGTATAGTTAATATTTGGGAATGAAATAAGCAAATGTAATTACAGTACTTTCTCAAAATTACGACACATCAATAGTTTTGAAAATCAGTTCCCATAATCTGGAAGACGGCAAGACAACTATAAGTAAGTGTGACATTTGCGGTCCGTTTTTTTTGGCCCCGCACACGAATTACAGTGGAGTGAGTGACTGAGACTGCCAAGTATGAAGACAGTTGGACTTTACAGCATAGGTCTTTCTTTAATCATAGTAACAAAACCACATACAATGTAGGCAGCCTAACAAAGGGGGCATCCGTTAGTCATACTCCATTGTAGTTTGAATATGTACAGTCGTGGGTACTTCCAATAATGGCAATGTGTGCTGAAGTAAAACTACTTGATTCAAAATGTTCCTTTTCAATGTTTATCTGCGTAAACATTTAAACAATAGCTACACAAGCCTAACGGCTAGGTCAAGTGCCAATAACTGAAGTAGTCATCACAGACGTTTTACAATAATTTACCTTACCACCACTTGTTGTATCAATCTTTATGATAAGTGCTCCAACAAATGAATAGTGAATATGCCAATACTACTCATTAGTATAGATCAATTGTATATTGACTGTGTATTTTTGGAATTAAGCACACTCTAGATGGTCGATAACAGTGTAGAACAACGTACGGATGACCACACAAACTGTACTAACGATGGACATGCACAACACAAACAATGTCAACGATGGATTTACATTGTATGTAACAGGATGGACATACAAACTCTATAACAGTGATCATGGATGACCTTAAGCGACGTTTAGAAATATCTAGTACACAATGTAGGCTCTACTGTATAAACAGTATTTGCACTTTCACGTTGCAGACGTTGGAAAATAAATGACGCATGATTCGTTTATGCCATTCCATATCGCGACCGCTATGTTGAGTAAAATAAATCAGTAAATAAACAACTAAATCGGTAAATGATACCAATTGTTATTGCAAAATTAAGCAATACTTGTAATATTGAATGTCTAACATATATTCAATAGAATGTTAAATCTACAGCTAAAAGTTCATAAACTAAATAAAAAACTTGATAAGCAGTAGTTAAAATCGACACATTTTCTTTTGATGTTCTTTTTGTGTTCTACAAAGTCTTAGGATATGAAATGTATTGGTGAGAATTATTATTATCGTTCAACCAGCTTTTAGTGATATCGCCTTGTTCTCTGGATAAACAGAACACGCAGATTTTATGTGGCAACGTCAAATTGACATTGGACATTTCGGGGTTGGTTGACAAAGTAGTAGTTGTCCAAATGTACACGATCAAACTGTTTTACAAAGTGCGGACTTCTGACCAAAGTTGTAAACGGTTGCCTGAATCTGGGAGACGGCAACATAACTATAACGTAAGCGAATAAATGCATAATGTTGTCTTACTTGCCCCACACCAATTGCATCAAGTAATTGCTGTTGCAACGGCCTAAAGAGTAAACATACGACGTATCATGATATAGTTACGATGTTGAAAATGTATGTACTTTAAACAAAAGATTAACTATTGTAATTGAAATAATTAATTCACCAATGCAAATATCAGTAATTAATAATTGTATGCTACATTTAGACATATATACACTGTACGTTGACAGTGAACAGAGTTATATTGTTTCATATGCGCAAGGCGTCACTGGCGGGACCGAGCATTCAGTGAGGAGGCCCTAACTATGCTACCAACCACTATACGTGCTACCAAAAAAGCAACTGCTGTTTTTGAAGCAAATGCAAACATTACTCTCTTCTGAATATTTTATATAGCGCCATGAATAAACATAGTTGAAACTGCGCTTTCTGAAGTTCACGATTTGGCTTGATTCATAAACTTACAAAACACACATTTCTTATATGTATAATGCAAGCCAACAACATTGCAAGAGTACGCATTTCTACTGACTTTAGATTTATTCAAATGGTTACGTCACCTTTGGGTTGAACTTCGAGAGTCGCTACCCAGACAGACTGAACAAGAACATGCTGGGTTACACCAAACGTAAGACTGCCCAGAAGCAAGGCTTCGCCATGCTGGCACCTCTGTGGACGGATAACAACGCTCGAGGTGGCGAGGTCTACTACCACATCTACGACAAGACACAACCCGGGTCAACGCTCACCGACAAGGCTCGAGTGAAGGTCAGTTGGTGCGAATTAGTGAAAGGGTGTTCTTATGCCAACATGTTGCTTTCAGTTGATAAATAACGTGACTTAGTTGACCGATAGCATACATATGAATATGAAGTAATTGGTATTTGTATAAAGTTCACATGTTACATAGGATCCTTGCAAGATTAATGTATACAGGCCAGGTGACGACACAATAACACAGTTTGACATAAATGGTAAGTAACGTGTGTCATAAAAAAATGATTGTGAATGCTGGATATTATTTGGAGCTGGATACAAAGGGCAGTTAGTGCCAAATGAGTAGCGATAGGGAAACAAAATACAACACAACATACTCAAAACGAAGAAACATGGAGGAAGGACGGGCTGAGACAGACCAGAACAAAATACAGTTCCATAGATGTAAATTGCAGAGTTGCATCATACGCTTCTCGTAAACATACGTTTTGATTTAAACGGTCACATTTAATTATACTTCTGATGTATGATCTATTTAAATTAACAAACACAAATGCTATATTATAAGCAATTTGCGAAATGAGGATGTTTACGGACGTGAATAACTATAGATTCCATGCATACAGCTCAAAATATTGATGCTTACTAGATTTCCTCAGAATATATAATTAGTAACACTGGCGCGATAACCTTGCCGAGTCCATCCTACGACGCATTACATATTGCATTCACCATGCAGCATGCCGTCGATCATGCCAGGGATGACGTTATCGAGAATGGCGGCGTCTCAATGACGGACGTCACGTGGGTGATGGTGATCACTTGGAGTGGCATGCGACCTCGCATGTACTACTCGCCGTGGTACGACTTGGTGAGTTGCAAACCTGTTTGAATTACGTTGAAAATGGTATTATGAAAAATCGTATTATGAGTTTCCTATTCACGTGTTATTTCGCGAATGGCTGAATATTCATTTGTTTCTACCCGCAGCCGAACACCTTCCAGTTGGTCATCGCTTATGACCCGTCGCGGTACCAAACCTTCGTAATATACCACTACATGGACATGGGATGGGACAACGAGTATACGCTGCGACGAAGCATGATAGGATACTTCTCATACAAATACAACCAAGAACATTCACTGCAGCTGGCACCTTCAATGAAACGTACAGCATTCCGCATGCAAAATCGGAAAGGAAACACGGGTAGGTGTAACAAGTTATCGATAGATCAATTATGCAAATACTTATGTTGATTGTAGGCATTACTAGATGCGATAACACCCACCCTTAGATGTTGACCTATGACAATTCGTAAGTCAAATATATTTATATAATTACGTAGTCATTGTTGACGCAAACTGTAAATAACACACCGTGCTACTGCAT
>OZ024855.1:8899707-8927207 GCA_964017155.1 Oasisia sp. SBJ-2009
CGCACACGCACACGCACACGCACACGCACACGCACACGCACACGCACACGCACACGCACACGCACACGCACACGCACACGCACACGCACACGCACACGCACACGCACACGCACACGCACACGCACACGCACACGCACACGCACACGCACACGCACACGCACACGCACACGCACACGCACACGCACACGCACACGCACACGCACACGCACACGCACACGCACACGCACACGCACACGCACACGCACACGCACACGCACACGCACACGCACACGCACACGCACACGCACACGCACACGCACACGCACACGCACACGCACACGCACACGCACACGCACACGCACACGCACACGCACACGCACACGCACACGCACACGCACACGCACACGCACACGCACACGCACACGCACACGCACACGCACACGCACACGCACACGCACACGCACACGCACACGCACACGCACACGCACACGCACACGCACACGCACACGCACACGCACACGCACACGCACACGCACACGCACACGCACACGCACACGCACACGCACACGCACACGCACACGCACACGCACACGCACACGCACACGCACACGCACACGCACACGCACACGCACACGCACACGCACACGCACACGCACACGCACACGCACACGCACACGCACACGCACACGCACACGCACACGCACACGCACACGCACACGCACACGCACACGCACACGCACACGCACACGCACACGCATACGTATATGTATTCAGGAACTGAATTGTCACTGCTCGATAGATGGCTTGGCGAGCAGACATTACTTTGTAGCCTCCCTCGTCTATGTTCATAGTTGGTACAGTCTTCCTAATGCTGACGGCTTCTTTCATCCAACGCGCACACCTGTTTGTGTCTCTAGCTATCACTTTCGCTCCAACCCAGTTTATCACACAGTTATATATGTCCTCATGGTGTGTTATTGCCGAGTTGTGTTGTAGGTCTCCCGAGTTAAACGTCTAGTTGTTATGTTTTCAACTTCTCATCTGTGTTCATCTAGTCTCGTGCCTAATGTTCTTTCTGTTTGACCGATCTAACCATATTGCAGCTCTTACAAGGTATTTGGTAGACACAATCGGTCTTACATTTGTGTTCCATTTTATCTCTTGAATGCACTAGTATATGTCTCATATTTATGTGTGGACTGACAGTTGCTGCTATTTCATGATGTATTAGGACATGCTGTATCAGATTCGCCAAACGTGGACATATAGTACAGTAACCATGCCTCTGTATTTCCCATTGTTCTTATCCTTAGTCTTTCTTTTGTGCTTTTGCTCCTTTTCTCAGATTTTTCTTATAGTCCACTTAAATTAACCACACTCCTGTAGAGCCTGTGTGGTGTACTCCTCTTATTTCTGTCCCGAGAGAGGCTACATACTAAGTCACGTGTGGGACAGTTTGTTCGCCTCGCCATCTAGCGAACAGTGACAATTCAGTTTCTGATGAAGGCTGCCGTTGGTGCTTGACACGTTGGTGTGAGTAGAAATGTACTAGTTGTGTAACCAGAAATATGGCTTGAATAATATACTTCCAACTTGACTAACATGTTCATGCATATTGTGTGTATTATGAAATGTAGGTCTGGAAGTTTTCGTGGACGGCGATGACGTGACGGAATGGTTCAAGGCAGCCAACTTATTTGATGATAAAGAATTCGATTACGTAACACTTATAAAGACGAATGTTGCCCAGATCAAAATCTCTTATAAATCAGGTTAGTATTCGCACCCGAATTTCAAATTGTCTTGCAAATACGTTTTGTTTTCTGTTGATCAGTTTGCATATACTATGACTATTGCGGTTTGTTTAATTATTATGTATATCTAATGAATTGCATAATACATTAAGTTCGACTACTTGTAATCGTAATTTATTATATTCTGTTTTGGAAATATACGAAATGTTATTGTCAAATAATACGCTTTATTGTGCAGTTAATTCAACATTGTATTTGTATAATTCCGATGGCTACTGGCGATCCTTTTCAGACAACTATGTGTGGCAACAGTTGTCTAGAAATGGTTGATGACAGTTTTGGTTTTGTTTGTGCACTGGCAACAATAATTGAAATATGACTCATGTCGCCAGTTTGATTTTTTCAAACGTCACAGTAACAACATGAACAAAATGCCTGCGATGTACATAAAGGGAATAGCGTTTTGAAATGTTCTTGCCAACAATGACAGGTTTTGTACAAATATGTTAAATCAAGCAACGCAACGTGACAATTGCATTACCTAATTTAGACTAATCTACTAATGCTGTGCACTTGGTGCGCTATACACCAGCAACATGGCGTGCGGACGAGGAGTCCATGGTAATGTTCTAGAAAATTCACTGTGTCGACATTCATCGATATCTGTGAAGATGTTGTTTCTGCAGGATTTTCTTTGACGATCGGCGTGAGTGCACAGCACCTCGACATCACCGTCGGAGCACCTGACAAATTCCAGAAGAGCACGAAAGGCCTGATGGGAGTGTTCAATGGCGACCCGACCGACGACCTCTTGCCGCCAGGGGAGTACGCCGTGGCGCTGTCAAACAGTTCATCGGAGAAGACGATATTTTATGAATTTGGAGAATTGTGTATGTGAAACCTAAATTATTTACGTACATAAGTGTCTCAGGTAGTATGCAGTCCTGCAGTGAACTATACTGCGACTAGACTAATATGTGCCAAGCATCAATCTACTCAGGTGAATTCTTGCTACAAGAAGGTTCACATTGTAATTTAGGTAATCTCTTCATAGTTACCATGATCCTTTGATCCTGTTTTATATAAAACCTCACAAGTAAATAGTGGACTATAAAGTTGCCACTCATTAGCGGATGCTCCTAATATAAAAGTTGTTGATAGAGAAGACACATGATATAATACAAAAAGCTGTTTGTAAATAAAACGTGTTGTTGTACTGTATAGTAGTCGCCGTTTTTTATTTCATAATTTGTTTTTGTGCGATTTGGTTACAATGTTATATCTTCACACAACGGTTGTTTCCAGGGAGAATATTGGCTGTCGACTCACTGTTCTACTATACACTCGGCGAGACTTACGCGACGTTCGCACACAAAGAGTTCAAACCACTCTTTCTCGAGGACATACTCAACAATATGTCGGCCGCAGAGAGAGAGAAGGCAGAGAAGACGTGTGGGGACAACAAAGAATGTCTCTTTGACTTCGCAGTTACTGGTAGGAATACATGTACAAGAGTTCACAACGCATTCAATATATAATAACGACACTTGTTTGTCATACAATATTATTAATTATGTTTAATAATAAACATTTTGTTTATCTGTATAACTACATATATATAATGACTTAAGCGTTTCTTTTAATATGGTACATCATCCAATAATTTTCGTAGCAAATCCGGATATGTGTAAGACAGGCGTACTGTTCAGTTATTTATTACTAATACAATAACCTTTTGTATTTGTTCATTTGCATCTAAATGATATGTGTTTCGTGCATTTTTACCATGGCCTAATCTAGAACAACACTCGGCAAATTGTGGCCTACCAAAAGACATACAGATAGGTTAACGGGGAGCTAAAGGATCGCCGGGGGCGGTGACACACAATTCGCGCCTGTGACATAATTGCGCGCTGTTTATTTTGCCCCAGTTCATCTATGAACTCTCCAAATGTTATTAATAAAAGGCATGTATCTACAACATGTGCTAAGAAATTATGGATAATATGAATGAATGCGGCGTAACGAAGTAACGATACGCTGTTGATTGCACGTGGGCCGCGGTGGGTAACTGCGCCACCAGGATGTTTAGTTCTGAGGGTTCCCCAACTGGAAAACTATGTATATTCCAGCAAACGTATTAAGCATACAAACTAATTACGTAAGTCAAGGTATGAACATTGACGCATACGACGGTTCGCTAAGTTGTTGATGACAAAACAGGTAGTTGTATTGTTTAAAGGCAACGAAGACGCTGCTGCAGCGACATTGGCAACCAACTCCAAGAACGAGGAGAAGGCAGCTACGCTAGGTAAGTGATTGGTTATGTCTACTAATGCTGAGGAATCGTTTGTAAAACATGAACAGTATGTGTATGTATGTATGTGTGTGCGTGCGTTCGTGCGTTCGTGCGTTCGTGCGTACGTATGTATGGGCACACGTATATATATATATATATATATATATATATATATATATATATATATATATATATATATATATATACAGACCTTGTCTTTTGAGGAGCGCGATCGCGATCGCGATCGCGATCGCGATCGCGATCGCGATCGCGATCGCGCTCGCGCTCCTTCTTTTGCTTTTGGGAGGGCGATTTTCCGCGCACCCGGGCGTTGGAATGTGTTGTATTAAGTCGATATTCATTTTTCGCTTGAACACCACACTTTATGCTGCATAACACAATAACTGATGCAGTTATCTTATGAAGTTCTGTGAGGGAAATGTAGCTGTGTTTGTTACATTTACTTTACAATATCCTGCATATTCATCAACGTCAATGCGTCCAGACAAAAACCGATATCGTTCGGCTTCGGTCAGTCCATGGACGCCGCCATCTTTGAATTTTCGAAGATCGTAAACACGAAATGAAATGTATATTAGCAGAAGTAGTTTCCCCCAATCCTAAATTTAGTAGTCATTTCTCCCTTCCGACAAGATAGTTATAACATTTATGTGTGGTATGAAATGTCGCTGGATGTACATATATCTGAGTATAGCCTATAACATATTATAACACAATTACTGCGTCTAGGGAAGACTTTTTCCTGCGGCACACTGTGTACTTCTGTCACTGGACACTGCACTCACTCTATGTGACTGTTGTAATGTAGGGTGAAGGCTAGGCATGCTCTCACGCTATGTGACTGTTGTATTGTAGGGTGAAGGCTAGGCATGCTCTCACTCTATGTCACTGTTGTATTGTAGGGTGAAGGCTAGGCATGCTCTCACTCTATGTGACTGTTGTTTTGTAGGGTGAAGGCTAGGCATGCTCTCACTCTATGTCACTGTTGTATTGTAGGTTGAAGGCTAGGCATGCACTCACTCTATATGACTGTTTTATTTCAGGGTGAAGGCTCGGCAATAATATCAATAGCTCTCCTGGGCCAATTTAGGAGGGCAATTTTTAGCTCTCTAAGGTTTTTCAAAAGACGAGGCCTGTATATATACATACGTACGTGCGTGCGTACGTAGTGTGCGTGCGTACGAACACGCAAGAATACACGCACGCTATTTTAGGTCGTATGCGAGATGTCAATAATCCCTAATCTATTTAAAAATCCGCGATATGAAAATGATAAATATCGCACACAGACACACATTTGCTTTGCACTTATATTTCCTTTGTCCTCACATTGTACACTCACATAATTTGTCTATTTGTAGCCAACGCGAGTCCTAAGATAACTGTCGACAAGACGTTCAATGTGACGGTAGGACAAAAAAGCGTACTGGCAGTGACCACTTCCGACTCAGACGGTGATACCGTTACTCTCAAATTGGATTCGAACCTTCAAGAATGCGCCACCTTCAAGAATGACAAATATACATGGACGCCTACCAAAATGGATCCAATGAATATATCGTATGTATCGTGCATTGTATGTCAATTATACGCGTAATTAATATCTCATTTCACGAAATCTGAAAAGCACTAACATATGTGCTATCCATCCATCCATCCATCCATCCATCCATCCATCCATCCATCCATCCATCCATCCATCCATCCATCCATCCATCCATCCATCCATCCATCCATCCATCCATCCATCCATCCATCCATCCATCCATCCGTCTATCCATCCATCCATCCGTCCATCCATCCATCCATCCATCCATCCATCCATCCATCCATCCATCCATCCATCGAGGCTCATATAAATTATGAATCGTAGTGGCCATCGAAACTCACATATCAGCAAAGCAGGGCCTGACGCAATGACTTACGTACACTGCTATACAAACGAGCGAGTTTGCCAATAAAACGTGTTTTGAAACTGTATGTATTGTTGACCGCGTTACTGGGGTCATTAGTTTTTAAATTGCTAATATTGCTGTAGACTTAATTAAATAAGCAGAACGAGGAGGTGAATCCGGCATAATCATCACAATTTTAAGAAAATAATCTTAACCAATCAAGTCAAGCTTAGGAAAATACACACTTTTAAGGTTTTCCGCTTCGGACGGCAATGGAGGTGTTGCTACCGCAGAAGTCTTCATAAACCTGTGCGACTGTTCCGGCCACGGAGAGTGTCTGTTTGACCTGCTCGCCGACGGCTACGAGCTGAAGCAGCCATTCAGGATCGTCCAATGCAAGTGCTCCACTGGCTGGGAGGGTAAGACATCGGTTGATATTTATATTGAGATGATCTATATTTAACATTTAATGAACGAAATAAAACCACATATGTAGTTTTCGTTTGTTTTTAGTGATTTGGATTATTAGGTCAATATTATATATATATATATATATATATATATATATATATATATATATACATATATATATATATATATATATATATATATATATATATATTTGCTACTGCATTGTTGATAACTATTGTAATGACACAATCTTGAATGTGTGGTGCATTCAGTTAACTGATGCATTACTGTGCTTTTACGTAATGATTTCTACCCTGTGGAATGATCTCCCATGCAGTATGCAAAAATGTATTTCAATACATCACTTAAAAACTCACTTATTCAAAGGGGATTTTACTCATGACCTTTAGCGGACATTTAGCATTGTCCCTCGATTGGACTTATTATGTTTTCAGGATTTACTTATTCATATATTTAGTTATTATTCTGAGCTGTTTGTGATACACGTACATTGATATCACTCTTCTTTTTATAAGTGTATTTATTTCTTAATGATAATTTAATTGGATATTCGATGCCATGTTTTGTGATCTTTAACTTTTAGTTTCCTTTTACGTTTCTTTATAACAGCGCCTTTGAACAGGGTAACTTGGAATTACGGCGCTATATAAATGCCTTTATTATTATTAATGTTATTACTATTGTAATGATAAGTATTAGTGACATACTGTAATAAGTATATCATAAGTATATCGTGTTCTCCCCATTCCCATCAGGTGACCACTGCGAGTCAGACTTGGACGGTTGCCAAGACAATCCTTGTACACAGGGCACGAGTTGTACTGATGTCACTCCAGAAGTAGAAAGGTCTACTGGAAAGTCATTCTACTGCAGCCAGTGTCCGGCACGGACCGAGGAGAATGAAGGGACATGTCTGCGTAAGTCCTACTGACAAATATTAACATGCATATAATTAATTATTGTAGTGATGTATACAATTTCCATAATTTCCGTTACTATTTCATATCAGTGCTGTGCTCGAACAAGTAAGGCCTTTTGCATAAGGCTAGTGAGGCATGAATGGCAAAGAAACCTGCTTCCAATATGTGATACCGACTGCCATTTCGAAACTTTTGAAATTGTTGCACTAAAAATGCCATTAGTACATTCTACTGATAAATGTATACCCCATCTAACTCTCAAAGAAAATTACTCCGAAATACACCCTTAGCTCAATATCCTAGTCGCATGTTTGTACTTAATTATTCGAGAGAATGCTCAGATGACAGTCCATCGCAAACAGTAACATTGACAATCTGTATATTTATAATTTTCACATCGCGGATTTGTAAATACATTACGAATTATTGACAATATTGACCACCTAAAATAGCTGACAATTTCTACAGAGTAATTAGAAAGGCGTACTATACGATGAGATTGCGTTTAGTTGCCCGAATCAGTTTGCGGACATCCACATGATATGTTGTTCTTATGGATGTTGTCACTGTTGTCACTATAACAGTGTTGTTGAGTTTTCGAATTGTTAGCAAAGTTCTCGAATTGTTGCTTCATTGGTGAATTGCTTCAACACATATCTTGTACGAAGCTCAATGGGTTTGGGAGCATGGACAATTATTTATTTTAAAATATCCATATTGACATTTAGTAGAACAATATATGAAACCGAAAAATACATGGCGTGTTGACACGTGAAATCAGAAAGTCAGTTATTTTAATAAACACTGAGCAGAGTTTCACGTTGTCCAAACGCTCTTGTAGTTTCCATCCAGGATATGGATGCTGAAAAGCAGGGCTGATACATCATACGATTATCATTTATATCGAAAGGAACTTTTACGAAATTAACCTTGCTTTGCGATATTTCCAATAGCGATTAACGAGTGTGACCCTGCAAAACCAAAACACGAGTGTGAACAGTTTTGCGTTGACCAAAGCGACGGTTTCACGTGCATATGCAAAGATGGGTATCGCCTGGAGCCGAACAAAAAGAATTGCACAGGTTAGTACAGTTGGATTTACCTACAACATAGCAGTGAATAGCTTTTACACAATACTATATTAATCAATGGTAAATGAAATATGCCCGTCGTACACTATATAATAATAATAATAATAATAATAAAGTTTATTTCAGACAAGACGTTGTCCATATATATATATATATATATATATATATATATATATATATATATATATATATATATATATATATATATATATATATATATATATATATATATATACATAACATACAATAACAAATATGAAAATTACAATACATATAATACAATCAAAGCAATGATGTGATCAACGTAAAAATACAAGTGTAAAGTTAGAAAGATTATGTCTAAATAATAAATATATATAACAATAAATGCTTTATTGACTGATTGTTCGAAAAAATATAGAATACAAACACGGAAAATATATATACTAATCATGTCAGACAATCAACAATAAGCAAGAAAGAAGCGAACTGCTAATGATTCCTTTTTCAATTATCAACACAAAACATGTATATCACCTTGGTGCAATTTACGCTGATGCGAGCACACCGTAGTTAATCAAATAAATCTCATAGAAAAGTCCTATTAAGTGTTCTCCTTTGTCTATTGCACTTGTTATTTTATCAATTAATAGGGCTAAGTAGAATATACTTTTTTGATTTTTTTTTACAATTTGACAAGATATTATGTTTATGAAAATATTTAGTTAATCTACTATATACAAGTTTTTCAAATATTTGAGAAAATACCGGTAATATGGAGATTGGTCTATAGTTACTAATTAGTGTAGCATTTGGTTTTTTTAAATCGCCTGTACACTAGCTATTTTTTATTCGTATGGTACGTATAATTTGTCAATCGAGAAACTAATTATGTGACATAATGGTTTAATCATATTAGAATATGTTTGTTTGATGATGTATGATTTCATACCGTCCCATCCTGGACTGCAGTTTATTTATGTATCTATAATTATCCTTATGTGATCGTAGGTGCTAAAACATAGGATTGTTATTTATAAATTCCATTAAAATAATCATCAGGCTTCTCTGTGACGGTTGGTATGTCCTTGGTTAATTCTGTACCAATGATCGTGAATAGTCATTACATTTATCAGCTATTAAATTGTTATCGGGAGTTAGAATGACATTTATTAAGAATTCTTACTTTTGCGTTGATTATTTATTCTTGCTTGTCAATTCTCTTATCATTTGCTGTATTTTTCTCAGGTCAATTTTGTGCTTGTCAAATTCGCTCTGTGCAATTTAATAAGTTGCGTTACTTTATTTGTTATATCTTCTATAATTTATTTAATTAAATACTGTTTTGTTTATAGAAAATACATATACAGTTTCTGCTTAGTTTTTTTATGGACTTTTTACACACCAAGGTAATCCAGACTTTATGTTTTTTAAAGGGAATGACTTGTTATACACTTGTGAACTTTTCTTAAACATTCAGTATAACTTGTTTGGGGTTCGTTACATGCAGTGACATCATTCCATCATGTTGCCATAATGGTGCTTTTGAATAAGGATATCGCATTATGAGTATATTTTCTAGTCTCTATTGTAATATAATCCTGTTTATAATTAGTTAATGTGGTTAGTTTAAATATTGGTAAGTGACCAGACATATCTGAAAAAATATTCCTTGAAGTTGACTGTGTTCACCAAGGATTACTATAAATTACTATAAATGTTATCTATTAATGTGCCCTGTTGACATTTCTCATTGTGAGCGGCAGGTCCATGTCGTTGAATAATTCTGCAACAATAGTGTCCAGTTGTTCACCATTTGTGGTTTATTTTACACCGGGGAAACGAACAGACGATCGTCTACTATATTACTCTACGTTGTCCAGTGCTTGTTCGAGCTGGTCGATGCGGTTGCCCATAGTTTGTTCAAGTTGGTCAATTCGTAGCCCTTTTTCTTTCAACGTTTTCTCCAAATGACTGAGACGGGCATTTATATTCGTTGCTACAATGTCCGCTATCCTGCTTGCCAATGTAGTGAGGACCATATCGTCGCCATTGGCTCATCGCCGGCTGTTGATTTCTTCCGGCCGGTCGGCATCATTATTGACTTCTGTTACATAAAAGGGCCGACTCGAACCAGCTGGTTGAAGCAGATTCACGCATAGTTGAAGCAGCATTCACCTACCGTTTTTATGGGTCACTGGCATACACATTCAGGTTTCAGTCAGGCGATACCATCTGCGAAGTTCCTGCTAGTTCATATTACATCAGCATGGGAGTCACCAGTGGTGAATAGAAGCCGCGAAGCCTCCTCAATTATATGTTAACGTAGTCCAGCGGCCACACACACACACACACACACACACACACACACACACACACACACACACACATATATATATATATATATATATATATATATATATATATATATATATATATATATATATATTATATACATACATACACACACACATATATATATATATATATATATATATATATATATATATATATATATATATATATATATATATATATATATATATGCGACAGCTTGTCAATCACTGTCTGAAACTCAGAAAGTTGAGGGTATTAACTATATATATTTATATATATTTATATGTATATATATATATATATATATATATATATATATATATATATATATATATATACAAACACATTTAACTAATACCCAATTAACAACTTCATACATTCAGTTGGCGCGATGGCCGTGATCGTATATTGGTTAGTACTTCTCGTTGTGGCCGAGAGAACCCAGGTTCGAATCCTGGTAGGTAGAAATCCGTGAAGGTTTTATGACAACGCCAGGTACCAGCTTGTAGAATCTGCTCCATGAATGCCTGCCTGTGGAAGGCAAGGGAAGCAGCCATGGGTCGTACCTGGTATGCCTTGACCCTATGGGATTCGAGGAGAGTAGCAGGGGAGTGCGTATATCACTCCATAGTCGTCTTCCGTAGCTGTATATCCTTTTCTTCAGATATTGACGAGTGTGCTGAGAGAACGGCCCAATGCGAACAGACGTGTGAGAACACAAAGGGTAGCTTTCTGTGTTCCTGTGTCAACGGTTACATGCTGAATCCGGATAACAAGACATGCATCATTAGTAAGTAATCATTCGTTGCTACGTGCATAATTATAATACAACCATGAGTTTAAGGTATGAGATTAATTCCATTTAGGCGATGTTGTATGAATAGCAAATTCATTTATATGTATTGGGAGTATAGCATTGGATGTGCTCCATATATACCGTTGTATGAAATGCAAAACGGCACGTTACAGCAGGTTTGTGCCGGCGGCTATTACAATTTAAAATCAGTCAGATTGATACCTACTGGTTCGCTTTTTGTTGTGATTACATTTTGCATTTCAATTATGTTCATTGATAATCTTTTACATATTTTATATATGATCATGAGTGATACGATGAATATCCGTTTTAGTATATTATAGTGAAATGAATATATATGTATAGGCTGTTACGAAAGTTTGTTTGTATGTTTGAGGAACCCAAGCTCCTGTTGTTATGTATTAGACCAGTGCTACATTGATGTGTATCTTATACAGTGGCGTTTTAGATTTGTTTTCGATACATGATTTGTATGCTTAATTCAATCATAGGAACGCGGTAGTTGTCTAGCTTAGATAGGAAAAATCGTAATTCTTATACATGCATATGTTAACAAGTAAACATCAGCAGGGAATAGTATAGGAATTGGTCTTGCACCTACACATGAAATTAGCTCATATGCCTGGCTGTTTGTTTATAAAATATGGAAATACAATATGTGATTTTATCACCACCTGGTATAATCGACTCTTTCTTGGTACATCAAAGGGAGGATTAAAATTGAGTGTTTTGCTACCATATGACATTTCGTAGCAGATGCAATTATTATGTTTGGAATTTCAATATTTGGCAGGTATTGATCTGCAAATAAAGTGCGAGAAGTTATGCTGTTCCTACAGTTGCAAAGAATCCACGCAAAACACCGTTCAGTGTTTTTGTCCGTCTGGCTACAAACTCGGTGTTGACGCTAAATCTTGTTATGGTAGGTAATGTATTTATTCTTGAATTTCCAAATAATACTTCTGTTCCAAGAGGCCGTGTTTATTTTAGCTGCTACAACCGAACAAACACATTCATTTATGTACTTACGTTATTTAGTTTTAATAATCGCTGTCCTGTTGGCCGCCACATTCCACATGCTGTATTAAGGATATAGAGTTATTGATCAAACAGGGAGGCTGGATACAATAAAAAGACTAGGTGTGCTGGAAACCAGACTTGAAATGTATACTGTTCATCTAAGTTCCGTCTCTGTGTTAGAGCGTCTGTTGGGACAGGCGATGGTGTCGCTGTAGACAAACGTCCCGGGGTTATAGCGTTTAATCAGTACCAAGTACTCCAGAAGAGTAACTAAGTAAATGTTACCTCCAAAAAAAACTACGTAAGTAACAATATTAGTACCCCGGAAAAAACTACTACTTATGATTCGTTGTTGTACTTTCTATTTGCCGGCGCCGGGCATTTGCATTGGCGTCCTTTTGTAACGGCCGACTGTCACGTATTTGAATACTTCTTTCCGAGATTTACGCGCACATCTCGTAATTGTGAATGTCAATGTCAATATAAAATGCCAATGAAGACTAGATTGATGTATAGCAATCACTTTTAAGTACGAAATACATGTGACAGAAACAGATGCAACGTACGTAAATAATACGTTATCAAAATATTTACCAATAGGGTGTGTAAGTCTCGCGCGCGAAAACGAGCCTGGGGGCAGTTGGGGGCAGAAAGTCCATATTTTCCATGTTAACGTATAGGACTTCGTTATGTTTTTGGTTGTAATAATCGAATTGTTCCAGTCTAACTGCTTCAGTTATACTGTCCGAAATATTATTACAAGCAGAAGCAGTGGAACACTTTGCCGGTGACAATGCTCACGGAAATCATGAATTTTAATCGATTGTTATGGTGGTTGCCATGGCATCGCCTGCATGTACTTGTGTTTGGCGATCTTGACTAATAATGAAAAGTGCCAATTTTCGCGCAGTACAACCTGTTTGGGGCAAACGTATACATGTGTTATAATTATGTGCATTCAGGCAACTTGTCAGATATAAGTGATTATCGAAACCACAACGTACAGCAATGTAAAATGAGCGCAGTGGCTCAGGGGTAGAACTTCGGACTCTCGACTACGAGAACCCGGGATCGAATCCTGGCTGCGGCGTTAAAACCTTGGGCAAGTTTTTTCACTCTACATTGCTCCAGTTCACTCAGCTGAATAAATTGAGTATCTGGCAATAGACAGTGGTGGATATGTGTACGATCAGCCTTCGCGCAGTAATTGCAGCACATGGCTGGATGGTTCCCAGAGAAGCCGAGATGGTGTCTGAGTGAACAGGTCTGTCAGGGAAGTAAAGTGTAAAGCGCTTTGAGCGGTCCTGAGGACTGGATACTGCGCTATATAAGAACTTGCCTTTTGTAAATGCAAATGCCGCAAAAGATACACACGGCCCAAAATGGTGGGGAGTGTCTATTATATGCACTATATAAATCGCTATGTCTATGATTGCGTGGTAAACCCAATATTAAATCGGGCATTTAAGATAAGAAAGGTATAACACAAGATATTTATGACCTGATTTTCCTAGTATTCATCAGTCGGAAGTTACAACTGTCATCCATCGAATATTATTCTTAATGTCCAGTCCCCAATCAGCTCCAGTCGCGGGGAGTCTCGCCATGTATCGCGACACACTTACGGGCCCTATAACCCGATGCGCGCATGTGCCTGCTTCGAGATGAATGGATGTATACACACTGTCATCTCCTTCGGTCGTTCCCACGTCAAATGTGTAATAGGAAACTTCACTTTCCTTCTCGAGGAAGCCATTCCAACTGCACTCAAGCGAATCACCCCCTAAATATACAGTATTTGGTTTATAATGCACCAGCGCTGGTTTGAAAATAACAAGACAAATATGTTTCCTGAAACTTTCATCATACACCAATTTGAAATGTATATGCTTGAAGTTAATTAGCTTATGACATAACAGATATACTTATCTAGCAACATACTGTTGTTTCGTAGTACGTACCTATTACCATAATAATATAGTAACAATTGTATCAGTCTTATAAGTTCAGATTTTGTATTTCTGGGAATGAAGATCGTTCTTTGTATGACTTACTTACGTATAGGGCCCGTAAGTGTGTCACGATAAATGGCGTGACTCCGCGCGATTGGAGCTCATTGGGGTCTAAGCGAGACAATTGGGGACTGGCCACAAGAATAATACACAATAAAATAGTTTACGGGATTTGCATTTTACATTGCTGTACATTGTGGTTTCGATAAGCACAAGTTGTCTAAATTCGCATAATCATAACACATGTGTACGTTTGCCTCAAACAGGTTGTACTACGCGAAAAATTGCACTTTTCATTATTATTCAAGATCGCCAAACGCAAGTACTTGCCGCTATTGCCATGGCAACCACCATTATAATAGATTAAAATTCATGATTTCCGTGATCATTGTCACCGGCAAAGTGTTCCACTGCTTCTGCTTGTAATAATCCTTCGGACAGTATAACTGAAATAGTTAGACTGGAACCGTTCGATTATTACAACCCAAAACAAAACAAAAGTCCTATGCGTGTTAACATGGAGAATATGGACCTCCTGCCTCCAACTGCCCCCAGCCTCGTTTTCGCGCGCGAGACTTACACGCCCTATTGAAGCAATATTACCATGATTAAATCCCTTCAAGCAGAAATGACCTGTGTGGTCGCCATGTTTTTTGCTATTTAGAAAGTCCTAGAAGGGTTGACTATATAAATGGTAAACACCAATATGGGATTTCCCAGAATATGTTAAAAACAATTAGATCACCTTTATTAAAAAATACGTTATTCTGGAAAATCCGATATGTCTATTAATTAAATAATGTCAAATAGTCATACCTTGCACACTTTCTGGACAAAAAATCGAACCTGGAGGTGGAGCTGCATTGTCCACTGTCACAGCGAGTGACCCAACTGTTGTTAGCAACTGCACCTGATGAAACCATTATTGCTATTACAGGTAATGAGGAAAAATAATTATGTATAAATCATACACAACACAATACAACTAGCTTCTGCGTGCGATGCTTATAACACATTTTCACACACTCTAATACATAAATGATGCACCCACATACCACGATATATTGAGATGAACGATAATATGAGATACAAAATACAAACTTGGATGCTGACCTGTTGAGCACGCAAGTGTTGACAGGCACATGCCTAAAATTAACCAAATGTTCAAAACTACAATATATACGTTTATCACTGGCATAATGATTCCTCAATTCATAGGCGTTTGAAAAAGTCATGATTATGGTGCACCAGTAGCAGGCGTTGCATGGCGAAATGTTAGGACTAACATTAGCGATATAAAGGTCCCGTTTGAGCATAGTGTTATACTGATCTATTCTAATGATATGCAACCTATTTATCCTTCCAAACAAGAAGTATTTGTGAATCCGTTTTGCAATTTGCAAGCTGTTGACTTGAGGCCCGGTCGAAGTGCCCCATATGGGAAACAGACCTAGCATGGGGGAATTGTGATTGATCAGTGATGTCTGCACAAAACAAACAATTCCTCGTTCCGTATTTGGTGCTTATTTTTTTATATAAATCCAAGCAATGTTTCTTAGAATTTAACAGAGACGGGGTCAACGTTTTGGAAAATAAACGTTACTTAGTAGTACGACAGATCGGCATGAACCACGACTGATGCCATAATGTCAGCGCGAGCGTAGAACAAACAGCGGATGTATAGCGACGCATATCGCAATGGCATAGTGACGCACATCGATTCGTGTTCGTAAACCTGTAAGTTGTTTAGCAAGTTAGACAATAGTAACGCAAAATAGAGACGTAACAAGTGGGAAAGGAAACAAAGCAGTAATTTGTTACAAGTAAAGGTAATTCTAAATACATGTACTTCATTACAAGTAGATTTCAAAATAAACTACTAAAGTAATGTAACGAGGTAAATGTACTTCGTTACATCCCACCACTAGGTTTAAAAGTTATCTCTAAAGTACATACACAACAATTAACATGCGCTGTATGTGTATAACATTCTTGTACTGAACTTTCCATTACAGATGAGAACGAGTGTGACACGGAAAACGGTGGTTGTTCTCACATTTGCACGAACTTAGAGGGTGGCTTCAAATGTAGCTGCGCCGTCGGATTCCAATTGATGAATGACAAGAAAGGATGCAAACGTAACTACGCTGGAATAACACATTTATGTACTACTGGAAGCTGTTTAAAATCCAGAAGCGCCTGTTGAATTTGGCTTGTTTATGTTCCTAATATAGTCATATGTGTCTTAACCTTCTGCTAAATAAAATAAATCACCATTTCAAAGTTAAAAGTTAAGTCACGTAAAATCGGCTAAGTTTCCTGTGATTGGTACAATGCATTTCAACTAATACTGCATATCTGGAAATAATGTAGTTTAATATTTGTATACACATATCGGATGCTAACATAAATATATTTAAAATATGCAGCGGAAATAGGGTGCCATAGCAATCTAAATTCGGTTACTGCAGTGTTTAAATGATTTGGTTAGGAACACCGAATTCGAGACCTTGACTTACATACCCGGTTAATTAAACTGTAAAATTTTCGTGAATTGTCAATTTCAGCTGCACTATGACATCACATCTGCAGATACTAATACATATATGTGTGTCCTCCTCCTTTAATACAGCCTGTCCCAGTGGCACGTGGGGCAAGGATTGTCTTCGTGACTGCAACTGTCGTGACGTCGATACTCTGTGCAGCGAGACAGTCGGATGCACCGATTGTCCATACGGCTTCAGTGGCGGAGACTGTCACGAAGACATCAACGAGTGCTACAATAACCCCTGTGACGACCATGCCAATTGCAGCAACACAGTTGGAACCTACAAATGTGTCTGCCATGCTGGATACACTCAGTACAATTCAACTGTCTGTGAGGGTATGTTCTTATTATATTTTATTAAAAGCTCTGTATATGGATATGATATGTAATATGGCAATAGTCATGCTAGCATTATAACTAGCTCACGTGACAGTTTTCAAAGGATTTCGGTGATGGCTAATGGTACCACAAGGAACCGTTTCTGGCAGCCGTTTCGTACAATAATAATAAAAACTTCTATTGCGCCTAAATCTAAAGATCCAAGCCTACAGGTGCATCAGTGTTAATCGATCTCATTTTCAATAAACGATTCCAGTTGTCATCAGATTGATTAATACACCGGGGAGCTATGGTGGAGAGGCAAGGTTGTAAAGGTTTACCTTTAAATGAGAGCGACAGTTACAGGCGGCTGCTTACAGGAAACAGCCTTGTAAGTAATGGCACATATATTAAATAATGAGTAAACCTAGTCACAACCCTTGCTAAGCAACCTGAACACGTTGTAATTGTGTGATATCCTTAAAGGCAATATTATGAAAAAGGGACGTACAGTTGTCTGGTCTACTAGTGACAAGCGCAGTTGCAACAGCGTTTTGCAACAGAGAGATAGATGCAAATAGCGACATCCCATTAGTATATGGTTGCGTAAGATCTGTGTGTACAAGTTTGCTCCTGTGACACAAATTCAATATGGTCGTCGCCAGCAATCTTGCTGGAGCAACGCATAGCGTATTCTTGCAAACATTCTGGACACTGGCTGCCCTTACCTTTTGACGGATGGTTGTCGCAGGCAAACCTGCGTTTTTGGACCCTGTCGGTGTTCATTAGTAGTCATTTCCCTACATGTCGTTTACCCTATAGCAGCTCTATATATGATACGTAATGGTAGTTGTACGTTGTTCATGAATACCACACGACCGGTGCAGGTGAGCATCGCCTCAGCACACTGCACGACTAAATTGTTAGTTATTCAATCCCATAATATGCCGCTGGTTATCCTATGTCAGTCTCTGGATGTGTCGTTTGCACAACGTTGGCGTATCGGAGCTGTACACGAGGCATGACACGATAACAGCGCAATAGACCTTGCATTTTTTGCAGAGCTTCATGTTGATGCTGTTCCACAGTCGTTCACACAAACTTAGACTGATTGGAACCGCACATTCTGTTATCAAGATTGCAGTCATTGGCGGTAGTGCTTCCAACTACTTTCAAAGTAACAACGATGTTAAGGGTTGCAGACTGTTTTTGTAGGATTGCTGGTTCAATGTATATTTTAACGGGTCAGTACATTGAAGGAAAAGTAAACAGAAAAGAGGCAGCAGGCTTATTCACCCGTGTTTGAAAAGCAAACATGGAAATAGGTACATATCGTCAGCAAACAGGTTGTATTGAACACACAGTTGTCAGCACAGTCTGAAAAAGAATTCCATCGGAGCATGCCGGAAAATAAACGTCATCGTTGGCGTGCCGGTCTTAAAATACGACCACTGCAGCCATAATCAGTGTCAATGTTAAGATACATCTTAGCTGATGTCCGTGTTCAACTAGAAATATATATGACACTTCATCATCGATCACCACACATGCTTGCATGTCATAATAAATTGCAGGCAACACTAATAAGGATATGTCGGAGCAGTCATATTTTACCAGATAGCGACTAACTGATTCTAGTGTTTTCGATAAATAAATAAATGCGAAATAAAATAGTTCTTTTATTTGGTTGTTTTTTTATTTCAGTAATCTTAGGGTAATAATATATCCTGTATTTCAGACAATGGATACTATGTTTCTCGTTAGACGCTTTCCAATTAGTCCGTGTACTGCATACTGAGTGTATCTTTGTTGTTACCAAGCGAAACGTCCTGTTATGCAATGCTACAAATATGTTGTTAGGTCTTGATACACGTACTACAATTAGTGTTTTGTTTTTATTTTGAAAATAAATTTTGCTTAACGAAACATGCATCTGACGTACGGAATTAACATGTGACTGCCCCTATTATATATACTGGTGATTGCTCAGTGCATCGAAATCGATCAAGACTTATGCTTACATATATTACGAAATAGTGTCCGCTTGTCTACGAATGTTTCCCTGAAGGAAAACGCACGCAAGCTCGCACACATAAATACACAAACTCACACATAGACCGATTTTAGAAACACGACCTGAATCGAAATGTATTTCTTCTAGGCAGTGAATCGACCATCCAAACATTGTATAGGCAATTGTAATCACCAGATTATTTCGTTTTTATGTATTACACTTATTACGAAATTGGTCTAAAAAACAGTGCCGCTAACCTGACTGGTTTGTTGCTGTCTGGTGCAGATTTCAACGAATGCGAAAGTGTACCTTGCCAGCATGGAGGACAATGTGTAAATGGTAACAACGCCTACTTGTGTTGTTGCATGCCGGGATACATTGGAACGAACTGCGAGATAGGTGGGTAAAATAAATACTCCACATTCTGCGACATAAGTAATGCAAACTGTGACTTGATTGAATACAAACATATACAACACGCAATGTGTTATTCATTTACCTGAGCATTGTCTTCATATTACATATGCATATAATGTTGATGTCAAACGACTACAGGTTAAATACAAACATAAGGTATTACGTTTTGTCACGTTTCAGTTGTAAACGAATGCAGCAGCTCTCCGTGCCTAAACGACGGAACGTGCATAGATCTCGTCAACAAGTTCCGCTGTTTATGTGTGCGTGGTTTCACGGGCAAGTACTGTGAGACAGGTAAGGCGTTGCTTCTGGCTCGGTAGTCATAGCCATATGCATTGCAAGAGACATCAT
The DNA here is from genome assembly GCA_964017155.1 of Oasisia sp. SBJ-2009. Lineage (NCBI taxonomy): Eukaryota > Metazoa > Annelida > Polychaeta > Sabellida > Siboglinidae > Oasisia > Oasisia sp. SBJ-2009. The sequence goes on from OZ024855.1 coordinate 8,919,912, forward strand.
TAAATTATATTAAATAAAAATACATATTTGCATTGGGGAAATTGTCTGCGTGGTCTTGCGTGCGTAGATGCGTTGGCGTATTGCCGCACACAAATAATGTAATTTCAGAAATACGTTTGATATTTCAGAGATTGACATTTGCGATAGTGATCCGTGCAGGAATGGTGCCCATTGTATCCAGGCCGGGGGCAACTATAGCTGCAAATGCATGCCTGGATACACCGGTCTCAACTGTGGCATAGGTCCGTGTCATTTTTTCTATGACACTTTTGTTGTGTGAGCGTCTGAACATTAAAAGCTTAGATATTTTATGCGGTGCATAAACGCATCCGTAACTGTGACGTGGCGACGGCTTCGGGAGACGGTTATGTCAGAGACATCTCAGAGACGGAAACCAGGCGCAAACGGTTAGGGCAGGGCCACATACTGCGCATCGACAAACAGAGACTGAGGATGCATTCGATGACAAGACGAAATGACCCAAAGCGAACTTAGATGGCAGTGTACCTAACATCGATTGTAACAGAGGCAGCATTCCGTGAGGGTCGAGAATAGAGAAGACTAACTAAAAGAATTATGCAGTGCGTTCTCTACACTACTGTCGTTGCTGACTCCCAGTGGCATCGACAGAAAAGTATTATTTGCATGGAAAGAAATCTATCTACTGCACTGTTTAGCAAGTATTGTTATACTAATAATTATTTCACAATTTTGTATTATCACATGATCACAGCTTTGTTCATCCTATACACACCTCAAACATCCCTATTCAAATAGTCGATCTATTCTGCATTATTTAATTGTCAATGTTTCCTTGGCTTTTACCTGAATACAATTTACATAGGTAGGTAATATATAATCGGAATGGACCGAATATCACGTTAGTGACAATAGTCATGTAGTATAGCTATAGCTATACCCTAACCTCATATATGTATCTGAATCAGCCACACACAAACAAAATCCTTGAACTATCACATTCTCTACCGCTGCCAATGCAATGTTGTATTATCATATTTATTAATTTATTTATTTATCTTATTATAATATTGTCATATTGTTTTAGTATATTTATTTATTTCAATATATATCATATTTATATTTTTAGCTAACGTTTATATATTTACATGCTTGATTTTACTGTATACATGCATTACTACGTGACTTAAATAGTGTGTTTTTATGCAACCTCCAAAGTGCAAAATGTATTTTCATTCTATGAATTGAACAATATAGTTATTATTATTATTATATGTTCTACATTTTGTTGAAAAATAATGGCATGTATTTATCATAGCAAATATTCTTGTGTTGCTTATAGGGCCGTTGTGTGCGAAGACACCATGCCAAAACGGAGGGACTTGTCTAGAAACTGACAACACCCGCACTTGCGATTGTGTCGCTGGGTACACAGGCGTAGACTGCGAGACAGGTGGGAAGCCGGTTATGGTGGGACGTTTAAGAAACACGACAGTTTAGATCTGAATATAACACAAAGGTCCAGTGATAGTTTACGGCTTTGGCCAACATTTTCTCTTTTTATCTTCTTTGTATATAACTTGTATTCGACAAGGTATAGAATTCATACTTATTATTTGAGTAAAAGACACTATTCAAAATATAGTCAAAATATAGCTTGTATTTCACTGCTGATATGTCTAGACTGCATTTATGTACCAGCTTACTGTTTCAAATGACATCCCGATGTTTCGGCTCTTTCAATGTAATACTTTTGGGAAACCATGCTATTTGTCACCAGTGTTTACGACAACCGAGTCATCTGTGTCGCCTGGTGGCACAACGGACACGCCAACCCAAAACCTGGAGGGTGAATTGTGTACATAAACATATCAATTGAATAACAGAGACTGTGAATAGGCAAACTACCAGTTGCATATAATTTCACACTTGGGGTTGCGCAGATAAATATGCGAGGGACCCGTATTACTGGGAGTATTTACACATACTGTACCGTTATAAAATTAACTTAGGCCTATTGGCTTTTGACGTTTCACTAAGATTGTTAATGGTCTCCATGTGTACGGATTTAACGTGTAACTGCCCCTATTATATCATCTGATCACTGATCATCTACATGTGTTTGTGTCCGTGCAGACATTGACGAGTGTGAAAGCATGACGTGCATGAACGGTGGCACGTGCATAGACCTGGTCGACGACGGTATATGTTTGTGTGCGGCCGGCTACACTGGCTACAAATGCGACATTGGTGAGTAGCGGTGTAAAGCACTGATGACAAAATCTAGTTTTGTTTATATTCCAGTCGATGTCCTGCTATATAAGGATAAATGAAGCAGAGTTGTATTGACCTATTCGTCCAAGCACAATGGTGCATATTGCGTGTGGTCGTGTAAATCTACGTTGTTTTATGCCGCAGACATGTACTATAGGTACCGTAATATATTATCGAAATGGACAGATTGTAACGTTTGTGACAATAACTCTTATAATATTTCTTCAAGAACGCAACACTATATGTATATATATATATATATATATATATATATATATATATATATATATATATATATATATATATATATATATATATATATATATATATATATATATATATATATACAGTTACCTGATATGTGTCGTATCTAATTGTTGTTAAATGTTGACATAATATGCTACAACTAATACTACTACTACTACTACTACTACTACTACTACTGCTACTACTGCTACTACTGCTACTACTGCTACTACTGCTACTACTGCTACTACTGCTACTACTGCTACTACTGCTACTACTGCTACTACTGCTACTACTACTGCTACTGCTACTGCTACTGCTACTGCTACTGCTACTGCTACTGCTACTGCTACTGCTACTGCTACTGCTACTGCTACTGCTACTGCTACTGCTACTGCTACTGCTACTGCTACTGCTACTGCTACTGCTACTGCTACTGCTACTGCTACTGCTACTGCTACTGCTACTGCTACTGCTACTGCTACTGCTACTGCTACTGCTACAGCTACTGCTACTGCTACTGCTACTGCTACTGCTACTGCTACTGCTACTGCTACTGCTACTGCTACTGCTACTGCTACTGCTACTGCTACTGCTACTGCTACTGCTACTGCTACTGCTACTGCTACTGCTACTGCTACTGCTACTGCTACTGCTACTGCTACTGCTACTGCTACTGCTACTGCTACTGCTACTGCTACTGCTACTGCTACTGCTACTGCTACTGCTACTGATACTGATACTGATACTGCTACTGCTACTGATACTGATACTGCTACTGCTACTGCTACTGCTACTGCTACTGCTACTGCTACTGCTACTGCTACTGCTACTGCTACTGCTACTGCTACTGCTACTGCTACTGCTACTGCTACTGCTACTGCTACTGCTACTGCTACTGCTACTGCTACTGCTACTGCTACTGCTACAGCTACTGCTACTGCTACTGCTACTGCTACTGCTACTGCTACTGCTACTGCTACTGCTACTGCTACTGCTACTGCTACTGCTACTGCTACTGCTACTGCTACTGCTACTGCTACTGCTACTGCTACTGCTACTGCTACTGCTACTGCTACTGCTACTGCTACTGCTACTGCTACTGCTACTGCTACTGCTACTGCTACTGCTACTGCTACTGCTACTGATACTGATACTGATACTGATACTGATACTGATACTGCTACTGATACTGCTACTGCTACTGCTACTGCTACTGCTACTGCTACTGCTACTGCTACTGCTACTGCTACTGCTACTGCTACTGCTACTGCTACTACTACTACTACTACTACTACTACTACTACTACTACTACTACTACTACTACTACTGCTACTACTACTACTGCTACTACTACTGCTACTGCTATTACTACTGCGTTAGTGTACTTATTTAGTACTTGTCAAAAGGCTTATTTCCTTCCTTCCAGTAAGTTGGACTACTACTCATATTGGTAATATACTATATACTGAGAGTGACAAAGACATGAACGTAATGTTTATATTATAACAATATCGGTAGTTTCCTTCCGGTAAGTTGAAACCGACCGATATTGTTATTTTATAAAAATTACATTCCAGTCTTTGTCACTTGGTTGATAATACATTTCCAATATGGGAGTATGTTTTGGTTACACAAATTAATCACCTATACGTGTTTGTGTCCGTGAAGATATTGACGACTGTGCATACGTGACGTGCATGAACGGCGGCACGTGCCAAGACCTGGTCGACGACTATATATGTTTGTGTGCGGCCGGCTACACTGGTTCCAACTGCGGCATTGGTGAGTAAGGGTATGAAACAACTTATCAGTTTCCATTGATAAGCAAATCAAGTTTTGTTTATATTCCAGTCGATGTGCTGCTGTATAAGTTATGCATTATGGATAACTGAAGCAGAGTTGCACTGGCCTAGTCGTCCGAGTATATTTCACGTGGTCGTGTAAATCTACGTTGTTTTGTGTCGCAGACATTAATGAGTGCGCCAGTGATCCTTGCATGAATGGCGGAAAGTGTGAAGTTTATGTGAACGGTTTCTTCTGCATCTGCACGGATGATTACCGCGGCTCCAGATGCAACATAGTTAGGTAGTATATATTCGGAATGGACCGAATGTCACGTTAGTGACCATAGTCCATGTAGTCTAGCTATAGCTATTCCCTAACCTCATGACTTCATCTAACCTAAGAAACCTAGCCCTGTTCTTCTTAATGACTATAGACCAATCGCCCTCACATCACTGCTGATGAAATCATTCGAGATAACAGTGCTAAAATATGTGTTACCCCAGGCTGAACATCTACTTGCCCCGTTGCAATTTGCGTACAGAACTAAACGTAGTGTTGAAGACGCCACCCTCTCAATGTTAAATGCCATTATTGACCACCTTGAACGTCGAGGCTCGTCTGCCAGAATACTATTCGTTGACTTTTCATCAGCGTTTAACACAATTCAGCCGCATTTGATGATCAGAAAACGTATTGATCTTGGTGTTGTTAAACAATGTGTCATGCTTGTACACAGTTTCCTTACAAATGGCTCACAGTATGTGAATGTCAGTGTCGTATGTTCGTCGCATGTGTCTATCTCCACCGGAGCTCCTCTGGGGTGTGTACTGTCGCCATTTTTGTATACCATGTACACTACTTCATGCGGAAGTGCTTATTCAAACAATCACTATTTCAAGTACGACACTGCTCTTGTCGGTCTGCTGGCTGACTACGAAACTGATTACAAAAGTGATATAGATCACTTTGTGTCATGGTGTGTGGCCAACTGCCTTGAGTTAAATGTTGTTAAAACCAAGGAACTTGTAATAGACTTTTGATCAGGTGTACATCACTCCACCCCTGTCAACATCAATGGGCAAAACATAGAAATTGTGCATTCCTATAAATATCTGGGTACAACAATCGATGACAAAACTAAGGTGGGATTATAATACAATTAATCTATATAAGAAAGGCCAACAAAGATTGTTCTTCCTGAGAAAACTCAATGCCTTGCACATAGACAGTAACATTTTATTTGTGTTCCACGATTCATCTCTAAAATGTGTTATTACGTTCGGTCTTGTTTGCTGGTGGGGAAATCTCTCGGTCAAAAACACAGAAAAACTAAACAGAATATACACCATTTCTTGCAAAATCGCTATGTGCTGTACACCCGAAACCAGTCTGGAGCAATAGTATAACTCAAGAACACTGCAAATGGCAACCAAAATCTTATCTGACCCCATCCACTTCTTACACGACTGTTACGAACTTCTCCCCTCTGGAAGGAGGTACAGAATGCCAACAGTAAAAACCCAGCGAGCCCTTAAATCCTTCATTCCATCCTCCATCAAGTATCTGAATCAGCCACACACAAACAAAATCCTTGAACTATCACATTCTCTACCGCTGCCAATGCAATGTCGTATTATCATATTTATTAATTACTTTATTTATCTTATTATAATATTGTCATAATGTTTTAGTATATTTATTTGTTTCAATATATATCATATTTATATTTTTAGCTAACGTTTATATATTTACATGCTTGATTTTACTGTATACATGCATTACTACGTGACTTAAATAGTATGTTTGTATGCAACCTCCAAAGTGCAAAATGTATTTTCATTCTATGAATTGAACAATAAAGTTATTATTATTATTATTATATGTTCTTCATTATGTTCAATAATAATGCCATGTATTTACCATAGGAAATGTTCTTGTGGTGTTGCTTATAGGTCAGTTTTGCACGAATACACCATGCCAGAACGGAGGAACTTGTCTAGAAAAGTACAACACCCGCACTTGCGATTGTGTCGCTGGGTACAGAGGCGAAGACTGCGAGACAGGTGGGAACCCGATTATGGTGGGACGTTTAATTAAAACGACAGTTTGGTTCTGAATATAACAACTAGGTTCAATGGTAGTTCATGGCATTGGCCAAAATGTCCTCTTTATCTCTTCTTTGTCTGTAACTTGTAGTCGACAAGATGTAGGATTAATAAAACGCACCATTCCAAATATATTCAAAATATAGCTCGTATTTCACTGCTGATATGTCTAAACTGCATTTATGTACCATCTTACTGTTACAAATGACATCCCGATGTTTCGGCTCTTTCAACATAATACTTTTGTGTATCCAGGCTATGTGTCCATAGTGTTTACGACAACCGAGTCATCTGTGTCACCTGGTGGCACAACGGACACGCCAACCCAAAAATCGGAGGGTGAATTGTGTAAATATACAAATCAATTGACTAACAGTGACTATGAAAATGCAAGCTACCAGTTGCATATAATTTCACACTTGGGCCTGCGCATATAAATATGTGAGGAAACCGTATTACTGGGAGTATTTACACATACTGTACCGTTATAAAACTAACTTCGGTCTGTTGTTTTTGACGTTTCACTGAGATGGGTAATGGTCTCCAAGTGTACGGATTTAACATGCAACTGCCCCTACTATATCCACTGATCACTGATCATCTACATGTGTTTGTGTCCGTGCAGACATTGACGAGTGTGCAAGCATGCCGTGCATGAACGGCGGCACGTGCCAAGACCTGGTCGACGACTATAGATGTTTGTGTGCGGCCGGCTACACTGGCTCCAACTGCGACATTGGTGAGTAGCGGTGTAAACCAACATTTCAGTTAACAATGATTAACCAATCTAGTTTTATTTTTATTCCAGTCTATGTCCTGCTGTATAATTTATGTATTATGGATGACTGAAGCAGAGTTGTACAGATCTATTCGTCTGAGCATTACGATACATATTGCACGTGG
>OZ024855.1:8929707-8962207 GCA_964017155.1 Oasisia sp. SBJ-2009
TTACATATGTTGGATAATGAATTTTTTATTGTGTGTGTGGCATATATTCGTATCTGTAATACATATGTAGTATATCTGAATCCTTTCTCGTCGAGTTCTGTGTATATAACACTGCCAATGAATCAGTGCTTTCACAAGTACCACATAACGCGTATTGTAGTATGCTGTATAAAGCATATATATTTTGTTCATAAAATCGTTCTGCTTATATCTATGACAATGTATATACATATATGAATCAACATTAACATTTGTAATACCTACTGTCAGTTTAGCAGTGCATTATTTCAAATTTCAGAGATAGAGCTGTACAATCTCTACGGAACATTCACCATCTCAAACCGCCAATACAGTGACAGCCTTGTATATGAGACGTCTGTACAATATAAAGAACTGTCTGCGGAAGTCATCAAACAGGTGTGTGTTAATGTTTTATGAATGACACTGACATAATAATATTATACTATGTTCAATTATTGTAATAACAGTGAATTGATGGAACATTCACACATTTACTTTTAATCACTTGTTTTGTGTATAGCGTTGTGTTGTTGTTCTGTTTCTGCAAAAACACATTTATTTAATTTGAAGATTTGTTCTTTAAAATTAATTTATATTTAATCTATATTTATATAAATCAGTTAATACATATATATATATATATATATATATATATATATATATATATATATATATATATATATATATATATATATATATATATACATATATGTGTGTGAGGTGTGTGTGTATGTATGTTTCTTCTTCTTCGCCTTTTCCCACTAGGTGGGGTCCGCGGCTCGAATTCGTGATTTACAGAATGTTTTGTCATGTGCATCCTCCGGTGTGATTCGCAGTGCCTGCATATCCCTTTGGACGCCATCCATCCATCTCCCTCTTTCTTCCCTTGGCCTTTTTCCTGGCACCCTCATGTCAACAACTACACTTACGTTGTTTTCTTCCATTCTCTGCATGTGTCCATACCAGCGTAGTCTCATTTCTCTTACTTTCTCTTGTATGCTACTCACACCTAGCTCCTTTCTGATGTCCACACTCTTTACTCTGTCTCTCAATGTTACTCTTTTATTGTTCTCAGGCTCCTCATCTCTGTTTTCTCGAGAATCTGTTCCTCTTTCTTTCTAACTGTCCAGCATTCTGCTCCATACAGAAGTACTGGTCTAATGACAATCATGTAGAGCTTGATCTTTAATTTCCTTGGCATTTTCTTGTCACTGATACCTCCGGATAAGTCTCTCTACTTTGCCCACGCTGCATTAACTCTTGCTCTTACTGCTTCCTCAGATCCTCCTTCTTCACTGATAGTGACTCCTAAATATTTGAATTTATTAACTTGTCTAAGGTTCGTGCCTTGGCTGTCTTTGATGAGTGTTTTTGTTCCTCTCCTGCTGCTGACCATCACTTAAGTTTTCCCGATATTGACTTTTAGTCCCTTGCTCTCCATCCCAATCTGCCAATCAAGCCATCTCTTCTGCATCTCCTCCTCTGTATGTGTAACTACTGCCAGATCGTCAGCAAACAACAGTTCATTTGGCAACCCGCATCTGAAGTCTTCGCTGATGACATATAATACTACGATAAACAGGAAAGGAATGGGCATAGCCCTGATCCCTGGTGTAGGCCAACTTTGATGGGAAGCTCATCAGTTCTGCCATACGTGGTTCTTACTACTGTTGATGCTCCGTGGTATGTTGCTTCTACTAGCCTCACTAGCTTCTCTGGGACCCCTCTCCTTCCCAGTCACCAATACACCAGATCCCTGGGCACCCTGTCATATGCTTTTTTCCAAATCTACGAAGGTAAGGAACAAATCCTTGTGCACTTCTAGATGTTTTCTTGTAAGTGTTGTATGATAAATACTGCATCTGTTGTACATTTTCCTGGACTAAATCTAAATTGCATGTTGTTGACTGTGATCAGTTTTCTGTGTCTGCGCTCTAGGATCTTCTCAAACATCTTCATCCCATGTTCTAACAACCTAATGCCTCTAAAGCTCCCACATTCTAGTGGGTCCCCCTCATTTTGTATATGGGGACGATTTCACTTTTCTTCCACTCTTCACATTCACTTCCCCAATGTCTCTACTAGATCTTACCCTTTGTTTTGCCACTTTGTAGATAATCCGCTCACCTTCCTCTGTTCCCATCTTTTCATACCACCCTTTGTATGCCTCGTTTTTAGCTTTGGCCACTGCAGCTTTTGCCTCTCTCTTCATGTTCTTATAGGCCTCTTTCAGTTCGTTTCCACCCTGCATCTGTCATTTCTTGAAAGCATCCTTTTTCCTTCTCAAGCTCTCCTGTACCTCTTCATTCCACCACCAGGTTTCCCTCTCCAGGTGATTCCCTCCTTTGGTGACTCCATATATCTCTTCTGCTACCTTCATGGCGACTTTCTTAAATAATTTCCAATTTTGTTCTGCATTAGTGTCTGCCTCCAGCTGGTATTCCTCTTCCACTTTGTGTCTATATTCCGTCAGTTTTTCTCCCTTCATAGTCCAGATCTTAATCCTTTTTTCTCTGGTCCTTCTCCTATGTTTTGCATTTTTGTCCTCAGGACTGCACATAGCAGCTCTGGCCTCTCCTGGTATTACCTTGCAGTCTCGCATTTCCTTCAGATCCGCTCTTCGTGTCATGATGAAATCAATTTTTCAGCTGTTCCCTCCACTCTTGTAAGTAATTAGACGCTCTTCCTTTTTGTTGAAGAAGGTGTTCACTAGTGCCAAATCTAGGCTCTCCGTGCTTTCCAAGATGTTCTCCCATTCTCTGTTCCTTTGGCCATAGCCTTTTCCTCCATGTGCTCTTTGAAAAACACCTGGATTTTTTCCCACGTGTCCATTTAGGTCAGCTCCTACTACAATCTTCTCTGTTCTCGGCACTCTCGTCATCAGATCTTCCCAGTCTTTCAAAAACTCTTCATTTATCGTCTCTGTTTCTCCACTCTGTGGGGCATATGCTGACACTATGTTGAATATCTCTCCAGCTATCACCAGTTTTAGCTTAATTAGTCTGTCTGATGGTCTTGACACTTCAATTACATTCTCTTTAAACTCTGGGCTCAGAATGACCCCCACTCCGTTTCTACTGATCTTCTCTCCACTGCATATGATCTTAAATCCGTCTCATAACTTTTTGCGCTCTTGCCGATACACTTGGTTTCCTGCAAACATAGGATTCCTAAGTTCCTTCTCTCACAAACCTCTACTAGCTCACTCCCTCTCCCAGTCATCGATCTCACATTCCAGCTTCCGATCTTGACATTTCCTTCCACTATCTTCTTTAGCTGCGGCCATGGTCTCCGCAGTACCCCTCGTCCGCTTCTCATGTCAGCTGGGGGCTGCTGGCACGCGTCGCATCCAGGGGACGCCCTAGCATTATCCGTAAATCTTTGAAAGACAGGCATAATTGTGTGGCATATATTTTATAATCGGATGCCCTTCCTGACATCAACCACAGTTGTAAGCGGTGGGCCTAGCCTTTGATCTTCTTCGACCGGTCTGCAAGGCAGCAGAGGTGTGTTTCTCGTGTGACACCATCACCAGGATTTCCATTCAGGGTTAACTCCCCTAGCCCTTCTCTTGACGAGTATGGCCGCAAGGCAGCAGAGCTTTTAAATCAGAGTTTTCCTTCTCCTAGATAGGCTACCTTCCCTGGTTGACGAGCCCTATCTACCCGAAGCTTCTGGTTTTGAGGCGCCACCTTCGCGTCTTCTCCTGTCAGTACATACACTCTCGCCACAGGAAGGCCAGGAGCTGGATTTGAGCCGTCAGAGGCTTTATTGTTACGCATGCCATATGGAAACATATAATGGTAGCAGGAGCTTATCCCTACCACCGCCTCCGGCTTTGACAGCTTTTGACAGCATACATATATATATATATATATATATATATATATATATATATATATATATATATATATATATATATATATATATATATATATATATATATATATATATATAATACATATATATATATAATATTTTTTTTTTGAGACCATATATATAATATATATATATATATATATATATATATATATATATATATATATATATATATATATATATATATATATATATATATGTAAGCGCATGATTTTATGTTGCATAGGTTCACGCAGTTTTTGACAGTTCGCCCATCAAAAGTGATGTTGTAGCAATTACTATGACTACGTTCAGGTAAGCACGTAACAAGTGCATTTCAGAAATGGTTTAATAGTATACTTCAGTGTATTTTATCAACAATGAACAGACAGTTACTGCTGGATATGATAACCAACGTTTACACTTTTAACTAAGTACACATGATGCATTAACATAATGTGCATTTGTACGTATATTAGAGCAATATAAGTAGGATATTACGTGGCAACCGATTTCATTAACAGAATATGCATGTTTACGTGTATTAGAGCATCAAAAGTGGGACGTTTCATGGCAACCGGTGGAGCATATTGTCGACGATTTCATGAAGTTGTTTTATTTAATTTGTATTGGCAAATATATTATAGCATATTTTCATACTATGGTTGTTTTGAATGTTGCATTGCCATCTCAGCATAGGGAGCGTCATTGCGAACTATCAGTTGTTTCTGAAGAACAAGTACAGATTGGATGAATTAACGCAAATAATGAGGCACCACCTAGAATCATGCGATGGGAAATTGGGATCAATGGAGGTCAATGCAGAGAGTATACAGTTTTCGGGTACGTTAATTTCGAATGTAATATCCATCGTAAGCACAATGCTTTGTCTCAGTAAAAATGTGTTTCCGTACCATATCCACAAACTATTTCCAATACCTCAACAGGTAGATTTTTTTGTTCAGTAGTACACTACATTTCCCAAGTACAGGTTAAATGATAAAATTGATTAATTTCCAACTTGTTTACCATAATTGCTCACTAAGAAAAAGTCCGAATATATAGCTTCACATCGGGTATATACAAATGTGCTGCCTTAGTTTCATTATCTCGTTCCATTTCCGTTTTAATATATATATATTCTTCGCATTTCTTTGAAGTCATGTTATTGTAATTAACATGTATTTTGTTAGAGCTTATTTCATAGATGAATAGTATCTGAATAAGCAGATGTAGCTTAGTCAATCTGTGATTCAGTTTTGACAAAAATAAATATAATTAATATATTAGCTCCTGTTCCGTTCAGGTATAGTTATACATCTCAGAAATTACTTGCCAGTAAATGTGCTCTTAAAATGTCGTAACGTATTTTTATTACTACATGTAATCACTCCTGAATTTACTTACTGTAAATATATGTGTGGTGTTGAAATAAAACTGAATTGAACTGAATTGCATTGAAATAAACGTTAACCTCTCTTGTTGCAGTCACTCCGCTACAAGGCAAAGGTAAATCTGTTTGACGTTGTATCTTGCGTTGATCAGGTACATCTGCGGGGTAAATAAAATACGTGTGTATATAATAATATACTCCTCATCGCAGGGCTTTAAGATATTTACATTTCTCACGATGAACAGTGTTTGATTTGAATAATGACTAATTGATTAACTGTTGGATAAAGTAAGACAGAACAACTGTGGATTCTATAATAGCTAGGCCTATAAAAGAAAATATGGAATATCTGAATTGTCCACATTTTTGTCATTCATTTTACTGTACTGCATGGCGCATCACAATAATGTTACTTACACGTCTCCAGATGGTTTCGCCTGGCTGCCCGTGGCCCTCGGCACGGGGCTGTCCGTAGTGTTCGTGATACTGGTCCTCATTCTCGTCAACTCTATCGTTGGCAGACGCAAGAACAGGCAAGTATATTTGTCATTGCATGGACTGTATGAATGAAATGACTGCACTAAACACACTGTGGTAAGTTTGGTGGTCTATTACTAACATGTGTATGATGGTAATTTAGTAACATTTGTTGTTGCATATGTTTGCTTTAAATTGCTACGCAATAAGCTGAACATTAATGGAAATGTTGGAAGAATGATACAATTATTCAAATAACTCAGAGACCTTATAGGCGAGCGGCAAAACCACCAAACTGACCGATTTAACCCCCCCCCCCCTACACACACCTGAATGTTATACCATTAGAAAGCCCTCTATCTCCCCGTCATAACTAGGCCTGTCGTAGAGTTGCCAAGTGGTGCAATTCAAGGTTAAACAAGGTCACCGTCAAAGGTTCAATTTTAGAAACTGCGCGCTTCAGAAAACGTCTTGATATTTAATTGGCTGTATAGCTACTTTCTTTCATGAGAAAATGGTTAAGCGATACACTTTTAAAAAGCACATTATATCTGCTTCAAAACAGTACAACGAATTTTGCTGTATCATGGAAACATAAAACTGACGACACGCTCGAATAAGGTCACCCACAGTGTCAGATATTACAAAGTTGACAATGCAGCGAACATCATAAAGTTATACTGGTTGCGCATCTACTTCAAGATTATGGAGATGTCATACACTGTGTGAAAGACCAATTTCACCCCGTCATAATGCGGTATGGCATGACGCTGCGAGATGAAGCAGTGTGTGTGGTGCGGCGTTCAAAAGGAGTCACCATAAATCTATGATTGTTGGAAATTGCGCCATCATGCAAGCTAGTGTATGTCATTGTGTCATTCCCTGACTTTTTTTTATATAGATTTTAAATAATTGTGTTTTTTTCACTTATATTGACCCAAAAGGACTGAAAAAAACTGTTTCCATTTGTCCGTCCACTTTTTCGTGGGGAAATTCAAGATGGCCGCCACCGGTCACCACAAGTCTTATAATCGCTATATCTTTGGCATTAAACGGTATAGAAACTTGAACTCGGAATCGTTTTATATGTTTTGAAGTATGAGGAATCCAATGCAACTATTATTATTATAAAAAAAGTAAAATAAAGCTATGCCAGCCGAAAATGCGTTAAAATGACCGTAATATATGTATATTATACGCAGTTATGTAGCAAATATATGTCCAGTAACTTTTCATATCGATTTTAAATGATTATGTTTTTTCACTTATATTGACGCAAAAGGACTGAAAAAACTGTTTCCATTTTGTCCGTCCACTTTTTCCTGGGAAAATTCAAGATAGCCGCCACCGGTCACCAAAATTCTTAAAGCGCTATATCTTTGGCAATAAACGGTATAGAAACTTGAACTCGGAATCGTATTATATGTTTTGAAGTATGATGAATTCAATGCAACCTTTATTTTGATGAAAATTAAATGAAGTTGTACCAGCAATATAGGTGTTAAAATAGCCATTAAACGTTAGATCCAAAATTCGTCTGCAAGATGACTCTCCTCTTCACTCTGGCCCTCTTTGTCCAGAATGTTGATCACATCGTCGGAAACTTTCAGGAACATCTTGAAGTATGTATGTTTGAGCTTTCCCTGTGTTCCGTGTCCATTGATGTCTGCTCCAATAAGTGTATGAAACCCTGGTAGAGCTGCTTGTCTTGTTAGGACCCAGGGCTGTCGGTACGCATTTCTACAACGTAGGTCCTGCCATGCATTCACTAACAGGATATGACTCAGATTTCTCCTTGTTTGGAATTGGGAAGAAAACAGTTTTCAACGTTGCGATGCAAAAGGGGTAGGTAGACCATTTCATGGCTCAGAGAAGAATGTTCACTCCAACCTCAACCTTTTATGATTAAAGCTGGTCAACAAGAAAAACACGTCGTTGGCGAAACTTCCCTCATGTAAAGCAAGTTTTGAGGAACTTACAAGGCGGGCTCAGTGGCAAACGAAGGGGTGGATGTCGTCACATGTGACAAAGCCAAACATTTGGTCCCCACTGGAGCATGGGTGGGAAAGAAAAACTGGAAACGTTTTCCTTGTCCAATGGCGTCAGAGCTCCCGGAAGGTCTCATCTGCTCATGCACATGTATAATTCGCTGCACAAACAACTGTGCGTGCAGTCAGAACAGTTTGTGTTGCACAGAGCGGTACACATGTCATGGCAATGGAAGTTTTTTTAAATCCACATACAGTCAGCGACCTAGACATTCTACGTGATGATGACGAGGATGACAGTGCATTATAGGTGGGTAGAATGTTTGTAGTTGCCGCACCAAGTCGACTTACAAATATACAATCCTTCGTGATGAATAAATAATTTGCCAAAAAAGAAAGCCAAAAAGCTCGTTTTACAGTGACATAATGATGTTGCGAGTACATTTCAATTGTATAATGATTATTGTCGGGTGCAATTTTGAATATTGACAAATCGATGATGACATTGTTTGTCCACCAGTGCATGTATACTTCTGTGTGTAGTTCCGCTGTTTTAACAGAGTTGTCGTCATCATATCTATCAAACACTTACACAACCGTGTCAGCTTGTTGAAATCCTATCAGAAGTTGTTTGAAGTGTGACAAGGCTAATGCATCATATGAATTGAATTTGTACCCCCCATCATTTGAATAACAGCCATGGCATCCCTAATATACACCATGGTTGAAGTGGTGCTTTCCGGAAGTTCAGACACTCTCTCGACTTCAGCTTCCAGTAGATGACCCTGTTCCGCTTTGTTAGTTTTCCGCATTGTACCATCAGCATGAACAATGGCCGAGAACGGTGGCCATAGAAACGTCATCTCTGCACCCCGCCAACGACAGGGCTCTGCGGAACACAATCTCCGGACTAATAGCTGCTGTCACAACACTTCCCTTGCCACACAAGAACTAGTTATGTGTTGCCATGTCAGCAAATGTTTTCATCCCTGACTTTTTGTTGGGGCTGTAGAAGCTGCATGATTAACCTGATTCAAGTGTGCCATGCACAAATCTCTGCAACCTTTTCTCTCCACCACATACGGTGTTCAGGAGCGAATTTTGTACATCCTGTGTAGCCCAGTAGATAGGTTGATGAGTACGTCTGGGTGAGATTCAGGCTCCCTCAATGTTTGGCATGTCACAGTGCTGCGACCAGTGGAGAAGCCAGACACCTCCAGAAGTTCTCTCTATGTATGAAGTTGGCAATCCATACAAAGAGTCATACAATGCGTAATTCAAACTGCCGAGGGAGGGCAGCAGAACATGGAGGAACACGCTGGGAACTATGTGCACTCAGGTCTTCATCGGCCAAAAAGCGTCGCTTTTTTGGTGATAACACTGATGGTCAGGTAGACATACCTGAGGGTAAGAATTTGTTTCATGCGACAGCAATGACAGTGTACCAGAGACAACATACGATAGATGATAGAACATACCTCACCGAGGTACAGCATCCGGAGAGTCATCTATCATCATTATCGATGGCATGGCTTTTGTGCATGAATTTTGTGTTCACAAAGGTCACATTGATAACTGTCAAGGCCTTTCAGCATTTTTTATTCGCGCAATTAACAGCAAACCTTTCGGCTACTGCGTGGCATATTTACTCTTTGATGACTACAGCACCAATTCGTTGAAAGATCATACGAGGCAACAAAGAACAGCTGGCATAGCTTCTGACCCTGGCAATAAGGTCGATGATAACACACCCACCCAGATATAAAGTCATTCCTGAATAGAAAGGATACAAAGGCGTGCAGATACATTGATAACACTGTATGCAGTTGTAGCACTGGGTGTTCTAGGTATCATTGTACACATTTATTTCAGTGAGACAGATGTACTTTTGTTGACGTTGCGCGGAGTTCCAGAACTCAGTGCAGAGCGTTGTGATGATGGGTACAGGAGCTAAGTGACGCCCTGTCAAACTCAAGCCTATTACGATGCCCTGCGTCCTAACAAGACAAGCAGCTCTACCAGGGTGTCATACACTTATTAGAGCAGACATCAATGAACACAGAACACAGGGAAAGCGAAAACCTACATACTTGTTTCTGAAAGTTTCCGACGATGTGATCAGCGCCCTTGGTGGCTTTGAGGTTGGAATGTATCCGTCAGATCTGGTGCTATGTGGCTATGAACAGGTCCTGTTTCCTACCCTACTTCCTACCTGATGCAGGTAAGATGGCAGATGTGCAAACAACTGTGAAAGTGTGAAACAGCTGCACCAACATTCTGGACAAAGAGGGCTAGAGTGAAGAGTAGAGTCATCTTGCAGACGAATTTTGGATCTAACGTTTAATGGTTATTTTAAAACCTATAATGCTGGTATAAATTCATTTTATTTTCATCAAAATAATGGCTGCATTGGATTCATCATACTTCAAAACATATAAAACGATTCCGAGTTCAAGTTTCTATACCGTATATTGCCAAAGATATAGCGATTGTAAGACTTTTGGTGACCGGTGGCGGCTATTTTGAATTTTCCCACGAAAAAGTGGACGGAACAAATGGAAACAGTTTTTTTCAGTCCTTTTGGGTCAATATAAGTGAAAACAGACCATCATTTAAAATCTATTTGAAAAGTTACTGGACATATATTTGCTACATAACTGCGTATAATATATATATATATATATATATATATATATATATATATATATATATATATATATATATATATATATATATATATATATATATATACAGTCATTCTAACGCATTTTTGGCTGGCATAGCTTTATTTTACTATTTTTTATAAAAATAATAGTTGCATTGGATTCCTCATACTTCAAAACATAAACATGACTCCGAGTTCAAGTTTCTATACAGTTTAATGCAAAAGATATAGCGATTATAAGACCTTTGGTGACCGGTGGCGGCCATCTTGAATTTCCCCACGAAAAAGTCGACGGAAAAATGGAAAAAGTTTTTTTTTCAGTCCTTTTGGGTCAATATAAGTGGGAAAAAAACAATTATTTAAAATCTATATAAAAAAGTCACAGAATGACACAATGACATACACTAGCTTGCGTGATGGCGCAATTTCCAACAATCATAGATTTACGGTGACTCCTTTTGAACACCGCTCCACACACACTGCTTCATCCCGCAGCGTCATGTCATACCGCATTATGACGGGGTGAAATTGGTCTTTCACACAGTGTATGACATCTCCATAATCTTGAAGTAGTTGCGCAACCAGTATAACTTTATGATGTTCGCTGCATTGTCAACTTTGTAATATCTGACATTTTGTGGGTGACCTTGTTCGAGCGTGTCGTCAGTGTTATGTTTCCATGGTACAGCAAAATTCTTTATACTGTTTTGAAGCAGAGATAATGTGCTTTTTAAAAGTGTATCGCTTCACCATTTCCTCATGAAATAAAGTAGCTATACAGCCAATTAAATATCAAAACGTTTTCTGAAGCGCGCAATTTCTAAAATTGAACGTTTGACGGTGACCTTGTTTAACCTTGAATTATCGCTAACTGCACCACTTGGCAACTCTACGACAGGCCAAATTATGACGGGGAGATGCAGGGCTTTCCAAAGTTATCACATTCAGGTGTGTGTAGGGGGGGGGGGGCATTTAAACTCCTAAAATATCGCACTTTTTGCGGATTTGCCGCTCGCCTATTACTAATGTCATGTCAGACTATTTCATGAAAAATAAACTGGCGTTGACTGTTTTCATAATACAATTAGTAATTATTAAATTCATAGTGGTATATTATTATGATAATTAAACGTAAATTATAATAACATTAAGTGTACACCTATAGACATTTTTCTGAAACTAATACATCGTGATGAGTTATTTTAATTACGGTATGTAATGTTACAGATAGGTTCAGGTTTTAAATTTACACTGTTGCAAACTAATTATGATTTCACAAAGATGTCATAACGTTCGGTGAATCATTATCATGGACATTCCCTTGAAGGATAACTACATGTCTGAGTTTGGCATGGCGCCAGAACCTATGTCCATCTGATTATGTCAGTCAACAATTAAATTAAATAAAGCTAGGAGGGCAATTAGATAAGATCCAGTTGAAAACATGAACTACAATACTTTATTAAACAAATGCTAGTGCGTTTATTCAGTAAAATACAAAAGAAAGTGCTTTTGTTATTGACATTCATTTGAGAACGCTACTGCAAGTGCTACTGCCCAAACCTGGAATCACTACAACAATTACGTGCATATTTAATTAACTTTTTGTAAACACATCGCAAACATGTTATATATGATGGTAAATTCATAGATTGTTTATAGACCAAAATGTAAGTTGCCGTAACCACCAGTGCGATAGGTTATACCGAGAGATCATTGCAACTATCCGTGGATTGTATGCAACTGTGATTGCCTATATACAGGAGACGGAAGCGACAGCGCAAGAATGCCAGAACCGACGACAACACATCACGTCGAGACATCCAGCGTGATCGGCGACAACACGGCTCCTCTCGACGAAGTACGGGTCACCGCAGTGATGCCGACTCCAGCATCGACTTGTCTCCAAGTACACACGCTGGCTCCACGGCTTCCCCGTCGCAGAGTGACCAGGAGACATCGCTCTCCTCCGGAGCAGTGTATGAAACCATTGCTCCTGAGCAGGTACAACCTCCAGCCGTCTACGCCAGACTCGACCAGCCAGGACAGTCAGCGTACCAAGTGTTGGACCACGGCTCGCGCGGGCCGCCACGGTCAGTGTACGATAGACTGGACCGTCCGTCTGAGTACGCCCAACTAGATCGTCCGTCGCGGGAACAATCGCGATCTGTGTACGCCACGATACCAACAGACCAGGGCGGGTCACGTGCTCCTTCCGAACGTCCCAGAGTTTATCGTCCAATGCTGGCTAAATCACGTAGACAGTAACATTTCTCGGGAAGCAGCTCTCGTTGAAACAGGCGTTATTTCGCTCGACACGCATCAGTCTTAATTTTATCCTAATGAATGTTTACATCTCACATCATTTTAGAAAATGCGCTTCCGATCCCCGTAGCTCGAATATAACCAGTAAAGGGGTGTATGTCGATTTTAAAATTAGAGATCGCAGTCCACTATATCATGTTTTTCAGTGTTCAAGGCAGCGTTAACTCCGGAACGTTTTGATAGCTAATACATTTTGAAGTGTATTTTGTAAGCTTCAAGGGGTGCAACAACGAACATGTATCCCTTAATGACCCTCTGTGTTCGTTTTAAAACTTCAACACTACCTCCTGCACCGCGCCTCCAGAACACTTCCTCTCTGCTTGTTTATATATTAACGAATGTGCTTCTCTTGTATAAAGCACAGTCAGATTTCGGTTCACACTATTGGAGGACGGAAATTATCTTTTTTGCACATAATGTTGAAAGAGCACCGTCAGCTTGAATAGGGATTTACTGGATTTTCTTTATTGTACAGACTATTTTTGTTATGTGGATAATGGGATATAATGTTTTAACTACAAGCGACGCAATTCACACACTCACGCAAACACACACACACACACACACACACACACACACACACACACATATATATATATATATATATATATATATATATATATATATATATATATATATATATATACATATATGTGTGTGTGTGTGTGCGTGCGTGCGTGCGTGCGTACGTGCGTGTGTGTGTGTGTGTGTTTGTGTGTGTTTGTGTGTGTGTGTTTGTGTGTGTGTGTGTATGTGTGTGTGTGAGTGTGTGTGTGTGTGTGTGTGTGTGTGTGTGTGTGTGTGTGTGTGTGTGTGTGTGTGTGTGTGAGTGTTTGTTTTTAGAATATTCACATAATTTAGCTGTTGTTCAGAAACAACAGTCTCTATTGTCGACACTTACTTTTTATACTAATGTGTGTTTGAGGCATTACTCAGTGGTTATCATCAGTTTACTTACTAATGTTTTATTAATTGCTTGGATTGGATGGCTATTCATAACTGATACATGTATAATATATATATATATATATATATATTACACATATATCAGTTAGATGTCACACACACACATATATATATATATATATATATATATATATATATATATATATATATATATATATATAGAGAGAGAGAGAGAGAGAGAGAGCGAAATAACTAATGCATTGTTTACTTACTTATATTACTTATATTACCTATATTACTTATATATGTATATATATATATATATATATATATATATATATATATATACAGCTGTGCACAGCGATAGAACAAAGATAACTAATGCGTTGTTTACTTGAATGCAGAGGAAATTGATAATAATATTATGCGACATATACATTTAGCATTTAAACTAAATATGAATACATATTGTTGATTGTTTCTGTATTTGAATTTTTGAATTGCTACACTTACACTGTATGAAATAGTGTAAGCCAGTGCACGTTGCCGATCACTGCATTACGCACTATATATGTATGAAAGCACCCACTCTCAAACGACTGTTCCGCGCCGCCAGCCTTCACATCATTGGGCCTGGTCGGTCAGTAATGCTGTCAGAAGTCGTCGGCCATATGTCGCTGTATCTTCAACAGACACCTGAGAAAAAACCAATAAAAGATCGTTACAATGTGCACGGTGTCTAACAACATTGAAATGAGCATGCTCAATACTTACACAAGCCCACTGGTATTACGCAACCCCAAGATTTTACTTGGTCTTTGGATTCAGCGACTTGGGTTTACCGGGATATATTCCGTCCAGATCTTTATTGCGAAATTGTTTGTCGTGGACATGCCCCTTTAAATGTATTGGCACATTAAACAACAAGATACTCTACAATGTTAAGAACCTCGCTTTGGGGAATAAAATAAAATAAAAGATAACTTATATATTGTGTCTTCTAAAACAGTACATTAAGACAACGTTGTCTTTAAACTCATGCATCGCTTATATTACCTACTTAACTCAAAAACTTAACTTACTTAACTTAAAAAATAAAAACAGACAAACAAAAGTTTGCCACTTGCATGTTAAAGTTCTCGCACGTGTAGGGAAGCATATGTACGAGTCAACTATATATAAATAATATAACATATTAGTGTAATACCGTAGAAAGACTACTACACACATTACATAAAAAGATAGATGCAATGTTAATAACTCGAAACAGCTTAGTATTTTATATTAATAGTAAATTGTCTAAGCCAAGTTACGATGCTAGATAATAAGATAAAAAAAAACACTAATGCAAACATGTGGAGACGTGGACTGACCTGAAATCGTTTTAATTTTCTAAATAGAAACGCAATTTGCTGTGATTCCTTGTACACCAAGTCAGCATGTTCATTGCAAGTAATTTTATTGTTAGTAATAGTACCAAATTATTCGAAATTGAATCAGCTAAAACATGATGCAGAATAGTTTGAATAGCAGTTGAGAATTTGGTAAAAAAAAAGGATGAACATGATTGTGAAGATGTTTGAGGAGATGCTTGAGAATATGTTTGAGAAGATGCTTGAGAAGGTGTTTGAGAAGATGTTTGAGAAGATCCTAGAGCGCAGACTCAGAAAACTAATCACAGTCAACAATATGTAATTTGGATTTATTCCAGGAAAAGGTAAACAGATGCAGCATTTACCATACAACAACTGCAACAAAAACACATAGAACTACACAAGGATGTGTTCTTTACCTTCGTAGATTTCGAAAAAGCGTATGACTTGGTGCCCAGGGATCTGGGGTATTGGTGTCTGAGAAGGACAGGGGTCCCAGATAAGCTAGTTAGGCTAGTAGAAGCAACATACCATGGAGCATCAACAGTAGTGAGAACCACGCGTGGCAGAACTGACGAGTTTCCCATCAACGTTGGCCTACACCGTGGATTAGGGCTAAGCCCATTCCTGTTTATCGTATTATTAGATGTCATCAGGGAAGAGTTCAATTGCGGGCTGCCAGGTGAACTGTTTTTTGCTGACGATCTGGCATTAGTAACAGATACAGAGGAGGAGATGCAGAGAAGTTGGCTTGGTTGGCCGATTGGGATGGAGAGCAAGGGACTAAAAGTCAACATCGGGAAAACGGAAGTGATGGTCAGTAG
This sequence comes from Oasisia sp. SBJ-2009, assembly GCA_964017155.1. NCBI lineage: Eukaryota > Metazoa > Annelida > Polychaeta > Sabellida > Siboglinidae > Oasisia > Oasisia sp. SBJ-2009. The sequence goes on from OZ024855.1 coordinate 8,945,538, forward strand.
CAGAAGAGTAACAAAAGCAAACATCAAAGACAGCCATGGCACGAACCTCAGACAGGTGAATAAATTTAAATATTTAGATAACACTATCAGTGAAAAGGAGGGACCAGAGGAAGCAGTAAAAGCTAGAGTTAGTGCAGCGTGGAGCAAGTGGAGAGACCTATCCGCAGTTATCAGTGAGACGAAAATGCCAAGTAAATGGAAGATCAAGCTCTACACGACTGTCATTAGACCAGTATTTCTGTATGAAGCAGAACGTTGGACAGTTAGAAAGAAGGAGAAACATATTCTCGAAAAAACAGATATGAGGATGATGAGAAGAATGAAAGGTGTGACACTGAGAGACAAAGTAAAGAGTGTGGACATCAGAAAGGAGCCAGGAGTGAACAGCATGCAAGAGAAAGTCAGAGAAATAAGACTACCCTAGTATGGACACATGCAGAAAATGGAAGAACACAACGAAGTGAGAGCAATTGTTGACATGATAGTGCCAGAAAAAAGCCCAAGGGACGGACCAAGAGGGAGATGGATTGCGTCCGATGGGATATGCAGGCACTGCAGATCACCCCGGAGGATGCCCAGGACAGAACATTCTGGAAATCAAGAATTCGGGCCGCTGACCCCGCCTAGTGGGAAAAGGCGACGAAGAAGAAGAAGAAGAATTCCATAAAAGACAGAAATGCCAGCTGTATCGAAGTGGCTCGCTTTGAGATCTACCAGAATTACAGCTACACTGTCCGCGACACTTCTCCTAACTGTATAGGCGAACACAACAAGGTTTGTGCGATCGGCCACAACGATCTTGGTATGTTGACAACACCGTCGTGTGACAGAGAAACGTGGTTAGGGAACCGTCGCCAGTTTTCTTGATCAATCTCTACAGTGTGTCATCACAGCTCTCCTGGTTGTCTGCTAGGAAGACCGGTTAACCAATGCTAGCATTTTTGTACACTATACATACTCTTGTACAGACATGTACAACTAGCAGTGAGGTACGCTTTGCTAAAAAAAAACTACCTAGCTGTAGTGAGCCGAGTAGATCGATAACACCACCTGAGTCCCAAAGTAATTAACGTACTTCCACATTTCCACAGCAAACGTATTACCGGGGAAACAGAATTCCTGCAAAGATGCAATGAAAACAGAACGAAGAGAGTCAATATACGGAGTGCGGCGGAGATCCGTGTGAAGGGTCGTGAACAAGGCGACACTACATCGCAACGGGTGCTGACACATCTGCCTGTTCTGTCATCGACGCACTCATCCAACACAACTCAACATCTTCATCGTCATCTTCATCATGGTTCGCACAATCACACTAGACAAATGTTTGCATTGCATAATTTAAATTTAATTTAAAATCAATGCGACACATTAAACTTGGGACTTTTCAACGGCATTACATCAATTATGAGTTCTAGGCTACTGTTCATGTGGACACATAAATGTGCAAATAAGCCACTACTGAAACCAATGACTTAAAATCCAAGTCAGGGATAGATTTGCCTAAAAGTCTACAATTTTGTGTTTACCCTCTCAGAAATGTTATACTACTATATATGTATGAAAGCACCCACTCTCAAATGACTGTTCCGCGCCGCCAGTCTTCACATCATCGGGCCTAGTCGGTCAGTAATGCTGCCAGAAGTCGTCGGCCATGCATCGCTGTATCTTCACCGGGCGCAGACACCTGAGGAAAAACAATAACAGAGCGTTACAATGGCTAACATAATTGAAACCAGCAGGCTCAATTCTTACATATGCCCACATTCCTTCACCCCACTGGCGTCAAAGACGCATATCCCACCGCGATGCGGTCGAGATTACACTTAAGAAACTGGCATATCTCGCCAGCATTCGACTGCGCGGCATGCTAATGGCGGTAAACCGGAAGACGCGCCACAACAATACTGTGACGTCACGACAATAAGGCAGACGCGCCATTTTCTTTTCTGGCGTCGTCAGATTTCAAGATGGCAACGCCGTTGATCTAAAGGTGCGTTTACACGGCGAAACAAGTTGCGCAACTTATTGCATGCAACTTGTTGCGCAACATTGCTTGAACAAACAGCACGTAAAAACGTAGTTGAACGCAACATGCAACAAATTAGAACGTGTTCTATTTTGTTGAGCAACTATACAGATGTTGAGCGCAAGAACCAATGAAAACGCGTTATCTAATCACGTTGCACGGCAACCATGGTACATAAATTTATCCGATGAGAAGACTGCCATTTTTATAGATTTATTTAAATCATTTTCCTGTTTATGGGAAGTCACATCAAAAGAAAATCACCGTCTGGAGATACGTCAGGCGGCAATGCAGAGTATTGCCGCATCTCTGCCCCAGGAGGGGGAAGTTTCAATGACAGGTGAGTGTTTTAAAATTCGAAGTGGAGAGTTACCCTATTTATCGCCCATGCTTCTATATATCGTAGTTTGTATAACGTGTGTACGGAGCTCTGTTCCGTCTGTCCACTGTGTTTATGTGGATCTATATGAATGAAAATGGAGTTTAACATTATGTTTATTTTGACAATGCGACTCAATTTATACTAGTCTGTACCATACAGCATAACCGTAGGCAACGTTAGGTCATTGATGACTGTCGATTGGCATTTGTCATTGGACAAATCGACTCCTCTTTATTCGGCCTGCCTAATCATAATAATCATAATCGTCACATCTCTATAGCGCTGTTCCAATGTTCGTTGCTCACAGCGCTGTACAGACTTTCACATGTTGGGTGGCTCTTTGCGTTTCAAAAGTGCCCATATAACATTCATATGTGGGGTGGGGCATAACTATGCCCCTATAATTAGTAGTATCATCGTGTCCTAAGTTCGTGGCATAGCGGAATTCCGTGGCAATATTTTATTGTGCCGTTTTTCAATCATTGCACAACCACTGTTAACGCAAGTTGCATTTCGTGACTCAGGCCCCCCAAATAATAAAACATTGTCATGGTTTCATCCTTTCCAGTTAACAACATCAGTAATGGGCTATTGTATTACTTTGTGGATTAATTTATACAAGTGAATATAGAGATGTAATACGTTAACATAGCTTCCAAAAAAAATATTTTCAGTCGACGAGGTCAACAACAAAATCGTGGGCTCCGGACACAATACATCCGCGAGTTGAGGAAGGTGCTCGGGGGCATTAAACACGGTGCCGGGACCGCCCAGTTGCTATCCAGCAACTGGATTTTTTTGGATCAGCTGGACGCGTTCCTCCGGCCCCACGTCACTATTCGGCCATCGACAACAAACGTGGCTAGCGTGGCTGTGGTTGAAGAGAGTTTTTCAAATACAAAGAGGGCCTACTGTTTAGAGAACTTTATTCATTTAAAAAATTGGTGTTCATTATTAGTATTAGAGCTGATTTTGATACAGTGCATTTATTTATACATTGTAATTATACAGAATACCTGTTTGAAGTGTTTTGCCATGGTATCGCCGGCTAGTACTTATGAAGTTGTGTTTGGCGATTTTGACTAATAATGAAGAGTTCGCTCAGTACAACCTGTTTGGTGCAAACGTATACATGTGTTATGATTATGTGCATTTACACAACTTGTCAAATATAAGTGCTTATCGAAACCACAAGGTACAGCTATGTAGAATGCAAATCACGTAAAACACATACTTTGTGGGCGTGTATATTATCTGCACAAGATAAATCGCTATGTCTATGATAGTATGGTAAACTCATAACCGTAACATATAAACAACTAATGTCCTTTCGCACTTGCTATGATACATATATCGATGTCAAGCTATCGTTGATTTGATTATCCCAGCGATCGGCCTACATTATCAACTACCTCATCACGGTATATCAATAAAATAACTTGATAAAAACCAGGCTTCACCCACTGTTCCGCGCCGCCAGTCTTCACATCATTGGGCCTGGTCAGTAATGCTGCCAGAAGTCGTCGGCCGTATGTCGCTGTATCTACACCTGAGAAAAAACAATAAAAGATCGTTACATTGTGCACGGTGTCTAATAACATTGAAATGAGCATACTCAATTCTTACACATGCCCACATTCCTTCACCCCACGGGCATTAAAGACGCAAATCCCACAGCAATGCGGTCGAGGTTATACTAAAGAAACTGGCATATATCGCCGTCATTCGCATGCGCGGCGTGGTAATTGGTGCAAACCGGAAGACGCGCCAGGACAATATTGTGACGTCACGACAATATGACAGACGCGCCATTTTCGTTTCTACGTCAGGTTTCAAGATGGCGACGCCGATGATCTAGGCAAACTGGGGGGGGGGCGCTTTATTCCATCTTATTTGTCTTTCTTTCAATATCTGCACTTGCGCTAGCGTATTTTGCAATAAGGTACACACCTAGGACTACAGTTGTAGTATGGTACAACGGCCTGTGCGACATTATGTACGATGCAAGTCAATTTGTGTGGCGTATTGCACCGATTAGATTCAACAATGTCAGACTCGCTCCATTGATTGTTATACCAAATATATCAGGCCTGCTGCGTCCGAACATATTAGAACCACTACACTACCCGCGCTTCTCGTAATGAAGTTTCAAAAGTGGCAGCAATTGTATGTGGTGCATACCACTCTTCGATGAGTTGTCACAATGTCTCCAGCAGTTTTCCACCTATGCCTAGACAAATATTAGTTTTGGCAGTATCTAATTTAACATTCGAACTGCTTAATTCAATTTCAATTCAATTTAATTCAAAACACACAACATTAAAAACAAGCAATACAAATACATACAATAATAAGTCATATGGTACGAATGAAATACAATTAAGAAATATGTTTTGAAAAGGAGTAGATATGAAGTGAAACACTTGTATGTAATGAGCTTCACACTACTGCAAATCAACGACAGAAGTTGCCTTCTTTGTTTTGGCACTATACTCTGTGCGATCTGGAACTCTAAAACGTGTTATAGGTGACGCCACCAGTGCTGTATAGAGGCTGCGCAAATATGTATCTGAAGCATTATATATGCCATTCCAAAGTCTTTATATTATAGGAAATCATTGTTCGCAACGCACCGCAATGAAACACAAGTTTTAGGTCTGCCCTGCTGACCGTTGCCTGTTAGTTGCTTTGTGGTTTCGTTTTCATATTGAACTTGCGAAATGTCTACTCTTTCGTTTCAGGTCTTCCCGTTTGAGTCTGAAGTGTGAGCGACGTAACCCCTCTCAGAATACGACGTGAGAGTAGTGGTGCACCCCACTCAAGTCTAGGATATCACTTCGTAATTGTCTCGGTAGTTTGGAACAACTTTTGTGTTCTCGTATGGCACTTCGCCATGACTGTTATGTCTAGCTTTTGGTGTTACCTATTTGTCGGCATAGCGTTCATGACATGGCCAAAGAGCTAACCTGTTGGCATTGTTCACTGTAGCGTATGATATTGTTTCCATGGCATTGTCTCCAAATATGCAGCCAGTCTCCGTCACTACTTAGATTCAAATCTGCGTGCCGAGAAATGCGTGTCTGCAATAAATATTGGTCTCAAAACATCGAATTATATCTACACTTGTTTCAGAAGGAAGACAAATCAAATACGTACCCACGAGTTACACTATTGCAAAGAATTAGGCACTTGCATAGGTTGCCTTTGCATGCTGATTCCTAAGTATACTGTTTCCAGTCGAGATTAAGGCGTTGTTTCTGTTGGCATGACGGGCAAAGAGTCATCTACTCAACTGTATTGAGTGGGTGTAGCGGTGCCTATGTATATAAATGTTAAGATATGTTCCGCTGTGCGATCTCGGCCTGTTATACAAATTTCGTTTCATGTGCATTATTTTACATCATATTTTCACATTACTTATTTTGAAATACATCATATAGCGTGAAAAATAGCTCGATCAATCGTCTAAGTAAAATGTTTCGATTGTGAGAACTGTAACATTAAAACTAATTTCCACTCGCACTTGCTGTGATACATATATCAATGTCAAGCTATCATTGTATAAGCGCTTTATATATAAATTATAGCCGACGTAATTAGCTTTGCACATATTATGCAGAAAAAACATTACAATAATCATATACTGATCATAATTAATAACTCTATAAATTAAGAACAGCAAAGGTGGGGGACCCAACCACACCCGGTAATTCTGTAATGGTGGTTTTAAAAGAAAATATCAAAATAACAATAATAATAATAGCAGAAACATCGATAGCATATGCACTATCATAGATCGTTTTAGTGTATATATCTGCTACATCAAAGGAGGAACAAACTATGATAACTCATTAATTAAATACAGGAGCAGCAAAACGTTGATTGTTATCATAGGCATATTACCAGTACACGGCAAATGGGACCACAAATCACTGGTATGCGGAGATTATACTGGACAAGTAAGATAATAAATGACATATTGCCGATGATGCCATTAGGCCAAATTGTTAATTTCTTTTATTAAAGGGTTTCGTTTTATGCTTAGAACCTACATACTTTCGACGTGTGCTTTATCAAAACATTATAACTTCGCATAAATACTTTTCTTGCACGTCAATGCATAACTCGGAGGTTATCTGTGCAACAAGCCGACATAACTGGGTTTATGTCAGTCACTTTCAGCTTGCAGCCATGTTGTTGATTAATTATGCAGCCCGACTATAATGATTATCCAACCACGCAATGACAGTTGACTTTACACAAAGGGAATTTGTCGGATAAAACCAAAGGGTGACGAACTAAACCGACCATGCTTTATATGAATAGCATAGACGGAGCCCAAACTAGAAACAATCTCCCTAATGTTTCGTCATGTTATCATGGTTATAAGTGATTAATAAAACATATGTGTAGTGAAACGTAGATATGGAATTATATGAAATAATTATGGTAACAGGATTCATAAAAACGGCATACATTACAAAGGGCGTAACCATTTTAAATAATCCCTTAACACCGAAGTGAGCGTACCTCGCATACTTACCACTTGTGAAATTCTGCAACAATGTTCCCAAAATGCACACCTTCGGTGGTAATGCTGCGATCGTAGCCCAAGACCGAGGCACGTCTGCCCGGGCGATTTCCCGCACATGTGATATAAAGAATCGCCAGTGGGTTGGTCCGACGAATTGTGCAGTCTGCGCATGTCATGACATCATGACGTTTTACATCAAGCCCCTCCTCTCCGTAGCGGCGTCACGTAGTGTACGATTACAGCAAACAACACTACAGTGACCGTAATCGTCAACTTGCTAAAATTGGAACACGTTACTGCAATAGTAAACTTTCTTTTGAATCTTTGGAATTGTTAACGTAAATAGCTTTGAAAAGGTTTTAAGACGACTGCACTGACTGTAGAAATAAAAATAACTTGACTGTCGCTATTTATTTTTCGGGTCATCGTCAGTGTGCAGGAAAATGTACTGCATTGGCACTGTGCCTAAATGTGAGAAAATTGTTTGGGGCCACAACCTAGGTGGGCGTGTCAGGAGACATTATCAAAGACGCCCATGCCACATACTGCGTGCAAGAAAGGTGTGACAAACAAGAGATATGGGGCGGACAGTGAATTTGCTTCAACAGACATTTAGGGGTTATTATCGAATGTTACTGGTAATCATTAAAATGAACTCAATTTGACGGTTTCCGGTCAGAGCCAGCTTTTCTTATTTCGTGTGCTACCGGTTGTATCGCTCAAAAAACAAATACAACCAATATAAATAGATCGTTCAAATCAATCAATAAATCATTCAATTAATCAATCATGTTTTGTCTATCAACTCCTCAACACGGACAGTTCCAGTTCGAATCCTCGTGCTGTCGTTTCGAAAGATGGGCAAGTTTGTTAAACCTTGTTTTTGCAGTTCGTGTGTGTGTGTGTGTGTGTGTGTGTGTGTGTGTGCGTGCGTGCGTGTGTGTGTGTGTGTGTGTGTGTGTGTGTGTGTGTGTGCGTGTGTGTGTCGTGTGTGTGTGTGTGTGTGTGTGTGTGTGTGTGTGTGTGTGTGTGTGTGTGTGTGTGTGTGTGTGTGTGTGTGTGTGTGTGTGTGTGTGTGTGTGTATGTTTACATGGTATTAGACATTTAATACAGCATGTCTGAATTCTTAGGCGTTCAAATTAACAGGTCAGCCGAAGGAGATGTATAAAATGCTTTGTCAGAAACGTCCGATATCCTGGAGGCTGACGTCTTGCTGGACACTTGGATGCTTGACCAATAGGTGAACACAGCAAGCGAAGGTTCCGACACATGTATTTCAAACTCTACGGTTGCTTGCCTTCGTTTAATTCATCATGACATACTCTTCGGTGGACCCTTACATGGTTGCAGTAAAACCAGATTTATAATATACCGTGGAGTTGGTGATGACGTCGCGTTTTATTTCGTTTTCTTTGCGATATTTATAATAATAATACTAATAATAGAATAATACTAATAAATAACTATTAATAACAGTATTTGTCTACGCCATATAATAATAATAATAATAATACACTTTATTTAGACACTAAAATCCAAAGTACAAACTCTGTTCGGTAGTGTTTACAACATTAAAACATCCTAAGAAATAAATAAAATAAAAGTACAAGTAAAACATATGAGAACGTTTGTCTAAATCAGTGTTGTAGAGAACTACAAGATAAACTAAAATTAAACAGAGATGGCATTGTTGTAGTCTATATCATATGTCAATGTAGTCAAGAAAAATATGCATACATATATATGTGTGTATAAAGTAGCAGAATAAATAAATATATAATAATATACATAGTACTTAATTTTTAACAAATGACTACAGCAATGTAATAGTTGTGTCAATTGTAATTATTAATAACTCAAATATATGTTAATTTGTAAACTATTAATTAATAAGTAATTAAAATGACATGCTGGTTGAGCTAATTAAGAGTAAATAAGTAATAAATAAAGTAGCAGAATAAATAAATATATAATAATATACATAGTACTTAATTATTAACAAATGACTACAGCAATATAATAGTTGTGTCAATTGTAATTATAAAAAACAAAAACTCAAATATATGTTAATTTGTAAACTATTAATTAATAAATAATTAAAATGACATGCTGGTTGAGCTAATTAAGAGTAAATAAGTTAATAAATAAAAATATAAAAGGATGAAAGGTGTAGAAAAACTAGACATTAAAAAGCAATCTTGAAATAATAAGTCTTAAGGTGTGTTTTAAACTTGTTCATGCACACTGTAGAACGCAAGTCCTCAGGTAATGCGTTCCAAAGAGTTGGTCCTGCACGAGAGAATGAGCGGCGTCCATAACGTTCGAGGTTGTGCCGAGGAACCACTAGCAACGCGCGGTCTGCAGATCGCAGGGCGCGACGCGGCACGTACGGTGTGATCAGCGAGGCAATGTACGCCGGCGTCCGCTCGTGTAGGGCGCGAAACACAATGACGAGTATCTTGTACTCGATGCGATACTTCACGGGCAACCAGTGCAATTGTTTCAATGCGGCCGTCATGCTTCGCCGGTCACCGCGCCTGAGCTGCAGCACTACTCTGACCGCCGAGCGCTGCACCATCTCAAGGCGGTGCAAGAGGCGGTCGGAGATGCCATACAGGACTGCGTTTCCGTAGTCTAGCCGTGATGTGACGAGGGCGTGGACGAGAGTCTTGCATGCTGCAGTTGTCAGACTTGTTCGTATTTTGGCAATACGAAATAAATTTGAGTATGCAGCACGGCAGACGTTCGATACTTGCGCTGACATGTCAAGTCGGCTGTCAAGTAAAACGCCTATATCACGAACAGTTAGCGACAGTGATATAGATGACCCGCATACACAGATGGTGGACAACGAGGAAGGTGAGTGGACAGCGGAGGAACGAAAAACGATTGCTTCGGTCTTCGTCTCGTTTAGAAGAAGGTGGCTGTAATCCAGCCACTGTCTAATATCACTCACACATTCCTCGATTTTTCGTTGTGCATCAGCGTGACTCGATGGCGGGCACTCAGCGTACAATTGAGTGTCGTCTGCGTATATGTGATAGCGGATCTGGTGGCGATCGAAAATGTCCGTAATAGGTAAAAGGTAAATGTTAAATAGTAGTGGACCAAGGACCGAGCCCTGTGGAACACCATGATGAGTAATCACCGGAGCAGATGTAACTTCGCGTATCTTTACTGCGTTCGTGCGGTCTACTAAGTATGAACTAAACCAAGCCAGCACTGTCTGGTTTAGTCCGATAGCACGAAGACGATGCAGGAGAGTGCTGTGGTCCAGCGTGTCAAACGCTGCGCTGAGATCTAATAGCACAAGCAGTACGCCTCGCCGTGAATCCACTGCCTGTATCAGGTCTTCATGTATTCGCACTAGCGCTGTTTCTGTGCTGTGTTTGGGCCGGTACGCGCTCTGAAATGGGTCGTTGAAGCCGTTTGTGTCAAGGTAGTGGCGAAGTTCACTGGCAACGTACCGCTCTAATGTTTTCGATAGAAAACTTAAGTTCGATATCGGACGGTAGTTTGTCAGACAGTTAACGTCGAGACCGCGTTTCTTCAGGATCGGTGTTACAATTGCGTGCTTCATGGCCGCAGGTACGATACCGGATTCTAGTGACGAGTTAACGATGACTGTATAAACCGGTACTAGTATGTCGATGTTTTCTTTGAGCAGGCTCGTTGGCATCGGGTCGAGGGTGCAGGATTTCGCAGACGACTGCAAAATGATCCGTCTGATGTCTGCAGTCGTTGCTGGCGTAAATTCGCAGAGTTGCGCAGGTTGGTAATCATCACACGGCTGCCGATCAAAAGTGGTGGTCGTCACGGCACGCGAGTCAATTGAACGACGTATGTCAGTGATTTTCTCGACGAAAAACTATCTAGCAATAAAACCATTCAGAGGCGCATTACATTTTACATGAATATACAGATTACCTTAAAATCAAAAATAGAGACGTAGCTGTAAAATAAATAGATCAGTAGAAAATATACAATATAAATACATAATTATTAGTCTTAATAATACTAAAATACTAATACCAATAAATAAGAGTTAATTGTAATACAAATTTGTAAATAAATAAATAATACAATAGTTGATGAATAGTAGATATTAAAAATGTTCGGATATTACTAAATTGTTATTTTAAAGTGAAAACGATCTTTTAAACAGAAATGTCTTCAGTTACTTCTTCAAAGAACTGAGGGAGTCTGTGGCATGCATGGCTAGCGGCAGATTGTTCCAGAGGCGTGGAGCAGCACTCGAAAATGCCTTTTCTCCATGCGTACGTGGTCTGCATCGTGGAACCACCAGTAGGTGGGCGTCCGAGGATTTAACCATTTAATCGTTATATGCAGTTAATCATAGGTAATGCCCCAGTCATAGTTCACGGTTTGGCCGCCATGTTTAGCTACGAAGCGAAATGTGACAGAACGTGGCTATAACGTGAGCAAACGTGGAACAACGTGGCTAAAACGGGGTCAAAAGTGACAAGACGTGAATTGGAAATGGTTATTTTGGACATGATAAAAAATCTATGGCGTTTCCCCACAACGTACCAAAACGTGGAAACAGCATAGTATTACATACTACAACGTGGAATAAGGTGACTACAACGTAGCAAAAACGTGATAGAACATGAACAATTGTGCAGCGTTTCCGCTACTTTCTGACATGTTATGATACATTGTGGTACGCTATGCCTAGAGGCGGCAGCGAGGCAGAACGAGGCACAGCGAGGCACAACGTGGCGACAGCGACGCCTTAGCGTGGGGCAGCGAGGCATAACCCGACTTTGATTTTCACAACGACACAACAACGAGGCGACAACGTGGCAACCTGCCGACATTTGGCGATCAGAAACGGGGCACTACGACGCGGACAAAACGTGACACTATGACTGGGGCTCTACGCGGATGTTTCAATGATTATGACTGAAAGGTCCAAACTGTGTAAAACAACTGCCTCGATGGCTTCTCTTCTTTGACAAAAAGAAAAGAAAATTGTCGAAAGTTGACTATTAATGCATAACACTATTCTCTGTCATTTATTGTTAACTAGATTGATGTTTCAACACGTATAGGTTCGGGAACATTCCATTGGGAACTTCCATTCTCAAAATGAATGTGCACGTGTTTGTTCGATGAAGACAGTAACTGACCATACCGCCCAATATATGACCACATAAACCATTCACCTGGCATCCCGTGCCTTGCTACAACTTGCCATACCTGACCGAACTGCACTATTGGTGGGGGTAATACTGTATTACACTTGATTACGTGAAACCACCGATTTATTAATGGGTTCGTTTATAGACCGCGTGCCTGTCTGTACCAGTTACCGGCGTCTTGTTTATGTAGATACTAGCCGTTATGGTCACCTGGACGGCGAGCCAATTTAGGTCATCTGGCAAGTGTCCAGTCTCTCAGGCTACATGGACAGTTTCTTTTGTGTACCTACGTAGCCGCAATTGCTGCAAACGGCGACTTTTAATCGATAGTCAGTGGTACCGCTCCAAGACAATTGACACCACCTCTCATAAGTAATATAAGTTGCGATTAACTATTGTTGCAACACTGAAAGTACCGACACAGTTTGAGTGCGTGTGTGTGTGTGTGTGTGCGTGCGTGCGTGCGTGCGTGTGTGCGTGTGCGTGTGTGCGTATTTGTGTGTACGCGTGTGTGCATGTATGCGTGTGTGCGAGAGCGTGTGTGTGGGTGTGCGCGAGTGTGAGCGTGTTTGTGTGTGTGCATGTGTGCGAGTTTGCCTGTGTGTGCCTGTGTGTGGGCGTTTGTGTGAGGGTGGGTGTGTGTGTGCGTGTGTGTGTGTGTGCGTTTGTGTTTGTGTGTGCGTGTGTGCGTGTGTGCGTGTATTTGTTCGTGTGTTTGTGCGCGTGTGTATGCGCGCGTGTCTGCGTGACTTTCTATATATTATGCAAGATGTCCGTTCTACGCATGTGTGATGTAGACATAGCATGTCACCCATCGATGAGTGCATATCAGTAGGAGACTTGTACAGCTCGCTCCATCGCAAAGCACCATCGCGTCCTCGCTCTATCGTGTTGTCAAATGTGGCAATGATGAATGTTACTGGCCTAAAATGCTTGCGTGCACTATCCAGCTGTGACAGTACAATAAGCTGCGGCAGTCGTTGGGTCATGCAAAAACGACAAGTTTCATTGGCAGAAACCAAGCATAATAGTTAGCTGACCATAAACATGTACATGTGATTAATTTTGTTGGAATAATTTACCTGGTCATTAGTGCTACGCCTACGTAGTACAATTGAATATATACAACCACCGTTGTGTCGAAATATTTATGTCCATGGACATGACACAGTTTGTGATGATGTCTCATACTGATGTTTCTGTTTAGTCGGATATTGATCTATCAGTGCAGCTCGACAAAGTAGCCTTTCTTGACCGTATCCGTATTGTAGGAGTCTCCAACATTAGGGGCATCACAGACATAATTCATGGTGGTCATGCTTTTGTACCGCTCTTTTCACATTGGTTGTGTTCATTCACGCATGTACAACACTTGAAACGCATTTACAAGCATACCCTAACTCACATATACACGCACACAAGGTGCATTTGTGTAACTGGGATGATGCTAATAAATATGACAACATTTATTTCTTGAGTGGTTGAGTTAAAATGTGGGGAAACCTTTACAAGGAAACAGAAACTCCAGCACCTAAATGCTGTACAAGTCTTACAATTTATAAAATATGTACTTTTATTTAAACGTACATATTTTATAAATTGTAAATCTTGAAATAAAACTTACACAGAATGTTTGGTAATCTTCTAGTGAACTGGTATTTAAGATAACCCTACCCACATGGTTAAAATCACGGACAGGTTAAGCAATTTAGGCTAATTGGTAGCAAAACTTAAAATACACTGAACTGTGTAATAACTTGGATCCCGTAACATAACAACCGAGTTGTCTCCGTTTCCACAACATATATCAACTTTATTGTTTCCATCGCAAAAAATCAAATGTAAATCAGCATTAATTGTTTTTGTTGTTTATGTATTTGACATTTTATTTTAGCATTGTATGGCGATGTGCTAGTCTGTCGTATTTCCTCCTCCATTTCAAATACCACAATAAATAAAATATTTCTAGAAATAGCCATAGGTGTACATATATATAATTGCTTTGGGCAAACACACATTCCACACAGCAAAGGCAATCGTTAACAAAGGTTGGGTAGACTGGTATGTTTTTGTCATTCAGTGTATGTAGCTGCTTATGGAGATGACGGGTCTACCAAACCCTATCCCCTTTGTGAACGGGGAGATATGTTTTACTTACGTGCTATGTGGTTTATGTTTCTATCAAAGGGACATAAATGCTAGTAATAAATAACTTAATTTTAATGAGGGTGTGTATTACTTTGAAAATATATCGTCGCTATAAATCGGGTTCGCTTCGACAGCTATTCACTGTTAGCAAAGTTACTCGTCAACGTCGTCATGACGTCGAATCTATTGCTTTTGAAAGCGAACCTGTACACATTTTCTTTCGCCCTACGCCTTCTGGCAACGTTTGTCCATGTCGTAAATATTAAAACACTTTAAATAAACTCCCAAGTTTGTTAACTTGCAGTCAGCACCTACTGGATTGTGAAGTAAACAATTAATGTGTGACCTAGCTACTGCTGATATAAGACACGAGCGCCAGTTTCCCAAAACATATTTAATGTTTTGAGTTTTCATGCTTCTCTCGTACACAAATAGATGTTAGATCATGCTAACGCCCTGCAGCTCCCCATCCAAATGATAGATCATTCATAGTTTGATGACCTTCACTCCACAGCTACTCCGCCACACAATATAACTCCCTGCCGAACCCTTACATACGAGGACACAGCAGTCGTTCGAAGTGAACGTCTTCTGGACACCTTGTATACATAGATTGGGACATTTTAACGTACGCTGACGTCGCGACATCCTACGTCACGTGATGAGACCGGGTGTGCACGGAGATAACGAATGTTGCCCTGTATGGCAACGATGAACCTTTGTTCTCTTGCAAATTCAATCAGAAACTGGAGAATGACGCGCAATCACGGAGCACTACGGCTACGCAGTGATTATGATGACGATGACATTCTATACGACTTGAAATACATTTCAACGATAAATGGAGTAAATTGACTTACCACTGACCCAGAGAGAGAAGAGTGTCGACACGACGTAGTTGACGGGCATGGCCGTTGTCAGCGGCTGTGAAATGAGTGAATTAAAATTAAATTGTTTGTTGTCGACTTACTGCTGACGTAAATGACAGACAGACAAACGTATATACATATTTCTTAATTTTTGTTATCACAAATGTACATATCAATACATTTGATGTGTAAAGGCTATTTTTAACTTTACTAAAATAAAATAAGGACGCGCAATAAGGCAGTGTATTTAAATAGCGAATACTGGGTTCGAATATTCGATCACTTAAATTCCGCGGTGAGGCGCCACCGTTCGTTGCTCCGCTCCTTTCTGGCTGCTCAATATTGGTTAGACTGGTCCCAGTTCGTCGTGTGGCGCCACTCCCATATTGTAGCTATACCTCACTTTTCTTTGGGAGCGTGTTTCGTGCATTCTCCATTTAATATAAAAGAGCATCCTACATAATGCCAACCTTTGACCTAGCACTATGCGTAGATTTAACTCGCTTGCACTGAAGATATATCCACTTTTACGTACGAGAAGGGTTTGCCGGAAGCTTTCTTAGACTATGCTCTGCGTAAACTGTGGAACGCCTGTTTGCAAGGATTTGGGAACCAGGTAAAACCGATTGATTAAAGTAGACTAGTTAGCTTAAAATACAAAGTTAGTGTTACCTTCTTAGTTAAACAGTTGGTTTTATACGTATGCTGCAGCAGCTGCACATATGCAATCACATGTATCTCTTGCCTATTCATGCAATCATACCTATCTCTTGCCTATTTATACATCGTCTCATGTGTCATGTAGTAATCACGGTAGAGAGCAACTATTTACAGTGGATGGTGCATGTCGTTTGTTTATGTACGCCTTAGTCTTATTAATTCCTATATTTATTGGGGGTCATAAATAAACATATTATTATTGTTCTTGTTCTATGCTACGGTTTGGTAATCCTACTGTGAGCCTGAAGCGAGTACCAAGGCTTCAGTGGTGGTTTTGAAGGCCTGGAGGGAACTGACAGAGACGGTTATTTCGGGGATATGATTCCACAATTGTATTGCGGAAGGGAAGAATTAAGAAATGCCTGTGGCAGTCAATATGGGAGTAGGGGGCATTGAACTTCTCATGGTGCCCTATGGTCGCTCTTGAGGCTGGCACAAGGGTGCCTTTCGTGGTTATAACATCGCCCAAGCCGCCCTTGACGTTGTATATCATGGTGACCTTGGTTTCGGTGCATCAGACACTGAGGGGGTCGAGGTCCAGACTGGAGACTAGCTATACCTTTTTAAACCATGCTTAGCGAGGTGACGCAATGGGTTGTAGGCTCTTTGTTGTCACGTGGGCAGACAGAGATCCATGCAGTTTACTTAAAAATAAATCACCACGGGGCATAATGTAGACATAAGCTACAAACATATTCAAAAACAGATATCTACGACTCTACGTATAAGTAATTCGCACGTGGATACGCGTGCATGCACGCACCCCCTCACCCGGTGATGTCTTGTTGGAGCTTCTTGTGTCACTTTGGGAAGAAGCTAGAA
>OZ024855.1:8977207-8982207 GCA_964017155.1 Oasisia sp. SBJ-2009
TTTTAAACAAAATGTGTTATTAAATTAAATTATTTATTATTCAAAACGCAAGTGCCCATTGCCATATTACATATGACACTGTTTCAATGACACCACAGTGACAACGTCCCGCTGGCGTTTCGTGAAGTTGACAGTTTTCAGGTGTTCTTGTGAGTGAGTGAGTGAGTGAGTGAGTGAGTGAGTGAATGAGTGAGTGAGTGAGTGAGTGAGTGAATGAGTGAGTGAGTGAGTGAGTGAGTGAGTGAGTGAGTGAGTGAGTTAGTGAGTTAGTGAGTTAGTGAGTTAGTGAGTTAGTGAGTTAGTGAGTTAGTGAGTTAGTGAGTTAGTGAGTTAGTGAGTTAGTGAGTTAGTGAGTTAGTGAGTTAGTGAGTTAGTGAGTTAGTGAGTTAGTGAGTTAGTGAGTTAGTGAGTTAGTGAGTTAGTGAATTAGTGAGTTAGTGAGTTAGTGAGTGAGTTTATTTGGTAAAACATTATAATACATATAAATATAATATTTACCGAGGATAGACACATTAAAGCACACAATAGCACACTTGTTTCCAATGTGGTCCTCAAGATATGGATCAAAATTGATTTATCTAAGTGCAACGTTGGGTTCAATTGCTCTTAACAACGTTAGTTAAATGATCCCCTTGTCTTTTTCGTCATAGACCCAAGTTAAGAGTAATCGATAACCAGCAACACGTTGTGGGCAGTTTATTCCATGTTCAGTCTGTTACATGTTGAGCGAAAGGTAAGATTTAAACAGTTGATGCATTAGGTTACAAAAATATAGATACATAACAATATCGCACTCAGTTTGAAACGGCCAATGCCCTATGCGCTCTAGTGACAAAGATTGCATGCCCGTGTAGCGCAAGTAGTGGCTGACAAAGACTACATGCCCGTGTAGCGCAAGTAGTGGGTGGTGGCTCCGCTACAGCAGTGTGTCATACATGACGAGTTTGCAACATTTCACTTGACATCTGATCCCAAACAGGCTAAGTGAAATCAACAGGCATGATTGCATTATCACTAAACTAGTAAACTGGGGTTTGTCCGTCGGTGTTCATAGAATCAAAATATCGTCACTTACATTCTACTCGGTGTAACCTGGGGTCGAAATTAAGAAATTAAACCACTTGCCTGGCGGACTACCAGTCTTGAAATGATAGTTATCCCCATGACAAATCGTCATTAGTCCCCATTTTGGTGGACTCCGTCAAAATGCGAATTTGTACGTTCATTTACAAAGCTCGTTAGACATAGACTGAACAAATAAGTATACTAAATTGTGTAACCCATAATAGCTATTCGCCAAACAGACAAGTGAGGCAAAAAGTTACTAATCCCCAGGAATTTCTACTCGCCTCGGGCGTTAATTTCGACCCTATGGTGTAGCCGTCGTTGAAAGTTTGAAACTACGAAACAGCGCGTGTTCACTTCATTCGTCTCTGGGAGAATTGCCTGATCGATGGGCGTGATCTCTGTGATGGTTTCGGCCATGAGTAAGATGTACAATGTTATGTCTTCACGTTGCCTATAACTCCACCTATCGATTGTGTCCAGTGACTCCAGGAGGCCAATTGCAGCTTGTTCGGTCAACGTCGGCCTCATAATCCTGGTCGACCAGACAGCGAGCGGGGAACCTGACCAACACAAAAGGTTATAGCGAAAAGGTCAAAAGTTACTAATATCTAGGAATTTCTACTCTACATTCCGGACAATGAATACTAATTTGTACACATAATAATCAAAACTAACTTGACATAGTTTTGTGTTGTTTTGAATTTGGCTGTCATTTTTTTTTTTTGTATTTGTAAACTATACCATGAATGGCCAGTTAAGGTTAACAAGCACGCGAAATAAATATCCTGTAAATATTTTCGCCGGGAGAGAACGTATGTTTTTATATCCCTTTGATATAATAAAATAATAACATGTGTATGCGCCTTCAGACAATGTGACACATATACGCGCTCATAACGCGCGCACGCACTCGTACACACATAGACACATGCGGTAGCACATACAGAGGCACTGACGGCGTACAGATACCTTAACGAATGAACGCAAACACGCATGCGCAACGCAAACACGCATGCGCGCGCGCGCACCCACACACACAAACACATACAACACACAATACACAACACACATCACACACACTCTCTCACTTTTAAACACGCATCAAACACAAACACACTTACATACATAGGCACATACATACACATAGATACGTACGTACGTAAACATGCGTACTTACGTACGTAAACGCATTCATACACACACATACACTCGTAAAGACACATCACTCACACACATCAAACACACACGCAGACATATAATATATATATATATATATATATATATATATATATAATATATATATATATATATACATATATATATATATATATATGTATATATATATATATATATATATATAAGCATGCTTGCTTACATACATGCTATATACGTACATACGTACATACGCACATACGTACATACTAACATACATACATTCATACATACATACATACATACATACATGTAGCTCGTTTATCACTATTACACACACACACACACACACACACACACACACACACACACACACACACACACACACACACACACACACACACACACACACACACACACACACACACACACACACACACACACACACACACACACACACACACACACACACACACACACACACACACACACACACACACATCCCTATCATTACTTAATACAGCACCAACTCACGTAAGTACCTGCTTAGCTGTGCACGCTGCGCTTTCCTCGTACCGCGTGAAAGCCGCTAGGTGGTTGTCTCTTGTTGGCCGACAACGAGTGTTTACCTGAAGGTAGCAGGTAGACATGTCAGAGTGACGTACTAACGACACAACGGCAATGCACGAAGGAGAGTGCAGTGTACCTTTGTGATATTTCACTTATTACAATATGTATTTGCCTTCATTGTAGTCATTCTCGCGTATGCAGGCGTACAGACGTGCGCGTATGTGGGTTTGTGCACGTGCGCATTGCTTGAATTCACTCAGCTGTATGAATGAGTACATGGCTATGCATAGTGGTATATATATATATATATATATATATATATATATATATATATATATATATATATATATATATATATATATATATATTATATTAAGACTGCTAAGTGATTAATACGTAAATGTTAGTGTATGTTTTATTAATATATATATATATATATATATATATATATATATATATATATATATATATATACTTACATATATATATATATGTAAGTATATATATATATATATATATTATATATATATGTAAGTATATATATATATATATATATATATATATATATATATATATATATATATATTAATAAAACATACACTAACATTTACGTATTAATCAATTAGCAGTCTTAACGAAAGTCCAGCAATACACGCGATATTATATTAATAGATTATGAAAACGAAGACTTGATCACAGAGGAAAACAGAACCGTCCTAAGATATTCTTAGGTAGGTAAGGTAATACCTACCGAATCCGTTGCTGTCTGTATGTAGGGCACTCTCGAGATATTCCAGGAACGTTCCAACGTTGGCCGTTGGGAGGCGCGGTTGTGGGTAGTGGGAAGGCGGAAGGGAGCGACTCCCTGCGGGCTGAGGGTCGAACTGGGACCGGCGGTAGTTGTCTTCCCGGGGAAGTTCGACTCTGTAGCCCTGTCCAGACGTCGATTCCCGTGGGATGTGTTTCCCTAAGTCAAAGCCGTCCCGATACTGCGGGGCTCCGTCGTGTGACGCCGCGTTTTGCTGAAATCAGTAATTAATTCATGTATTTATTTATATTTTTTACAGCTGAATCAACTTCTTTTGTGTATTTATGTTTGCATAAGAATTTTTATTTTAACTAGCGTCATTAAGTTATATATTTATGGAGTTAAATTTGTATCATTTCCTATATATGTCTTATGTTAAGCGATTTGAACGCTTTGATATGACACTACTCAAAATAAACATTATTATTGTTGTTGTTATTGTTATTGTTATTGTTGCTGTTTTTTTTATTGTATTGTTATTGTTATTATTATTATTATTATTATTATTATTATTATTATTATTATTATTATTATTATTATTATTATTATTATTATATTATTATTATTATTATTATTATTATTATTATTATTATTATTATTATTATTATTATTATTATTATTATTATTATTATTATTATTATTATTATTATTATTATTATTATTATTATTATTATTATTATTATTATTATTATTATTATTATTATTATTATTATTATTATTATTATTATTATTATTATTATTATTATTATTATTATTATTATTATTATTATTATTATTATTATTATTATTATTATTATTATTATTATTATTATTATTATTATCATTATCATTATCATTATCATTATCATTATTATCATTATTATTATTATTATCATTATTATTATTATTATCATCATTATTATTATCATCATTATTATTATCATTATTATCGTTATCATCATTATCATCGTTATCATCGTTGTCATCGTTATCATCGTTATCATCGTTATCATCGTTATCATCGTTATCATCGTTATCATCGTTATCATCGTTATCATCGTTATCATCGTTATCATCGTTATCATCGTTATCATCGTTATCATCGTATCATCGTTATCATCGTTAATCGTTTCATCATTATCATCATTATCATCATTATCATCATTATTATTATTGTTAAAGGGCACGCGATAGATCATGTCGAGGGGACTGTAAAGCTTCATAATACAATATGCATTATTATTATTATTATTGCTATACATTCGGACACCTTGAGCATTGAATAGTTAACTAGTCCACACAGTACATCGTAATGCAACGTGTAAGAAGAACGTAACAAGACATGGTCAAGAGAATGTTATATTACCATAAAGGCATTTGGATCAAGCGTCCCCAGAACCCTGTTAAACTGAGCAAAAACAAA
>OZ024855.1:8987207-8992207 GCA_964017155.1 Oasisia sp. SBJ-2009
TATACACTTGGGACTCGTGATAGCCCTGTTTAGATGTCTGAATCAATTGTAAGTAAAAGTGCCGTTGTTTAGTGTATATCTATGGTAATACGCCGGACCGTACGGGAACAGTGTGACGTCTGTTTGACTGTCTGTTTGACGTAACTGCTCCGATAAGACACGGAAGACCGAAGACCTCTTGGTCACCAGCAGACAGGGTGGCTGCACGGTCACCAAGCAGGCGGCCGTAGACTGACTGCCTCTGCTTGCAGCAAGCAGACCTCGGCGAGGTATCACTCACGAAGCATCGCAACAACCCGTAATATATCCTCACACTCTCTGTCCCTACAGGATAAAGTAAAGGCAAGTTCTAATATAGCGCAGTATACAGTCCTCAGGACCGTTCAAAGCGTTCAAAGCGCTTCTCCGACAGACCTGTTCACTCATACACCATCTCGGCTTCCAGCAATATGTTACAATTAATGCGCGAAGGCGGCTTGTACACATATCCACCACTGTCTATAGCCAGGTACTCATTCATATAGCTGAGTGAACTGGAGCAATGTAGAGCTTAAAAACTAGCCCAAGGTTTTAACACCGCAGCACAGGATTCGAACCCGGGTTATTGTAGTCGAGAGTCCGAAACTCTACCCCTGAGCCATTGCGCTCTGCACACCCGAGCAAGAACAATGGCATCGGGTGTGATCTTTACAAAAGTCGTGCAATATACCTTGCTAAAGTACCATCACTGAGTGGAACCGTCTGCCTCAATGGTTGCTATCTGCACTCGATGTGGAGGACTGAAGCCAGACTTCACAAGCACTCCACCAAATCACTTCTCTCGCTGGTTTCTCTCTATTTCGACTTATCCGCATCTGACACAAAAAACTAAAAAACCGACCAGATCATCGTCAAATTGAGGTTAATCGCTAAATATAACAGGAAGAAAAACTGGTATTGTTTTCTAGCACTTCCACAACGCATAAAGGCTGATATGTCCAACAGTCACACATCAATTGCTGCTGTAAGTGGAGTATTCATATAATAATATAATAATAATACGTCTGATTTGCTTAAAGGCGGGAATTCACTGAACCGACGGCCGGCTGGTAGCCGAAAAATGAAATCGGCCGGGCGTCGTGGGAACATCGGGCCGTCGGCCGGTTTAGTCATTTTGGAACTCACAGAACCGGCCAACCGACCGGCCGTTGTCCGCCCGATGCTACGATTTTTCGAACACACAGAGCCGGCAGCCAGCCGGCCGATTTCATAATTTAAGCGCTATTAATTTAAATTAGTTTGATGTTTTGTCCATAGAGGGATTCAATATGCTCGCCCAAGTGACCTACTTCCAAAAGTTCATCATGGCAGGCTCAGAGGATGAATTCATGCCGATTTTTGTTGCTGCAAGTGGCGCTTTTGTGGCAAACAACCCAAAACGTCAGCCGACCGGGCGTCGGCCGGGTGTCGGCCGGGCATCGGGCGGGCGTCGGCCGGCCGGCATTATCAAACATATTTGATACCGCCGGTCGACGTCGTGCGGGCATCGGCTCGACGCACGACGCCCGGCCGATGCCACGATTTTTGGAACTCATATAACCGATGCCCGGCCGATGACCCACGACGTCCCACGCTGACCGGCCGATGCAAAATCGGCCGGCCGGCCGGCTTAGTGAGTTCCCGGCTTAAGACCAACAAACTTATCGCAGGCACAGTAATTGTAATTATATTAAGTTTAATGTATCAACGATCTTTTGTTGGTATATGAAGAGTAGCCATATGTTATTAGATTGAACCATCGAGAAGACGTTTCAGAAAAGGCTTCGTGGATGGGCTGGAATTATGGAAAAACATGTCCCGAACATGATTCATCTGCGCTTCGAGTGTGCCGCAGCAGAAGGCTTGCCTTCCGAGGGGACCATCAATGATGTATACGACGTTGTCTTTCTTGCGCGCGTCGCTGTACATAAACACTTCAAGATCGGTTTATCGATTCGCTTATCTGACGTGGGCGTACGTTTGCGTAGGCGCACGTTTGCGTAGGCGCGAAGACCACGTACACAATGTTCCACGCAGAACTAACACATTACGTATCTTTTCACATTTATGTGAAAATACACCATCTTAAGACATATTGTTAAAAAGTCTGATTACGGCTGCCTGATCCGCGTACGGGTAGCAAGTGTCTTAAAATCATTTTGGGAATGATATATCACCGTGTCAGTCAATGCCATCACAAATCGTGCTTTTTTAGATAGTCTTCTTCATTTCCTCTCTGTTATTATTTATTTTTATAAGCCGTTTTCTGTATAAAAACTTGGACATTTGCCGCACTTGGTATCCACATGAGACGTAGGCTTTTTTCAATGACACCTTCCTACTCCCTGGCCGCCAATATGGCTCGTGTGTAATCGCCAGCAGGGAAATCTTCCCATTTCATGTGCATGTTCCTGCCACCTCCTCCACTGCCGCTAACAACGTTCTTCACATTACATAAGTTTATTTAAAGTAAAAAACGTTGTGTGACACACCATTCGTTTACAGGGACGCCACCTGGGGGACTGATCGCCACTCAATTATTGCAGGTAGAATGTAACCTCTGAAAAATATGGCACATAAAACACTTAAGAAGAGGGAGAGGGTGATGAAAGAGGAGAGAGAGAGAACGGGCGGGCGAGCTGAGCGGGCTGAGCGGGCTGAGCGGGCTGAGCGGGCTGAGCGGGGCGTCCATCCGTCCGTCCGTCCGTCCGTCCGTCCGACCGTCCGTCCGTCCGTCCGTCCGTCCGTCCGTCCGTCCGTCCGTCCGTCCGTCCGTCCGTCCGTCCGTCCGTCCGTCCGTCCGTCCGTCCGTCCGACCGACCGACCCGACCGACCGACCGACCGGACCGACCGACCGACCGACCGACCGACCGACCGACCGACCGCCCGACCGACCGACCGACCGACCGACCGACCGGACCGACAGCAGACACAAACAGGGCAGAGAAAGGCGCATTCATGTGACCAACATCATAAACACAACAAACAAAATACAAATAAAACAATGGATTCGCAACCAATTTGTAGATCAGAAAGTTGATCATCGGAGAAGATTTACGTCCAATAATCAAAAGGTAATGCACGCGTAAAATCGATCAACAGGACGCGAACTACACACTAACCGATACTCGCGATTCAAAAGTTCTTACGCTCATTATGTTAAACCGGTCTTAATTGTGACTCGTGTACTTTCTCTGGAATAACGCGGTTGAATGTTCTCTGCCGCGTTACGCCGTGCACTGAACGTCGGGTATTACCTGTGACCTCAGTGTTTGTTTCGGTTGTTAAAGTTGTTCTGTGTGCGGGTATTTGCTAGCAGGATTGCGATGAATCAGTTGTACGTCGTGCCATTTGTGGAGTTGTATGCGGGAATCGAGAACTTCACAGATAATTGCGAGAACAGCCTCGTCCCGTACTTGAATGTCGAAAATCAAAAGTCAAATGGCTAACCTCGTTTCAGGTATAGTAAACGCAAGTTATGTATGTGTATACGTCGTCGTATTAATTTTCGTTTGCAAATTTCAAAACGATAAACGAAAGGACGGTATTTTGAGGACCAATGAGGCCAATAAGAAACAGTAGCTGAAGAATAGAAAGTTTACTTGTAAAGCTCATAATGCGTATGAGCTTTACATGAACTATTTAGCTTTACATGAACTATTTAGCTTTACATGAACTATCTCCAGACACTTTGTAGTTGGCGGTAGGTAGGGTTTGCACTTGGTCGCAATAGGCTCTGTTATATTGCACCATTTGTCATTGCTACAAGATGACTTGGACCATTAGTGTGTCTAGAAATGATTGTATTGTCCAGACGTGACATGTGCGAAATAAAGAGTGTCCAATCAAATGTTCTGCCTCTAGTAAATTCGCTACTTAGACTCGCAAATGCGCCAAGCAGTAGCATTAAACGCAATGCACACAAAACCTCTACAGCAGATGTGTGTCAGGCAAGGGCAGCATATATAAAAATCAAATCGACCCTGACAATTGAATTCGTGAAAACGTGCGCCAGTAGGCTATCATAAACATCGTAGGTCGCAGCCAACGCAAAGGAAATTTAACTAAGTACATATACTTTGAATAGTTGAACAGTACTATGTGAAACATTCGCCTCGTGTTTCGTTAAATTCAATGGACGTTTCGCGACATGGGACGACCCGTGATATTTTCGCTTTTCTGCCGGTGATTGGGCTCTATACGGCTACGACTAGACACAAACGTAAATCTTGCGGTGCGATCGAGTTACCAGAAAGACGCCAGTGGATATCGAATGCAAATTTACTTCTGCTTTACGAGTGATCGGTGGACGAATATAGAGTGTGCGATTTATGTATCTCGCGCAGTGGCGTTTTTGTATGTAATTGCTATTTAAATGAGTCTCATGAATACATACCGATATATGTACGTTCAGCGTTCAACATCACGAGACTACAAAACAGCGCCATATGACAATGATATGATATCGTCACCAACACGGTCGTATTTTTTAACGGCGAGAGACCACCAATGAATCACCCCCTGATTGTAAAGATAAAACATCACTGTATTGATACGATACCATCAATGAATCACCCCCAGATTGTAAAGATAGTGCATCATTGTAACGATATGAGACCAGCAGTGAATCACCCCCAGATTGTAAATATAGAACATCACTATAACGATACGGGACCAATAATGAATCACCCCCAGATTGTAAATATAGAACATCTCTGTAACAATACAAGACCAATAATGAATCAACCCCAGATTGTAAAGATAGAGCATCATTGTAACGATATGAGACCACCAATGAATCACGCCTAGATTGTAAATATAGAACATCACTGTAACGATACGAGACCAATAATGAATCAACCCCAGATTGTAAAGATAGAGCATCACTGTAACGATAAGACTCCGGGTTATAGCGACAACCCACGACACCACTACATAATGAATCCTACATTGTAACAATACAAGACCACTGGTGTAAATAA
>OZ024855.1:8997207-9007207 GCA_964017155.1 Oasisia sp. SBJ-2009
CACGTTTATGCTCTCAAACAAACACTCCTTATTCATCAGTCGATACACCGAGTGACGGTGTATCGACTAATGAATATACGATGCGTGCGTACTCGTATTTCCATACACTTCTTGTGTTGTTACTCGTTCATCTGCCTGTCTCGATCATGCTTATTTCATTTGGCAGCAATAGTTTAGAATGTGAAGTTATAGTAGTGGATTATTAATGACTACACTAAGTGATATCACATGTTTAACGCAAAGAGCCAGGCGTGTGCTTAGTCAGGGGTCGCGACGTCACAATTAGAAGGGTCATTATTTTAATAGCTGTGAATTGTACTACGCAAATGAGACGTAAAGAATTCGCCAGAATTATCTTTCGGTATTGGCATGCCTTCAGGGTCGCGACATTTCGGCGATGTTTTCAGACGCCAAGATTAATTTGTCGCATCCTGCGATGGCCGCGGCATTTTGCTAGGCAATTAATGTTCCTTTATTGCCTAGCGTCTCTTTGCACAATCCTATTCAATTTTGGCCTTTCCTCCCGTTTGTCGATATTAGACAGATGTGCGTTGATTGAAATGAATGCGAACCGCGATATTTCAGCAAAGCGTGACAGTTGTCGTGTGTGCTTGGCTATTCAGTCACAATTGTGTTTGCTCAGAAGACGGGTTTTACTGTCAACGCACATTTACGAGTGGTTTTATAGCGAGCGCCAAGTTCCGGAAATCGCGATCAACGATCGTTCTTTTTTGTCGTTTTCACGACGTAAACGTATTTTTCGATTATTCATAGGAATAATAGGAAAACAAAACCCATCGCATGAACCTATTTTGTTCTAGCTGGTTTCGTTTGACCACATTGAGCTTACGGTACCCCAGTTTTGTGTTTAATATGTAATTTCTCCGACACAATAAGATGTGTAGAGCAGATCACGCGGAACCATCTTCACGTTAACGTTTGATCGATCCCATTTCGCAGCTCTTTTATTAGAAATTGCTGCCAATCACCGCATATTAGACGACGGTTGACGCATGTTACGAAAACAGCTTTTTCTTTGAAAGATCACCAGGCGTTATGTATTCTCATTCAGCAAACCGGTGGCAACAACCGGCAGCTTAGCCCAATTTTATGGAAACAGGGTTATGCGAAATGCCTGGTAACTAAAATGTTTCCAATGATCCAATGAGAATATAATCAGCCGAGAAACAGTATGTGTTCTCCATGAGTGCCGGAAGTTAGCGCAGGACAATGTTTAAGGAGAGAATGGACACACCGGCGTTACGGTCAGTTCGGTTGTAGCTGTGTCGCTGTTGCAGAGAGGTGCTTCTGATTTGGTCTAAGACGGCATCAACCTTTCCCAATTTTCCGTTTCGAAATATTTACATTATTTAATTATCAAGGACGCAGTAAAGTCGTCCAACGATCCAGCGTCAGATGCTTACTTGTTTCTCTTTGTTTGCTAAATGGCATATATTTTCTTAGACTTTTGTTATCAAGGAACTTCAAACGAACGATCAGGAAACGAAGCATTAAGACAGCTTTTAAATGGTGCTGTTTCTGGTATGTAAGACGTGAAAACAACATGATAACTTTTCTTCTGGAGCAGATTTACTTAGTAGCCAAATTGATGCATGTTGGTGTATAGGCAAAATACGTTATTGCTACTTCAATGTTTGTTATCACTTCTTTCGGGTGTATTGCTCTGAGGTAGACATACCGTCTATGGTCCTCGGCTGTTAGAAGACACCTGCTTAATTTTCACAGATGGTGAGTGTTAATTATCGTTGGTGGAAACCAGGGATCAGAAATAACATGTTCGAATATCTGTACTTTGAATAGAGGACTAATAACTACGGTTTGACACTGTGTACGACTGTCATTTGAAATACAGGTATACACCTTATAGTGTGAGACAGAGTCACGGCAAAGATGTGTTACAGCTCGACTCAACATCTCCCTCCAACTAGTTCTACCGTCAACCCGGGAGCAATGAGACGAGGCGAACATTTATTTCCATTCGCTTCCGTAGACAATTTACGTCTGACCTACGTATTGGCTATGTAATCCAAACTACACAATGATAATTATATCTAGTTATTTTAAATGACTGTTGTGTGCTTTCTGTGATCTGCGACGTCGGTCCCCTGTCTATAGGAACAAACTGGTCAACCAGTCGCTTCCAGTAGGTGCCATTCCTTGTGGGAACGAGTTTTACAATTTAAAAATGCTATCATTGTGAAGCCAATTGTTTTTTTCTTTTTCTTGAGTGGGTATGAAGTTGTGTATGTTATCATCATACATTACAAAGTACACGGACCATCTACTTACCCCCATCTCCTCGAGGTACAGGGTGAGTCTGTCCAGTGCTCTCCTCGTCGCGTCGTCCAGGGGTAGCCGGGCCGCTCGCGAGTTCACACTGTGGACTAAACACACCGCCACGACTATACATCCAAGCCACGTTGTCGTCGCCATTCTCACAGCTGTCCCTGTCTACTGGTTTTTAATTGAGTGCGCACGCGTCGAACGAGTTCCGCTTCCGGTCCGCTGTTGTCGTGCACTGTTCTTCTGGAGAAGCACGACACGTCACTCTCGAAACTGCAATGACAAAAGTCGGCAATGACCTCACTGGGGCATACGTTATTGCAGGAATTATAACAAGAATGATTCGCTAACGTTGACTTTTTGTATGTATGGTTTTAGACCACGTAGACCAATTATAACATACATTTAACACCAGGACAGTGGATGAAGTAATTAGTGGCCTATCATGATTTAACAACAGTTAACAAGATTGCCATCCAAATCAATCAACTCTATCAAGACAATGGCTTACTGAGAATCAAATTGTGTTTTTTTTTAATTCCGCCAATACACCTCAATCTTTACTTCTACAGTTCAGTTTACACAATAAATAAATAATGTGCTCCTTTAATTTACGATCCTCTGCTAAAACGAGCACATCTGATCTACACTGTAAATATGAGTTATAATTAACTAAATAAAAAGTAACTACTATTACTCTATTTCATCTAGCTCTATTTCCGATGTAAAGTTAATCAAACTATTTATACTGGATTAATATATTGTGTAATTATTCAATATTTAACCTCTATCGTGTCCACTCTTGAAAATAGCCTGATTTGTATCGTTGTTCGTGTCGGTAGGAAAGGTTACAATGATTAACATACGAATGTTAATTGCAACGGGAACCGAAAAAGAGAATAAACTAGGAAGGTACAGTTATTAAGCTAAAAAGATACGTGGAAACCTGACGGACCATGATTTGAATGTGAATATAGTAGTAGTGTCGCCCGTCGTGGGAAAGGACACACCTCTCGAACAAGCAAAACGAACAAACACGAAGGCAATCACTCATTCTGCTCACACGTTCAACTAATCAACTAAGGGCCGTCCATATTGTCGTAAACACACCCACTGGAGTTTTAGACCAAGCGCTCGATTTGTCCAGACAACACTATTATTTTTACTTCCTTCTCTGTGCAATAGGAAATACATATGTATAAAAATTATACTCCGTCCATCGATGAATGAGTATAGTACACGACGTAGCCGGTATGTCCGACAAAATCGTCAGGCATACCGTGATCGTTGAACAAGCGGAGCGTGGCGAGATCATTGAAGCAACGGAGCGTGTCACTGTCGGCGCAGCACGCGTCACGGTACAGAGGCTCGCACTGGCGACGTCACGCTTGAGTGAACGGGCGCGTATTAGTGGAAAATCAACACTGTGTGCCAGACCGGAACCATAACTCGACATCGACTAATAGCATCGCTGTCGTGAGCGCAGCGCGTTATACATTACGACTGTACATGATGGAACAGGGGGAGGCAGCGTTGGAACAATACACTCGCTCATTAGCAGTGACAATCATGACCGAGTGGCCGTACACACCGATAAGTACGCACACAGATCAGCACCAGCAATAATACTAAGTGCCATGCTAACAACAACAACAACAATAACTGCTAAAAAATAAGATTACGCATAGCAAAGATAACATTTCGTTGCACTCGTGTATATGAACATCATGCCAGACTCCATCTTTCTGTCTCTGTCACTCTCTTCCTCTTCTTCTTCTCTCTCTCTCTCCTTTCTCACTCACGCTTCTCTCTATTCTCTCCCTTCTCTCTCTCCTCTGTCTCTGTCTCTGTCTCTGTCTCTGTCTCTGTCTCTGTCTCTGTCTCTGTCTCTGTCTCTGTCTCTGTCTCTGTCTCTGTCTCTGTCTCTGTCTCTGTCTCTGTCTCTGTCTCTGTCTCTGTCTCTGTCTCTGTCTCTGTCTCTGTCTCTGTCTCTGTCTCTGTCTCTGTCTCTGTCTCTGTCTCTGTCTCTGTCTCTGTCTCTGTCTCTGTCTCTGTCTCTGTCTCTGTCTCTGTCTCTGTCTCTGTCTCTGTCTCTGTCTCTGTCTCTGTCTCTGTCTCTGTCTCTGTCTCTGTCTCTGTCTCTGTCTCTGTCTCTGTCTCTGTCTCTGTCTCTGTCTCTGTCTCTGTCTCTGTCTCTGTCTCTGTCTCTGTCTCTGTCTCTGTCTCTGTCTCTGTCTCTGTCTCTGTCTCTGTCTCTGTCTCTGTCTCTGTCTCTGTCTCTGTCTCTGTCTCTGTCACTGTCACTGTCACTGTCACTGTCACTGTCACTGTCACTGTCACTGTCACTGTCTGTCTGTCTCTCTCTCTCTCTCTCTCTGACTCTCTGTCTCTCTCTGTCTCTGTCTCTGTCTCTCTGTCTCTGTCTGTCTGTATGTACGTCTCTCTTTATATATATATATATATATATATATATATATATATATATATATATATATATATATATATATGTGGTCTGTCTGTCTGTCTGTCTGTCTGTCTGTCTGTCTGCGGTCTGTCTGTCTGTATGTATGTATGTATGTCTGTCTGTTTGTCTGTCTGTCTGTTTGTCTGTCTGTCTGTCTGTTTGTCTCTCTCCGTGCGTGCCTCTCTCTCTCTCCTTCTCCATTTGCTTTCTCTCTCACTCATCTCTGTCCTTCCTTTCTCCCCGTCATCTTTCTCTCTCTCTCTTCTCTCTCTCTCTTCTCTCTCTCTCTTCTCTCTCTCTCTCTTCTCTCTCTCTCTATCCTTCGATTCTTCCCGTCATCTCTCTCCTCCCCTGTCTGTCCGGGTTCTAGCAGTCACACATGCATCCACTCCGTCGTGACTTGTCTGGTTCTGCTTCTATTTCCAGAATGAATGATCTGAACGGAACGCGCTGATGATGAATGGCCACACTCCGTCCTTCCCACACCCATTAGCACGTTAGTGTGAATTGTGCCAACGTGTTCCTTTGTTTATGCAAATTCAAATAGAGTTACAAGTGG
Source organism: Oasisia sp. SBJ-2009 (assembly GCA_964017155.1). Lineage (NCBI taxonomy): Eukaryota > Metazoa > Annelida > Polychaeta > Sabellida > Siboglinidae > Oasisia > Oasisia sp. SBJ-2009. The sequence continues at coordinate 9,002,535 of OZ024855.1, forward strand.
GGTAATAATTTCAAGAAATAAAGTTGTCTGATCAGAATGGCATGCGTTGAAATGACTAACTACAACGGTGAAGAGAATATAATATTAATACGTTGCTTTATGAGGTATAGTCGCAACTCAGACATCGATGTATACTAGTTTCTTGTGTGCAGTCGGGTTCCTGGTCTATCATCAGGCGACACTATAAAATCAAACTATGGCGATTTCGAGGAATCAAATACTTATCGGAAACAAGTCCAGAATAGAAAGTATATAATGACGATAAATATTGACTTCATGAATATGTTTACGTTGGTACGTACAATAGCCATTACGTCTAACAATATTTCTGCATAATGTATATCTTTCACACCTGGATTAGTCTCGATGCAATGTCCGATTTGTGCGCGACTTGCAAGATAATTGTCCAACGATATTTCGGTTATGAAAACTTCGGTGATTTGACGTTACTGTTCGCAAAAGAAGGAAACCATTATACAGTAAGAAAACGTGGTCATCGTCATGATGATGATATCGTTTTGCCGGAACAGTTTTGAGCAGTCTAAGCGACCGGAAACAAAATGCACTGTGAGTGACAACCGCCTTTGGTTTTGGTTAGACAAAGAAACAACGAAATATGACATCCAAACACATGAATCACCATTGTATCGAAACTATACTTGAACAGTCATGACGCTAAAACGTCAGCTAGGAAAGAGGACTTTCTGCAATTACACAAACCTGGCCCACAAGGTTCAGTACGATAATAGGCAATCAGAAGTGAAGTAATGACACTTGAGGGTCTCATGTGACAAGAACAAATACGTGACATTTCCCTGAGGAACGCCTAAGAAAGTATTTCAGAGAATTAGCGTACTCGCTTAACCCTCGACATTTAGTTTCTTGAAGCACTAGAACTGCCCGCCACAGATATTCTGTAGTGCCGGAAAACGTCTTTATATATCCGCATAAGTTATTATTAGATAGAAGGTGTTGTGTTTTCCTTTCCCAGTTATCACAAATTGAATATCATCACGAGAACAAGCTGTCAAACCACGGCCAGTCGTTACGTGATTTTTGTCACAATTGTTTTGCGTTATTACAGAGTCTCACACAAACAGACACACTGAGACACACGTACACATTATAACGTACGCACCCTACACACATACGGACGAACGGATGCATACAAATGTGATGCCACACGCGCACACTCACGCTCGCGCTTACAAATATACACGCATGCACGCACGCACGCACGTACTCTGCCTCTCTCTCTCACTCTCTCTCTCTCTCTCTCTCTCACACACAATTATATGCACGCATGGCATACACGCGCGCTGGACCAATATGTTGATGAGAATGGCAACCTGTGAGATACAATGTTAGATGCAGACTTATAAAACACGTGACTAAGATACAAAGAAAGAGAGGGGAAACACATAAATAACGACTAAAATAAGAAGAAAGTAGTATGATGTTCCTAGGATAGGATAAGAAATACGAAGCAATGTTGATAAAGGACTGAGTATTACAGCATAAATGATCAAGTTGTGGCAACACCAATGCATATTAAATGCGAACCGTATTGATCATATATGATTGTAATTGTAATCGAAAATACAAAACACCGAGTGACATTTGCATTCTAAGCCTTATCTAATGACCAACCACATTTCGCATTCTTTTGCAACAGCAATAGAAAAATCATCATATTTTCGAAATGGAACGTGTATAATACGTATTTAAAATAACGACGCTGACCAAGAAACCGTAATATTTGTTATATAGCTGAGATAGTGCACGTATTTAGATGAGATCCAGTTTTTCCAACACAAAGTTCAGGCCAATGATGTATCCATGTTCTCCAAATTGTCGGTGCAACTTGAATAGAAGGAAGCGCCCTGGTGACCGTTTGCTAATGATACCATGTCACATATAGTATCCAGAAATATATCATCCTTTGATGTTTAGCGGGTTGTAAACATTGTGAGAAGACTACATGTATATTTGATTTTTCCATGCTGGTGGTGGATAATGGCTATTTCGGTCTGACAGATCTCCAACTATGTGTTGCTGCGGAGGCTGGCATTTCTACAAGAATTAGCATTAAAACGAATACTTGAAACGTTCTGTATCTTGCTGATAACGTGCAATACGCTACAACTACTTGCCTCGCATATCAGAACTTACCAAGAAGATACAATGGTTCGTTCAAAGTGTGGTAAACGCCAGAAAGCTTAGAGGTCACTACTGAAGAACACATTTTTGAGATAATTTTGGATGTTTATTAAGCAAACACTGTAACCAAAACGGCAATTGTCATCGAGACACTTTTTACGGGTGACGCAGAAACATATTAAACATTCTTTGAAGACCTTTGAAATTACAAAGAGGGAAAATAAAATTGCAACATCTCCCACCTTTAAACCTCCAAACCACTCAACACATACGACTCGACATTGATATATGGAAAATAACATATTTATATGATGCAGATTGTTTCAACCATTGGGACATTGGATTATTTTCACCACTTAGTTCGCTGGACCGAATAACTATAAGTCTGATTAAGATTGCCAGCCAAGACAATGCACCACAAACGGCTTACGGCCAATATTGATATCTCGTTTCAGGTATCTCAGCTATAATGTCAGATACGCATAATATGCATATGATATATCGATACCGATGTCATACACACATACCATAGATAACCGGTAAATAATTAAGTGTGCGCTTGCCGTCATATTGACTGCCATATGACTGTACATTGTTTACTCTCTACTAATACGCTGCACATGCTGCGTGTGTTATCATTTATTTTCTAATCACACTGTTTCATGCTCTTCGCAACTAAGGTATTTAAATAACTTTGAGCTTAATTAACATCTTCATAAAACGCATACAATTACGTATGTATAAACACATTGATTAACTTATAAAATCAAAAACTAAACCTATGCTCGACTTCATTGGAAATAATTTTGTATCAGTTTCTTTAGGGAATTGCGAAATACCTAAACTCATACTCCTGCCTTTGTTCATTGTCATACACACAGGACACATATATACGTTGAAGGATGTTGCTATTTTCATAATTAAGACATACTAAACGGGACTTAAGCCCCAGTAAACACAATAACGACCATTAGGTGTCTTCTTCCACAAGAACACAAAGCCATTTTGTGTCCGTCTTAAAATATGTACACGCATATTTACACTTGATAAACCGAACAGTAACCTTATAAAACAGGTCTTTCAGTTATAACAGTGTGCTTACGTTCGTTGATGGTTGCTGCCGCGTCGAAAACTGCCACGTCGTTAGAAATGCGTCTTGCGTACACACACGGCGGTCTTGCAGCAGACTTTCTTGCCGAAGCACGCCTACGGCTGAAGCAACTGGTCCGTCGAGCGAGTGGCTGGAGCCCCGGCGCTGTGGTGAGTGCGGCGTGGAGGAGACAGAGGCTGATGCGTTCCACTCACGGTGTCGTCGGCTGAAGCTGCGGCTTCACAGAACTTCATCCATTGGCTGGTGCGACGTCTCTTGGGACCGGGGGCACGCGTCACTCACGCGTCACTCACAACGGGACAGTTGGTCGTATCTCTAAATGCCGGTGTCAATGCCGATCGCCCTCTTTAATTAAAGCTGTCCGGTCGTTCGTGTCCACGGTGTAGTTGTGGGCGGGGCGTGCCTCCCCCATTTCCGTGACGTCGTGTCAACCGGCGCCCCCACGACGGAAGCCCATGGTCCCGTAGTTTGTCCGGTGTAACTACAAACAAACGCCCACCGCGATATAGGCACGACGCCTCGGCAAACGAGACACTCGAACGCAATAAAAGGTGGCCGTAAAACGTCCGCGAACAAATTACTGTGCGTGTGATAGAGCTGGATTATCTCAGTTGAGTCGACGATTAATTAGGCAAAACGAAGCAACAAATGCCGTGTTTTAAATCAGGCGCGGCGCAGTTGTCCGGCCATAAAGTGTGTCTGACAAACAAAGCCGGGCCTAGGATGTCGTCATTGGAATGAAGAGATTGATGGCTTATTCGTGCCATGTTGAACAATGTCATATTATGAAAAAGCAATAATCACATAGGCCAAGGTTAATACACGTACGGACACACATTTCACCTTCATCCGTAACTATTTACGATGCTGCGGAAGTGTTTTACACCAAATATATATGCTAGTTCATTCACACATACACTCCATGTGCATGCGTTCAAGCACAAACACGATCACACACACACGCATGCACGCACACGCGCGCTTACATACGCAGACACACGCGCGTGCGCATATAAATGTATAAACGTGCGTGACCAGTTCGTGAGGATTCGTGCATTTGCTTGCGCGATGAAGTACACAAAAACAGTGATTGACTGACCCAGCTACAAGCTTATAATATGCAATTATGTCGCAAAAACTGAATGACGCGTGTAAGTCACACCCGCAATACTGCATTTTGTGTTGGTGCACTTCCGGTCGCTGTCGGGACACATCAGCAACTTCCGGCAGAGATCATGAGATGTAGACTAAGTGAGCAGTTTCTGCTAGCAATGTGACATTTTCACATTTCTATTACCAAAACCACCTAATCAACCTATTCGTAGGACGCAGGAACTAAATTGTGTTAACGAATGCAACAGGATATCATAACTTAGATTCCTATGTTGTTTTAGCGGTGTTG
>OZ024855.1:9012207-9082207 GCA_964017155.1 Oasisia sp. SBJ-2009
TATCGTTATCGTTATCATTATCATTATCATTATTATTATTATTATTGTGGCAACGTTGCTCACATTCTACGCCTAACGCGTTACGACACTGCTGTCAGACAATCTGCTGCTTCCTATATCTTTATTGGTTTTCTTTATGAGCCGTCCACACGAGTGGACGTTAGGTCCAGCATAGGTTTTGAGTTGATAAACCGCATATGTCTATTCTAGGTTTTCACGGAACCAACACCTACTGTTGCATGAACTACGCCGAACGTCTCTCCATCCAACTGGATAACTCAGATGACGTTCTGGTTTCACGCAGGTACACTTTAATGTCTTCAGTCCTGACGAAGTAAGGCACTTTCTGGAGGAGTTTCCGTAGGCGACGCAATCTGCTGCGGTCAAGATGACGTTGCCTGCACAGACATGGTCGTCGGATTTTCTCTTGGAATCGGCCGTCGGCATGGTGAAATGCCCTTTGTCTTTTAATGCACGTCTGGAACTTATATATTATGCATTAGTTATAACGAACCAGCGCTTATCAACCGCAATTATCGATGGAGAGTATACACCATTGGCACACGTCTATAGAAATAACAAGTTATTGTCCGTGTTATATCAAATAATACATCCCCCAACATGTATGCTTCTGTCTTAACTGGAATACAATTTCAAAGCTGTTGCATGTAAAATAGCTAATTTTCATATTTGACGCCACGGTAGAAATAACGTTAATTTTATCAAATTGTTCGCATTTAGCTCCAAGTTGGATATATTAACTTATAGCATTTCGAAATATAGTGTTTAACGCAGTACATGCCCACCACAACTCGTCGCTATGCCACGATTTGAACAATCACCATATAGCTGTCGGTTTTACAACTGTACTTCTTGTACCAGCCATTAACAATGACCCAATCAACGAGGCTCTGCCTGTAGTAGTGTTTGACCTTCCACACAGTCATGGCCAAACGATGGCCTTGCTACTTGATACTCGTAAACGAAGAGAGCGCGAATGGTCGCGTGTCAGAGTATTCTCTCGTGTAGATTGAACTGCTACACCGTTTACAGAATGTGTTGCTTCACATTAGTACTCTCGTGTCAGTCTTAATCAGAATGCATATCCGTCAAGGTAATTTGCTAGATGTTGGTATCGTTTCAAGATAATAATGTACACTAGTGCGTGTATTACGCTGAGTGGTCTGCTGATTTTGCCATTATTATTAACGTGGGACCTAATGTGTACTTAGCTACGACAGATTGGAAATTCAAAAGGCAGAAGATAAAACACACATAATGTGTCATACTTACAAGTAATTATATTATTAACCGAAACTAATAGGCATGTGTGTAACTGCTCATAAAAGGTTGCAAAATTATTCTCAACATGGCATACTAACCAGTTCATACAATGGCGGGTAAGATTGATCATATCAGACCAACTTACTAATACAAGGGCAGACTCATTGATTTGGTCACAAAACACGTCACTGAAACGAGTATGTTTTAATAAGTCTTAACACCGACGACGACGGCGATGACGACTACGGCAAAGACTACGACAACATTTTAACAACAACCACAACAACAACAACAACGACGACAACACAACAACAACAAGTACTACTGCTACTGCTACTGCTACTGCTACTGCTACTGCTACTGCTACTGCTACTGCTACTGCTACTGCTACTGCTACTGCTACTGCTACTGCTACTGCTACTGCTACTGCTACTGCTACTGCTACTGCTACTGCTACTGCTACTGCTACTGCTACTGCTACTGCTACTGCTACTGCTACTGCTACTGCTACTGCTACTGCTACTGCTACTGCTACTGCTACTGCTACTGCTACTGCTACTGCTACTGCTACTGCTACTGCTACTACTACTACTACTACTACTACTACTACTACTACTACTACTACTACTACTACTACTACTACTACTACATATAATTAACATTCAATTTCAAATTGCATACTTTTCCGCTAACTTACTGATTACAAGGAATTAACACATTGTGTCTACAAATGATGTATTTATCAATTGTGATCAACCATTACATCATGACCCACGTTCATTAACATCAAACATCAAATAAGCCTATTGTTTCAGAATCCCACTCGTCTCATACTACAGAATTCAGTCTTCACATGGCGGTTTACCAGAGGGTCTACTCAAGACTGTCTTTATCGCCGTCGGCACGTAGCGCAGTCCCGTCACGCTAGTGTGGCGATTCATTCCGTTAATTCGCGTAAACAGCTCCTCGCATCTCGACGTGTATAAAGGGTGGGCGATAACTACAGAACATTTGCCGATCGCTGAATTAATATGTGCGGTTAGATTGCTCGACAGGTCGGGAATGTGTGCCTAATGCAAGGTCTTATAATCAATTGTGCGTCCTAATCGCAGCGGAAGACGTTTTATCAATAGTTTCTCTATGGGTTTATTTCCCCAATCAGCGCCATTCATCGCAGCTGACGGAAGCCATTTCAGGAAATGGCCGTTGCGCGTGTTCAAAACTTCACGGCTATTTCTTAATTACGCGTCAAACTGCCGGACATTATATTACACGGAGTTTCACGTTTCTATGCAATTGCTACGTTGATGTTCCTGCTATAACCGATAAACGAGAATTGCCACATTTCTGTTTTATCTAGGCATGCCATTTTCACTATAATATTTATAATTTGCGCTGCGTGTGCGTGTGCGTGTGCGTGTGCGTGTGCGTGTGCGTGTGCGTGTGCGTGTGCGTGTGCGTGTGCGTGTGCGTGTGCGTGTGCGTGTGCGTGTGCGTGTGCGTGTGCGTGTGCGTGTGCGTGTGCGTGTGCGTGTGCGTGTGCGTGTGCGTGTGCGTGTGCGTGTGCGTGTGCGTGTGCGTGTGCGTGTGCGTGTGCGTGTGCGTGTGCGTGTGCGTGTGCGTGTGCGTGTGCGTGTGCGTGTGCGTGTGCGTGTGCGTGTGCGTGTGCGTGTGCGTGTGCGTGTGCGTGTGCGTGTGCGTGTGCGTGTGCGTGTGCGTGTGCGTGTGCGTGTGCGTGTGCGTGTGCGTGTGCGTGTGCGTGTGCGTGTGCGTGTGCGTGTGCGTGTGCGTGTGCGTGTGCGTGTGCGTGTGCGTGTGCGTGTGCGTGTGCGTGTGCGTGTGCGTGTGCGTGTGCGTGTGCGTGTGCGTGTGCGTGTGCGTGTGCGTGTGCGTGTGCGTGTGCGTGTGCGTGTGCGTGTGCGTGTGCGTGTGCGTGTGCGTGTGCGTGTGCGTGTGCGTGTGCGTGTGCGTGTGCGTGTGCGTGTGCGTGTGCGTGTGCGTGTGCGTGTGCGTGTGCGTGTGCGTGTGCGTGTGCGTGTGCGTGTGCGTGTGCGTGTGCGTGTGCGTGTGCGTGTGCGTGTGCGTGTGCGTGTGCGTGTGCGTGTGCGTGTGCGTGTGCGTGTGCGTGTGCGTGTGCGTGTGCGTGTGCGTGTGCGTGTGCGTGTGCGTGTGCACATTTGATTTAGTACATACCCGTCCCACTTACTACTGAGACTAACGGGGGGGGGGGGGCTAGTGGAACTACTCATAATTTTGTGTAAGAAAAGAACCCTACGTTTGATGCATATTCACTGAATATCGGACATTTTAATTGGAAGGAAACCGTAAAATCTCATTTAATGATTAACCACAGGTGCGTGTAACCATCCATTAAGAGAAGTAGTCATTAAATAGTAATTCAAAATAAAAACATTAGTGTTCATGGTATCAATGTTCTTATGAGAACAGTTTGCACTGTGTGATCAAAGGTTATTGTTTGCAGGACAAGTCAATGAAATTACATGAAATCGTCCATACTACGTCCAATGATACTGAGATGTAGCTATATTCCACGGTCGCACATCCCATCCCAGTAGGCGTTGTTCAAAGCGAACCCGTTTATATAGTCGATTTTCGTTACCTCGTACAACAGTGAACTTTCCAAATCGCACAATTGATGTATGCCCGTCGTGTGGAGTTTTAAATTATTAACATCTCGTACAATTAAAACTATTTACAAAGAGGGGGTGCGTTAGATAAACAGCATACTGATTGGAGGCAACTGGCCCTCAGTTCTCACACCACGGGGGGGGGGGGGGGTAGCTACAGGGATGGAGGCTGACGACACGGGCCTAGTAGGAGGACACCGTTAAATCGCATACCAAAAGTTATCCCTGTTGGCTTCGCCGTATTATTAAACTGCAAATTATGCATAAGCATACAGTTTGTTATAATGTGGAAAGTCCATCGCATCTGATCTATAAGCCAGAGATTAAACAAATACTAAATGCAATATATCCTAAATCGTTGAAATAGTATTGACTCAGACAAAGTTAGTTACAACATTTTGATATTAACAATGCAATGTGTATTTATCTACACTGAAATAAGTAGATTCGAGACGGCTGCTAAAACAGAACAGTGCGTTGTTCTCTGGAAAACACCAGGGACTGAGATATCAAAACAGAATTTCAACTATCCAGTGCATAAAAGGCCCGCATTTCCAACAGGTGGCGCACGGCTCCGTCTACAGGTCCATGTTTATCCCCGGCGGTCTCCGCCTACTTCGACTACCTAATGTTAACTTAAAAAACACATTATAAATACTTAACAACTTGCGCAACCAAGCTGCAATTGTCGCGTTGACGCAATGGAAATCACACGGGTGCAGCGTGATCTGCGTCATCGTTTGAAGGACTATTAACAACGAAAGAAGCTATCAACACGCGGAGGGAAATAGCTTAACCAACTAATCAATATATCGAAAACAAAACCACAAACGATGTGATTGCAATCGGTACACGTGTCAACAAACACACCATGACATTAACGGCCTCACTAAAAAGAATCTGGTTAAGTGGCTAGCACACATTATAAAAACAGTGGTATAATCACAGACACCTTCTGCAATTCTCTATTATTTGGACGTGATTAATAGGTGCGAAATGTTTGCCTAACTTGTCTAAATAGTGTGTGTGTGTGTGTGTGTGTGTGTGTGTGTGTGTGTGTGTGTGTGTGTGTGTGTGTGTGTATATATATATATATATATATATATATATATATATATATATATATATATATATATATAAAGTGTACGTGATGTTAGTATATATATATATATATATATATATATATATATATATATATATATATATATATATATGTATGTATATATATATATATATATATATATATATATATATATATATATATATGTATATCAATTGATCATATCAAGTATACATGATGTTAGTAGCTCCTTTATGGCGCAGTGCGCACTGGCCATGCACATCGGTGGCAGTGAACTGTTTTAGCGGCAACCCAAATACCGGTCACTGAACTTGTATGGCCAATGCGTCTACATAACACTTAAAGATACTCAATCCACTCATTCCCGTAAAAATCGTGTGCTCCTAGCCAATATTAGTCATTTCACAAAAAGCGTATGTATCAAATACACCCGAATGATTGACTAGTTGGTTTATGCATACATGTTACTTCAATTTTCTTCAATTAATAGAACAAATGCGAACTTTTTCGATTTTTGTTTCTACACGGAGCGTGTAGAAACTATGTACGATTCCTAACTATGGAAATGGCGTTTTGAGCGGAATACGCTTTAGTCTTCACGCGAACGAGGCTTGGGGCGAGATTGACCCTGTCGAGTTGTTTACGGTTAGAAACGGCGAGTGTAGGCACAAATATGATTTTTATATGCCACCAACACGGCAAATTAAGCAGACAAAGACAGCATCGACGCATGATTGGGAAGGAATATGGGCAGTGAACAGAATGACTTCGCCTTCGGAACAGTGAGTGTCCTTTGCAAGCTACGGGCACGGCGGCCGTGGGCCGGCGGCGACCTGTCACTGACTACAGACCAGACACAGTCCACATGCAGCGTTCGCACATATGTTCTTCCAGATAGGTTAGTAATTACGAATTGCTCAGCTATAATCACGTATATATATTTAGGCGTATGAGTAAACGTCACTGATATTTCTGTTGTTTTTATTAAATTTATGTTATTGTTTACCTTCAACCTTGCCCTTGGCGCTTATTCAGCCAAGCCCAGTGCCAGTCGCAATGCCAGGTCCATGGTACGACAAAATGGCAAGGTTGAAGGTATGGCTACGCTATGATTATGACTACGCCAGGCATAGACTATGGGCCGCCTATATGACTATCACATGCCAGTGATTTATTATAATACTGTAACTATGTAATGTTTATGTCACATATGATAGGTAGTAGGTTAATATCCTAAGGCTAAGATTAATTAACTACCACTGTAGGCTTAATTAGCCTAATAGTAGCTAGGCATAATGTAAATGCATTATAAGTGATCCGTAACACTAACAGTTATACTTAGGCCTGCGTTATACTTATTCATATTGACAATATTTAATACATTTATAATAATAATTTAATACATTAAGCAAAATGTTATGGTAATTTAATACATAAAAATAGGTATATATATACATATTATTTTAATTTATTAGTAACATTAATATAATAAAATAACAAAATATTGCTTGAATTTGGAAGCCTGGGAGGTGATCGTTCATAACATTGCAAGTTTTTCAAGTACATTAAAATTTAAATGTGTCACATTTTCAGAACTTGAGGTGTCATCACCATAAGGCATGCGGAAAAGCTCTTCATCTCAGGTAAATGAGTGTTGTAATATACATTAATTTACTCTCTCAACAAACCTTTTAATTTTTAACCTGTTATTTTTTTATAAAAGTGTTATAACAAATTTACAGATGTATGTCATTTGTGAATCCAAGGGGCTCGGGGTCTTGTGGATGTGCCTCCTATGCTGTAGGAATTTGGTATGCCTACGAACTTTTTATAATAGGTCAATGCTAATGTGCCTCAATATTGTTTGAAATATGACCCAGTTTAAGTGATAATAATAAGTTGTGACACAATTTGGTTCAAAGGCCAGTCGGTTTGTGTGCCCTCAAGACGATTTCTGAATCTGCTCCTCTATGTGATATTTTATTTGTCTGTATTAATGGGTGGGTGTACTTGTTAAATTGTCTATAAATAAAGACATCATAAAGTAAAAACATTTTATCAAAACTATTTCATGAAATTAACTACAAAATAATGGCAAGCACAATATAAGTATAATTACAGGTACAATCACTGCACTTGATATATGTATTTATTTCATCAGATAACAAGCAAAGCAGTAATAAAACACTTAGGACAAAGTTGAAAGCGTGTTAACTAGGTAAATGTAAAAAAAACAGTTACTTTCGTTTCACCGAGCATCCAGCACATGGTATATCAAATACTAATTAGTTCAAAAACATGAATCCCATTCATTAGGTTTTCAAAGTATGCCTTTCACAGAGAAGACATTAGCTTTAGCAAACTTGTGCTTAGTGATACATGTCATGGGAAAGTTGTTCAATATTCTGAAAGAATTGTCGTACGAAGGTTCACCCATAACACACACACAATTGTTACAGAAACATGCTGTAAATAGATAGCATAATATACATACTATGTGCATATAATAACACTATGTACATAACAAATATGCACAGCACTTTGTGACCATGTTGGATATTGTGCTTTATAAATAATAAATATATTAAATAAAGTAACTAGATTATACTTTATTTAAAAAAAATCAGTATATATATAAAATAACTTGTTTTTTAATATATTTTGTTTTGTATCTTTACACATAAAAAGTGGGTAAACTAGTCAGGGTCCTTGCCATGTGGCTGACAGTTACATGTGCAATTGCTATATGTTACTCAATTCTATGAAGAGTACTGGCTAGAGATAATGGTGAATACTTTTCTTTTGTACAATTAGTATTTTCACATATTAATTTCAGTGTGGCAGAATGTTTCCCACATTAGTAGAAATGTTCAATATAACAGGTCTGAGTAATGTATATATAACATGTGGGCATGCAAATTTTATAACACGAATAAAACAATTATATTACCCAGAGATGGAGTAATCGTACTAGTGTACTCGTAGTCATGTACTCGTACTCAAGTACGAGTGCTTTTTGAGTACGAGTACTCGAGTAGGAAGGAAAGTAATCGTACTCGAGTACATTACCAATATAATCGTACTCACGATTACTTCTCACGATTACATTTTTTCCATATGAATAGTTGCAAGCAAATATATTAGACAGATAAAAATAGCAATATTAGAAGTAATCTAATAAATGTAATAATAATCGAGGTATTCATTTTCTATTACTGTTGAGCATTTCAGTTAAATAAAATGATTCAGTCAGATTTCCCTAATTAATACCTTCTCTTCCCAGAGAAGCCACATCTCCCCACCCTCCTGCTTAGTACAAAGTACAAGTTATATTGTGACAGTCCCTGGGAAGCACTGCAGGAGATAAGCATCCCCTAACATCTTGCTTTGTAATTTTATAAGCCATGCCATAGCCCCACCTGTACTGTTTGCTCTTTCAGTATGGTGTGAATGACTGGGCAGTTAGCTGCTAAATCCCTGTCCATTATGTTTAAGTAAGTGTAAACTGTAAACCTGTCTAAATCCCCAACTGTTCTGTTTGTCCCATCTGATATATGACATATGTGAATTGGATATTATTGCTAATATGATCCCTGGGATTTGAAATGTTGTTATTTTATAATTTATATTTGGTCATGTGTATTTGACATTTAAAAGGGGACATTTTAAATTCTTAAATGTATCATATTTGTATTTGATTCAGAAGTTTAATATTTTCCTCTTGATACTTCATTGACATAGTTTAACCACCACTAAATTGACACTCATTATAACACTTGTATGCTATTTGTTACAGTATCACTATGATACCTTTAGTTTGTAGTATCATGATATATGGACATCTTGAGTATCAATCCAGTATTAAATGGTTCATTCAACACATGAGAAAGTCATCTGATGATTTATAAAAATAATAACATCTGGACAGTGGATAGCAGTTAGCAGTAATCAGTTAGAACACTAGATATTGGCACAGAAACAGAAAATGAATGACACCTGATTCGATGGAGGTCACCTTTACCGTAGAAACAGGAGATTCATTAAAGTAATTGTGAAAGTACCAGTAATCATGATTACATTCTAAAGTAATCATACTCGTACTCGAGTACATTCTAAAGTAATCGTACTTGAGTACATTTGTTTTATGAGTACTCGTAATCATGCATGTTCAAAGTAATCGTACTCGTACTCGAGTACATTTGTATTGTACTCACTCCATCTATGAATTATTACCATGATATTGACTTTGGCTACGTGTGTCGTCACATATAAAATATCATACATGTCAGAGCCATGTTAATTGTCACTTTGTTTCTTGTATAGGCAGATGTGGATGTACAGCAAAATGCCAGGAAGCTGGTATGCAGTATCATCAAAGAGAGTGAACTCACACAATGTCATCGATATCCAAGCTGATGTAGTTCACCAAAGAATGTTGAACCTGTCTTACAGTGTCGAGAAAGGTTGACCAAAGGCTCATGCCATATGTGACAGACCATGGCATCCACCGTTCCATCACCAACTGCAAAGCTAGTCAGGCGTCACCATATTCGCATGTCAAGCACTCTGCATTCTACATTCTAGTCAGTCAGGGTATCTGACCAGCATGGAATCCAGTGTACACACCACCAGTACTGCGGAGTACATTCGAATACTTGACATTTAATATGCAGCATCTTGCATGGCTCATAGCTGTATAGTCCTGCCCACAAATACAACTGTCCTGTAACTTGTTGAACTAGTGGTATTAAGCATTGTTCAGTCTTTTGTTGACCTGTAAAGAAAAGCATGTATTCAATTTCAGTAAACAAACAACATGCATCATGGTAGTGGAGTTGGGAGTAAACAATTATGCCATGCAATAACTACTACATGGTGTACACATATTCATTTTTGACATTTTATGTCAAACATGAACATGTGAGGTTGTCTGGTCAATGCAAATGTTGGAAATGACAAAATAAGGTTATTGTGATGCCAACAGCACATTCCCTCAGAAAATATTCAACCATTCATAAAATGTATGTTACCTTCTTCAAAACTGTATTATTTATTTTTTGAGTCACCGCTTCAGTATTTCCCCTGCTATATGATGAGAGAGGTGGACCACCTCAGTGTTTTTCTAAGCCATTTTGCACAAAATATGCCAGGATGGCCACCGCATAGGTATTTCTTGCTATAAACATATTTACACTTGTAGCTGTGCATTTGTTTCCTCTCTATTTCCCAGGGAATAAGTTAAAACATCCTTAAAAATGCACCATTTTGAAGGTAATTTTAAAAATTGATTTATATAGCCATGCCCCACGACTCACACAGTGTATGTGCATTAATGTATGTGTTGACACACTGGGTATAATATGCATAATACAAGAGCAAAGGTTTTGTTATTGTGGTGCCGTAGTAGGTCGATCTCGCATAAAACACGTGACCCAAAAAGCACAGGGCGTCGGCAGTTGCTGATTGTTTCGCCAGTTATACCCGGTGTAACGGCGATTCTTTTTTTACAATTATAAAATGA
Source organism: Oasisia sp. SBJ-2009 (assembly GCA_964017155.1). Classification (NCBI taxonomy): domain Eukaryota; kingdom Metazoa; phylum Annelida; class Polychaeta; order Sabellida; family Siboglinidae; genus Oasisia; species Oasisia sp. SBJ-2009. Next base: position 9,022,742 of record OZ024855.1, read on the forward strand.
CAAGTACGTATTAAAAAAATTAACTGACTGTGCATACAAGTTAAACTATTAACACATTACACATCTGGTAATAAAAGAACCGGTTTGACGATTAGCAAACGAGTGGATTGAGTACCTTTAACGTGGGATACCTAAAACAAAACGAGAACAATAGTAATAACAATGCGTGACATAAATAAATGAAACGAGTCAGATTATAAGTAGACATGCTTGCGGAACACCATTCAATGGTGTATATGAGAAATCGAGGAAACCCACTGTAACTCAAAGCAAAGATCGCAGACTGAATCGGGAAGATGATACGATTGTGCAATCATTGAAAGAATGTACACTAATATATATCACACGGATGAAAACAAGTAGACAAAACAATCCTACAGACACTATGATTTGACAGATTAAGTAAATATTTGTATGCAAATTTGGGATTTGAAGCATAATGGAGTGACTCGAAATAGGTCACGATTTGACATTATATTCGGCGGCATCAGACAGCGCATGGATTATCAAATTAAGGCAAGAGTGATATGATCAATTGAGGACACATATTTGAATGTTATGACGTGCCCTGTGATAGTGTTTCACATTAATGTTATGCAACGTTTGGGACAAAATAACACAGGAAGGAAGCATCGTACACCGACCAATTAATTGATATAGCTTATCGATCAAACTTTAGGCGGTGACCCAGAGGTCAAGAACAGCTGTATGAGAGCATCGGACAGGCATGCTAGAGAACATGAGTTCGAATGTGTCGTCTTGTCGAATCATGGATAGGTCCACACCATGTTGCTCCATATCACGCCGCATTCTGAATGTATACTTGGATATAAACAATGTATGAGTAGTCTGCGCGCATAAATTCCGTGGCTAAATGCTTCACAGAGCAGTCAAGATCTTTTGTGATGGCTGGAATACGTCTACCAGGGAGTAAAGTGTAAATTGTTTTGTTAAGTCATAAGGCCTAGATATTGTGCTGACATGGAGCTTACTTGTAATATTTAGTGGACTTCCTATTAGAAAAATAGTTACGCGACAGACACTGAAACTAATTGACGTATATGCAAATTCACACGTGAAAGCACGACATAATCATGCCAGTCTTTCTGTGTTTCTGTTATCGACTTCCCATCCTCTCGCATAAACAGACCAATAAAAGTATGTTAAATGTCGGCCGGGAAATTAGATTTCGCGCGTCATCCGATCTAATGACACATGGCAATTACGTTGACTACTTTATTACATAATACACAATACAGAATATATGTATTATTAAACCGACTGCACAAAAACGTCAAGTATGCATATACTACGTATAATACGGGACGCAATTGGAGGGTTTTGGAGTCTGTGGGTGGGTTCAATGGGGTTGGGAGGAGCATCCAGACGGGGAGCAGCTGGAGGGGTTCGTGAGTCTCAGCCCACTGTTATTCGCCACTTTCACCCAATAATGACCTGAAGAAGAAAAAGCATTGGATGGGCGGACACGTAACACATACAGCCAACCGTGTTATACGTGACACGTACAGCCAACCGTGTTACACGTGACACGTACAACCAAATGTGTTGTACTTGACATGTACAGCCAACTGTGTTACACGTAACACATACAGCCAGCCGTTTTACAAGTGACACGTACAACCAACCGTGTTACGTAACAATACATGCTGTTAACGCTTTCCTTTGGGTAACTGAGTAAGGGGTCGTTCATATTTGTCAACAGTTTCTGAAGCGTAAACACCGTCGCTATATGGGGTCGGAGACTTATGTGACACGTACAGCCAACTGTGTTGTACGTGACACGTACAGTTAGCTGTGTTATAATTGACAGGTACAGCCAACTGTGTTACACGTAACACATACATCCAGCCGTGATACGCGTGACACGTACAGCCAACTGTGTTACACGTGACACGAACAACCAATGGTGTTACGTAACAACGATGTATGCTGTTACGGATTTCCTTTGGGTAACTGAGTAAGGGGTCGTTCATATTCGTCAACATGTTCTGAAGCGTACACACCGTAGGTCAGACTCCTCAGTATACTTAAATAATTGTGGTAGCCTAATTATTATTATTTGGAAACATTTATAAAGCGCCATATATCCGGGTTAAAAACTTGCGCGAAGGCGCTATTGTTTGTACTGATTAGTCACAACAACCAACCTTTTTGTGTACTCTTTCGGGGGGGGGGGGGGTGACAAGAACAGGCGTACTCTGTGGGCTTCCGAAAATGTAAAAATTATGAACTGATATAATACGGATTAGGTTGTTCATAATGTGAATATGAACAGACGGCTCAACAGTGGAATGGCAGTAGCCACTCATCGTACATGGCACATGGATCTGCATTTCCGTTAGGCCTAATGGGGTCAGAGCACAGTTAGACTTCCTGGTGTGACCCATACGAATGTAGTACGTTAATAATTGTGTCATTTTAGATTTTGACAAATACTTTTTATGTGAGTAGTAGGTTCAATGCAATGATATATCTGCAGTGCAATGACGCATGTTAGGCAGAGTGTAGTTGGCATAGTGGTTTTTAGCCATTTTTTTTACATGACCCTGCGGATGCAGAAAGGCGTGCTCAGTTTGGTAAATATTGAGGGGAAGTACACATGCATGCATTTTAAGAGAGCCTGATATATGCTTTTTTGACAAAATTTGATCAGCTTATCAGTGAAATGACTGCAGTGACTGTATTAAAAAAAAATCTCAGGTCCAGTTTCCTTATAATCTGACAATACGTTAAAATGGCCGCAAATGAGAAAATCAACAGTGCACTTTGCCCTAATGCAAGTCCTCCTACGACATCCACATTAGAACATCAATGCGTTGTCCCTTAATATTTTAGAGAAATAAACGATTTCGCGAAAACAAAATTAAGAGTTTACGACATATAAAGATAACTATCTGAGAATTAATGACAGTCAAAGTCCGCCAACGCATGTCGTTGAATTTTCCCATTAAGACAATCCAGTTCCTCGGATGGAGGGTTGGCGCGGTTGGCCTTATTAGGCAATGTCGTAAAGCGGTTGAATGTCGTAAAATACGCCGGTGCAGAGGATTACGATGGGCGTTGAACTTGGAGCACAGCCATTCATTAGGGAAACCCGCAATCACAACCCGTAATACCGACTGCCGACTGATGATATATTATCCGTTGTGCACCTATCAACACGACAAAGCGCGACCGTCGGTGCGGAGTTTAAAGTAATTGTTACTTTGGCTGTTTATGGTGGCTGTGTAGATTCGTCGTGTCTCGGTGATTTGTCATTCGAGTTAGTCGTCGATAACTCGACGGGCATTTGACGCCGTCGACCTAAATACGTATGTGAACAAACGACGGCAGTGGTGATAAAATCGCCTACCACTGCATACCGTTCGCAGGAAACAAGTCGGCTATATTTACTGCTGCTAAGTTGGTATACGAATTGGCGACTCTTCATGCAGTATTAATCATTCAGCATGATGGCGATGTTCGGATCGTACGTCACGTCGACTGCTGTAATTGCAGCTAAGCGACAAAGAAGTTACGCGTCTCAGCAACGCCTACAAATGTCAAAGCATTGTCAGCTTACACCGCAACATTATGTTTATTAGCAACAAGTAATTTTTTATCAACGGTCACGTAATTGTCCAAACATGTCACATGACATTGTATGGAAATGTCACCATGTTGTCTATAAATGCCACCACACCGTTTATACAAGTCATAACAGGGTCTACAAATGTAACAACAATATAAAGCCCGTCCGTCCGTCCGTCCGTCCGTCCGTCCGTCCGTCCGTCCGTCCGTCCGTCCGTCCGTCCGTCCGTCCGTCCGTCCGTCCGTCCGTCCGTCCGTCCGTCCGTCCGTCCGTCCGTCCGTCCGTCCGTCCGTCCGTCCGTCCGTCCGTCCGTCCGTCCGTCCGTCCGTCCGTCCGTCCGTCCGTCCGTCCGTCCGTCCGTCCGTCCGTCCGTCCGTCCGTCCGTCCGTCCGTCCGTCCGTCCGTCCGTCCGTCCGTCCGTCCGTCCGTCCGTCCGTCCGTCCGTCCGTCCGTCCGTCCGTCCGTCCGTCCGTCCGTCCGTCCGTCCGTCCGTCCGTCCGTCCGTCCGTCCGTCCGTCCGTCCGTCCGTCCGTCCGTCCGTCCGTCCGTCCGTCCGTCCGTCCGTCCGTCCGTCCGTCCGTCCGTCCGTCCGTCCGTCCGTCCGTCCGTCCGTCCGTCCGTCCGTCCGTCCGTCCGTCCGTCCGTCCGTCCGTCCGTCCGTCCGTCCGTCCGTCCGTCCGTCCGTCCGTCCGTCCGTCCGTCCGTCCGTCCGTCCGTCCGTCCGTCCGTCCGTCCGTCCGTCCGTCCGTCCGTCCGTCCGTCCGTCAGACGGATCGCGTTTGCAAATCATTTCATCAACGTGTTGTGATATCGTCAGTGGCGCTCAACGAAGTCGACCTGCAGCTTAGAGGCGGGAGTAGCTGGAGGACAGCTGCCCCCTAGAAGTATGGCGGGTGGGCATGCACGTAGTTCTGCCCCCTATAAGAGTCCGGAGTAACGATAAGACGGATGGGAAAATGCAACAAACGTGCGCTAATTAAGACAGACGCGTTTAAAACACGGATCATGTGGAAGAAGGTGTTCATAGATGTTGAGATATATTTGTTCTGTTTCCTCCCGCAAGGAAAATGTTTGGGACGACCAGGCGCGGAAAACAATTTGCAACAGAACGATTGGTTGTATGTTAAACTGCAACAATAAGATGACGTAAATGATTGTTTTGTTACAATGCATATCAGAGTCCGACGATTATGTGAAGCTAAACAAACCATGAAACAAATACGTCATCTATTAAAGGTGCACCCTGAGTAAGACGTGTGCCCCTCGTGTTTCAGACTAACTTAACGAAAGACCAAACTACAAAGTATCCACTGTAATGAACAAGCTCGTTTGCGCGTAAAAACGACATCAATTAATTTTTACCAGGTCAGCTTGAAATATGTTATTGATTTGAACCTGGGAAATGATGATTTAACCAAATACAGTGTCGTCAAAGTTCGATCAGGCACAACTCATCGTTGATCTGTTTACACGACAAGAGGGGTAGATGGGGTGGTGTATAAGAAGAGGAGTAGATAGAGTGGTGCGTAGGAAGAGGGTAGATATATTTTTGTGGTGAGGACGTTTCTGGAGTTAACAGTGAAGACAAGAATAGTACAGAATATGGATGCAGTCCGCCCCATGAAATCAACTGATACTATCATACTATATTGGGTCAGCTTTCTTGGCCAAACAAAGTCTTTTATGAGAGAGTCATACATTTGGCAATGCTTTATCTGATGCTGTCAAAACATCTCCCAAGCCAATTCTTTTCTGGGATGATGGTTGTGTTGAGTATTTGTATTTGTGAATTACACAAGAGCATGAGTGTGTGTGTGTGTGTGTTTGCGTTTGTGTGTGTGTGTGTGTGTGTGTTTGCGTTTGTGTGTGTGTGTGTGTGTGTGTGTGCGTGCGTGTGTGCATGCGTGCGTGCGTGCGTGCGTGCGTGAGTGAGAGAGTGTATATGTATGTGTGTGCATGTGCGTGTGTGTGCGTGCATGCGTGCGTGAGTGAGTGTGTGTGTGTGTGTGTGTGTGTGTAAGTGTAAGTGTGTGTGTGTTCTGTGCGGGTGCTCGCCTGTGTGCCCGTTGTATGTTTATGGTATGATTTAATTTGTGTTATTGGGTTTGTATATGTACACAAACACACACACACACACACACACACACACACACACACACACACACACACACACACACACACACACACACACACACACACACACACACAAACACAAACACACACACACACACACACACACACACACACACACACACACACACACACACACAACGTTGTACGTGTTTACGTATTTATAATCATAAAACAATGCAAATCAGAAACTTGGTCGGAGTGTTGGATTGAGGGCAGAACAGGCGGGACACTTGCTCAGAAACCTCCACTAAATGATATTATTGTATTAATTTGTGGATAATTTCTTTGCGATCGGAACATTTAATATGTATCTAGATTGTTTCATTACGATGCGTTGTAAATGGAAAAAGTTGTATTTTTTGTAATGTCTCTATTGCAAAATAGATAGGAACTGATGTAACGTATGACCCGGCAACCCACAAACTGTATCACCGTCACATGTTGTTGACTATGAGACCGGTGATTGACGTGAAATGTTTCATGGGACCTAGCAACCCGTCACGTGACTATTAGCTACCACGCACAAGGACCGTGGGACACGTCACTATTGTGAGACCTTTGAACTAATATCAAAGTGAAAACACATTGAACACTTATTGATATTAAACGGAAGAATGGAATTTGACGAGCTAAAGTGTTGTTCTTTCATTCCTGTGGATGTTTATCGTGTCAAGGTAATAGATGGAACTCATGGGCTCGTTGGCGGCGCACATCTAAAACCAAACGCACATTATCACCGCGGGATAGAAAACTAGGATATTACCATTGCGGATGAAACCGGGCATCCAGAAAACACAACATATACTCACCATTCGACCGCAGACGATTATATTAGTCGTCCTTACCTTCCCATCAATTTCTAGGAATGTATATATATATGTAATTAATTAGTTACCTAATTTACTAAATATACTTATCACCTATCGAAGAAGAATAGCACCAGTAACTGGTGAACAATTCCTCAGATGACGTCACAGTGAACGAGATAAATATCAACTTACGACATTGGCGCTATTTGTCTCGAATGGATGAGACCTTGCATGTTGAACGATATGATATTTAACGAAAGATATGTCAGGCGAAAGAAATATTTAACGAAAGATATGTCAGGCGAAAGAAATATCAACTAATAATTGCGCCAATAGTTAGATTTTTTTATATATATTTAATTATTGGTAAAATGAAATCAAATGGAATATGATATCACATTGAATATACACAGCACAATATAACATAGTTACTAAAATAGAATGCATAAATTACTAAAACATAGCCGTATATAATCAACTAAATCAATGTATACATAGACACTTCTAAAATATTGCCTTTCGCTCTTTGGTTTTCACTTTCACCCCCGTTTCCTCCGAATGTAGATGTCCATTTCGAAAGCGACATATACATTAGCAGAGTGGTGCAATAAACCACATTTTTAATTACCTGTGAAATGCTCACAACCATTGATTCAGCCACGGTGACAGGAAGTAAGGACGCCTACAAAAGCTGCGTCAGGGTTTTAATAGTGATGTTGCATTCGAATACAAAGTGCAAACACCTGAAACACATTTATAATTGTTGGGCACACCCAACGATATATATATATGTGTGTATATATATATATATATATATATATATATATATATATATATATATATATATATATATATATATGCTTCTATATGGGGACATTTAGTCCGATATATTTTACACCAAAATTCAGCAATCTTGTAGATGATACAATAGTTAGGTTGACTCAATTAGGCACCTTTTATTTGCCGATAATTTTACCAAGCCAATTTAGTTAATCTCTTAACCATCACACTATAATGTAGTATGCGTCTTTTTTAACTGATATACACAATATACACTGAGTTTTACTTATTATATCATGTATCGTTGTTATATATTTTATTAGAGATTTTATTCTTCACCGTGTGTCTTTTATACGTGAATGTGTGTATATGAGTATGTATACAATGTTTCTTCTCCGGCAATTGAGGCTGAATACATTAACAATAATATAACTTTTTGGGGAGTAATCTCACACACGTTCGACGTATCTTCTCCACACTTAAGATATTGTTTCCAGTGTTTTGCGAGAGGCGACAAGAGCCAGTTCAAATCTGCCTTGGTAGACCTGTGTTGCGTGACCTACAAGATTCGGCCCCTCGATGATCAAGCGTGTCAAATACCGCACTTAGATCACGCGCGACCAGACAGCCGAAGATTATCCGCTGTTTAGAGCAGATCATAACGTTACTGGAGTCCCAGTGGTTTCTTTCTATGACGACTTAGTCTGATGACTGATGACTGATTGGTTAAGTTCAGACAAGTCGTGGTTGTCACGTGATGTGTGTGGCGAATATAAGATGTTTGGGGTAGGAAAGTCAGAGCCAGCTACGTTACTCATCTCACACACAGTATAGTGTCCATGGCGGGTGAACAATGTAACGGAGTCTCGAGTGTCACTGTCGAGTGCCTTGTGCAAATACACGGGGATAAGTGGGTGCAAATGTTATTCAGCAAATCTCTCTCTCTCACACACACGCACGAACACACACACACACACGCACGCACACACAAACACAACAAACACACAAGCACACACGCATACACACACGCATACACACACGCACACACACACACACTCACACGCACAAACACACGCACACACACAACAAACACACAAGCACACACGCATATACACACGCATACACACACACAAACAAACACACATACGCACACTCACACATACACATACACACACACGCACACGCATACGCACACGTGCGCACATACACACACACACACACACACACACACACACACACACACACACACACACACATACACACACACACGCAAACACACACACTATCACAAACACACACACACCCAAACACACACACACACACACACACACACACACACCCAGACATACACACTCACACACCCACCCCCCACACACAAACACACACACGCACACACGCACACATACACAAACGCACACACACACGCACACACTCACACACACACCCACCCCCCCCCCCCACACACAAATACACAAACACACACACACACACACACACACACACACACACACACACACACACACACACACACATACATACACACTCACACACCCACCCCCTCCCCACACACACGCACACACACACGCACACGCACACACGCACACACGAACACACGCACACACGCACACACACACAGACATACACAAACGCACACACACGCACGCACGCACACACGCACGCACTCACTCACTCACTCACGCACGCACGCACGCACGCACGCACACACACACACACACACACACACACACACACACACACACGTCCCCGCTGTCGGTCGTGCTGCGTGCCCGCGTGAGTGATGTCGTGACAGGCGGATGTAGTGGGTAGTAAAGGCGCCTGGGCCTGGCCCAGTGGAGCTTGGCGGACGCCGTCATTTGCGGTTCCGTGTGCTCTGTGCTCTCCCGGCGCGCCGCACCGACACGTCGGTCGTAGGAATATTGACGCTCATTTTTCTGTTGTCATCTCATGACGTATGTGCGCGCGCCGGCGGTTTATGGCTCGATGAGAATATTGAATGAGGATATTTTATTTTGATGGTGTTGACAGAACGATGTCGAGGAAGGTGACGTGTTGTGGGGTTCTACAACGCCGTTGTGTGTGCGCGCGCGCGTGCGTACGTGAGTGCGCGTGCGCGCGCGTGCGCGCGCGTGTGTGTGTGTGTTGCGTGTGCGTGCGCGTGTGTATGTGTGCGTGCGTGAGTGTGTGTGTGTGTACGTACATATGTATGCATACACACACACACATATATACATATATATATATATATGTATATATATACATACATACATACATACATACATACATACATACATACATACATACATACATACATACATACACAACACACAAACATATATGCATATATATATATAAATATAAATATATATATATAATATATATATATATATATATATATATATATATATATATATATAATATATATATATATATATATATATATAATATATATATATATATATATATATATATATATAATATATATATATATAATATATATATATACATACATAACTACATGGATATATACATTCATATATATATATATATATATATATATATATATATATATATATATATATATATATATATATATATATATATATATATATATATATATATATATATATATATATATGCATTCATTACTGCGTACGTAGAAACGTATATATATATATATACATGTTTAATTCTTTTGCAAAATGTCAACAAGATATCTTTTCAAATTAAAAGTCACACATATCTAACAGCGGAATGTGCATGTAGTGGAATACCTCCAATCGTTGGTTCACCCAAGAAATGATTGCTATGCAAAACGATTAAATATAATGTGACCGAGTGTCAAGACATCGGAAGAGTGGACACAACTGTCGAAATCACCGATCAAAAACAACACAAATAAGGATGATGTATTGATAAATCAACCCAAACTCTACCGCCTTCTACGGTTAATATTGGAGTAAGGTACCTGCTCGTCCTAGCCAGTAGCAAGCACGTGCATAATCTATCACCTCATCAGTAGCTGATAGGCGGCGACACAGCCAGCCAGTCGTACAGCCAGTCAGTCGTACAGCCAGTCTGTCGTACAGCCAGTCTCTCGTACAGCCAGCCAGTCGTACAGCCAGCCAGTCGTACAGCCAGCCAGTCGTACAGCCAGCCAGTCTGTCGTACAGCCAGTCTCTCGTACAGCCAGCCAGTCGTACAGCCAGCCAGTCACACAGCCAGCCAGTCGTACAGCCAGTCTGTCGTACAGCCAGTCTGTCGTACAGCCAGCCAGTCGTACAGCCAGCCAGTCGTACAGCCAGCCAGTCGTACAGCCAGTTTGTCGTACAGCTAGTCTGTCGTACAGCCAGTCTGTCGTACAGCCAGTTTGTCGTACAGCCAGCCAGTCGTACAGCTAGTCTGTCGTACAGCCAGTCTGTCGTACAGCCATCCAGTCGTACAGCCAGTCTGTCGTACAGCCAGCCAGTCGTACAGCCAGTTTGTCGTACAGCCAGCCAGTCGTACAGCCAGCCAGTCGTTCCAACGACTGCCGTCAACCTACCGTAGTCACGTGGACACAACCGGTGTCACGGGGCGATAGTAGTAACATTCTATCACTGATTCTCTTCGCTGACAGACTGAATCCTGAAGAAAACATCGAAATACCAGGGCATCTGGTATGGAGGGAAGCAGTCTGTCAGATCCTGACTTCGGTATAAATTTCACACGTACTGGAGCTAATTGATTTTTTGTTAAATATAAAATCTAAATATTGTTCAAATATACATAAAATATAAATACAAAGTATATTAAATATAATAATGACGACACCAATAAGACCAATAATCTATTTCCATTGTGATCCTTGATTAGATTAAACGCCACCGAATGCGTACACTTTGGACTAGATGTCGACCGTCTTTAATATCTCTAACAGTCATGACAGACGAAATACATCACTCGCTTCAGTTGGTTCTGCCTTTCTTTCCGTTGTTGCGTTCGTGGGAAGAAAATTCATATCAGGAAAATGTCACGCTGGCCAAAGTGTCGAAAATGGGTGACAACCGAAGGTAAACATCAGTCGTTATTTAATCAGTTACCAAATCATGCGGCTGGTTGGAGGGTCAACATCCTACGCCGCTTCCGTTATTGGTATAGAAGTAGATTGTGCTTCGTTCATGTTGGCGACGATACCACCTTCGTCCATTGTGTTACTGTAGTCTCCTGTGCTAGAATGTCGCTAGCCGGCGTACATTCATGCCTGCCGTTTCATTTTTTTGACAATAGGCAGTTCACCGATGTCGTTCTATTAATATCATCTCTCCACTTTAATCTGGGTCCTCTTCTTCTACTTTTACCAACGTCCTCAGTGTCCATACTTTCGTTGTCAGTCTTTCCTTTCTCAGTAGATGTGTTTGTCTCTCACACGTCAGTCTCTCCTCTCTCAGTAGATGTGTGTCCTTCACACGTCAGTCTCTCCTCTGTCAGTAGATGTGTGTCCTTCACACGTCAGTCTCTCTTCTCTCAGTAGATGTGTGTCCTTCACACGTCAGTCTCTCTTCTCTCAGTAGATGTGTGTCCTTCACACGTCAGTCTCTCCTCTCTCAGTAGATGTGTGTCCCTCACACGTCAGTCTCTCTTCTCTCAGTAGATGTGTGTCCTTCACACGTCAGTCTCTCTTCTCTCAGCAGATGTGTGTCCTTCACACGTCAGTCTCTCTTCTCTCAGTAGATGTGTGTCCTTCACACGTCAGTCTCCCCTCTCTCAGTAGATATGTGTCCTTCACACGTCAATCTCTCCTCTCTCAGTAGATGTGTGTCCCTCACACGTCAGACTCCCCTCTCTCAGTAGATGTGTGTCCTTCACACGTCAATCTCTCTTCTCTCAGTAGATGTGTGTCCCTCACACGTCAGACTCCCCTCTCTCAGTAGATATGTGTCCTTCACACGTCAATCTCTCCTCTCTCAGTAGATGTGTGTCCCTCACACGTCAGACTCCCCTCTCTCAGTAGATGTGTGTCCTTCACACGTCAATCTCTCCTCTCTCAGTAGATGTGTGTCCCTCACACGTCAGACTCCCCTCTCTCAGTAGATATGTGTCCTTCACACGTCAATCTCTCCTCTCTCAGTAGATGTGTGTCCCTCACACGTCAATCTCTCCTCTCTCAGTAGATGTGTGTCCTTCACACGTCAATCTCTCCTCTCTCAGTAGATGTGTGTCCCTCACATGCCTGTCTCTCCTCTCTCAGTAAATATGTGTCCTTCACACGTCAGTCTCTCCTCTCTCAGTAGATGTGTGTCCCTCACACGTCAGTCTCTCCTCTCTCAGTAGATGTGTGTCCCTCACACGTCAGTCTCTCCTCTCTCAGTAGATGTGTGTCCCTCACACGTCAGTCTCTCCTCTCTCAGTAGATGTGTGTCCCTCACACGTCAGTCTCTCCTCTCTCAGTAGATGTGTGTCCTTCACACGTCAGTCTCTCCTCTTGGTTGGTTTCCAATAATTTTCACGCAATAGAAATTACTTATTCTTGTTGACTGTATTGTTATTACATACGTAGAAACACAAATTACGATTGTTCTCCATGCTTCGGGCTTCAGTTCAAACGATTTTACCATCGACTAACATATATTAAAACCACTGTTTGACAAGATATCTCTCAATTTCTATTCCACGAAACTTTGATGACTGATGTGTAGATTCGTACAGTTTACACCTAACATTGGTGTTTTTAACTATGTTACGTTACTAAAGAATTGAAATATCTTTCACAACAATGCTTTTTCAAAGACTGACGTTCATTTGTACCACATCGCCAAATGTCAATTTTGGCGCATCTAAAATGTATAAGCAGTTGGATCTAGAGTCTATATGGATACGCACTCGCCCATGTCTCCACAGCTTGTCTAGCACCCGAATACATACATAGGTATCGAGAGCACAGAACGATTCTTTCCCCGTTTCCCGCACCCATGTTCCGATAGTCACATCACGTCTGTTGATCATACGGCAGAAATACCCGCTTACTATTCATCGACCGGATAGTTTACCTAGCCCAACGGCTGACGGTGCATGGATGACGCATGCCCAGGGGACCGGGGCGCCCGTTAAGACAATCAAGGCGATCACACGGGCTCGCGTACAGGACGTTTATGGCCGCGTTGCAATCAAATTCCAACCAGGCCACAGGAGGTGGTATTGTTGGGTCGGTCAACCAGTGTCATCGGAGTCTTGCGTCGCCGTCATTCAATCAGACGTCAGCGATGATAGCGTCGGTAATCGTCGTCATGGTCAGTCCGGCTGAATGCAAATGACACGAGGTGTAATGGTGATGTCCTTGACAGACCCCCGGACGGTGACACATCTTCAGTGTCCTCCAGTGCCACGAGGCAACCTGTAGGGGACTCAATCTACCATCTCCCACATAACTGTACTCACAGACCAACCTCCCACCTGTTTGGAGCTAACCTGCCATTTCTGATCACATGAATAATGCGTAAAACTAGCATCTTACCACCAACCTGATGTTATGGTCAACATCCCACGTTCAACCTCAGTCAAGGCTAATGTCCCACGTTCATCCTGATCCAGGACCAACTTCCCACGTCCAATTTGTTTTGGGGCCAAGGTTCCACATCTAACATGCACGTCTACGTACACAAGCACGCCACGTGGTCGATACACATCTGTGCTGGCTTCATGTGAGACAAAACAGTAGTCTAGGCAGATACAAAACATAAATTATCAGTAAAAAACGAAATATGTACACGTTAATGCCCACTGACACACACACACACACACACACACACACACACACACACACACACACACACACACACACACACACACACACACACACACACACACACACACACACACACACACACACACACACACACACACACACACACACACACAATGACAACAAGTGTGTACGTACGTGTGCGTAAAGCATTAATTTATAAAGAACGTTGTAAGAGACCGTGACGTGCTTCGCCAGTGTCCCCCACCTCGTCAGTGCAGCAGTGAGCGTCAACGGTCATCTCGCACAGCAAGACGGTACGACGGTACGACGGTATGACTGTAAGAATGTAAGACTGTAAGACGGTAAGACGGTAAGACTGTAAGACGGTAAGACTGTAAGACTGTAAGACAGTAAGACTGTAAGACGGTAAGAGTGTAAGACTGTAAGACGGTAAGACTGTAAGACTGTAAGACGGTAAGACTGTAAGACTGTAAGACGGTAAGAGTGTAAGACAGTAAGACTGTAAGACAGTAAGACTGTAAGACGGTAAGACTGTAAGACTGTAAGACTGTAAGACTGTGAGACTGTAAGACTGTAAGACAGTAAGACTGTAAGACGGTAAGACTGTATGACTAAGACTGTAAGACTGTAAGACGGTAAGACTTTAAGACGGTCAGACTGTAAGACTGTAAGACGGTAAGATAGTAAGACTGTAAGACAGTAAGACTGTAAGACGGTAAGACTGTAAGAATGTATGACTGTAAGACGGTAAGACTGTAAGACGGTAAGACGGTAAGACTGTAAGACGGTAAGACTGTAAGACTGTAAGACAGTAAGACTGTAAGACGGTAAGACTGTAAGACGGTAAGACTGTAAGTCTGTAAGACGGTAAGACTGTAAGACAGTAAGACTGTAAGACTGTAAGACGGTAAGACTGTAAGACAGTAAGACTGTAAGAGGTAAAACTGTAAGACGGTAAGATTGTAAGATTGTAAGACTGTCAGACTGTAAGACTGTAAGACGGTAAGACTGTAAGACTGTAAGACAGTAAGACTGTAAGACAGTAAGACTGTAAGACGGTAAAACTGTAAGACGGTAAGATTGTAAGACTGTCAGACTGTAAGACTGTAAGACTGTAAGACTGTAAGACTGTAAGACTGTAAGACTGTAAGACGGTAAGACTGTAAGACGGTAAGACTGTAAGACAGTAAGACTGTAAGACGGTAAAACTGTAAGACGGTAAGATTGTAAGACTGCCAGACTGTAAGACTGTAAGACGGTAAGACGGTAAGACGGTAAGACTGTCAGACGGTAAGACGGTAAGACGGTAAGAATGTCAGACTGTAAGTGTGCTGTCAGTGTGTAGGTTTTGAGGCTCTGACAAAACTCGGTGTGCGACGTCAGCATCACTGAAAACGAACGTTCCCAATACCGGGCATGTGTCGTTGTGTGACAACTAAAACCTGCGGCCGTCACCAGTGTGAGTGAGGGAAGTCTCGGCTCACACATCGCTGTCACCAGTGTGAGTGAGGGAAGTCTCGGCTCACACATCGCCGTCACCAGTGTGAGTGAGGGAAGTCTCGGCTCACACATCGCTGTCACCAGTGTGAGTGAGGGAAGTCTCGGCTCACACATCGCTGTCACCAGTGTGAGTGAGGGAAGTCTCGGCTCACACATCGCTGTCACCAGTGTGAGTGAGGGAAGTCTCGGCTCATACATCGTTGTCACCAGTGTGAGTGAGGGAAGTCTCGGCTCACACATCGCCGTCACCAGTGTGAGTGAGGGAAGTCTCGGCTCACACATCGCTGTCACCAGTGTGAGTGAGGGAAGTCTCAGGTCACATCGCCGTCACCGCCTCAGTGTCTGCGGATGCGCCCTGTAGAACTATGTCGTCGGCTGTGAAGTCTTCGTCTTTATTTTGTTGGACTTGTGCATGGTCATGCCCGAGATGCATTTTCACATCAAATACTTCCGAAGCAACAACCATCACTTCCCGAGCATACACATTTACACTGGGCAAACTCCGAGCCGGTCTTGGATACGACGATTACACCTTTAACTTTCCTTAGATTTTCTGACGGTTTCTGGTCGGTGTGTGATGGTTCTGGCACATAGCAGGAATATCATCAAATAAACTACAGCAATTTCCTACAAGGGGCGCAAACCAGCGCGAACCATGGCGGTGCTTAATGAATGTACCGGTCGACAATGTTCAGACAAATAAAGTTAACCCGACAAATTCGTAAAATTACCCCACGAAAACAAGAGTAAAACAGTAGTTTTCCTACTACGTCCATGATTTCAATTTGATCAATAAAACCATAGCTATTACAGCTCAACCGTTTATTGTGTACGGAGGTTTACTAAGTTTTAGTCACGTGATAGATGTGTCAAGTATGCGGCCGTTCTCCGCAACCACGGCCGAGTCGGCTGACGTCCCACATTAGCGGAGAAGACGCGTGGACAAATGGCTGCGGGACGTGGAATAGGGATCTTGGGAATAGTTCGTGGATGAAACTACATTAATATGCTTATAGATCACGCGCATCTTTATCACACATGTAATCTCCATCCGCAGCTATCGATTTCCATTCCTCCGGCACAATAAATGTGTTTATGATACGCTATTATTTCTATTTTCTTTCCTGTTTCATAATCAAGATATTATATATAACACGTGTAGGTAATCAGTATTACAAAATAGCTAATAGCACATACACCGGACTTGTATAAGTACCAAACTTCAGTAGCTCCTAAATCGTTGGCACCCAAAGACTGAGGAAGTTTTTCACACGCTAACGAGTTGCAGCTACTATTTAAGGATATTTATTATGATCTCAGCCGGTGAATGATAAAGATACGACTCTGAGTTCAACAGCAATATCGTATATTATGGTCGAAACGGGACATGCATACTTAATAACTATGCTCACATCAACTGAAGACTACGTCTATGCAATGTTCAAATATATTTAGAACGGTATCTGATAGGGTTGTATCATCGCCAAGCAATTATTTAGCCACAACAATCTTGACAACCATGTTTCTTTGTCGTCAATAGGCAGCCACATAAAGGCAATTGAACGTATGTTCTATTATGAAAATATCAAATAAACAAGGATGTCACCAGCGCATAAGTGTACATACATGTAAAGCGCCCTGAATAGTTTTTAAGCTAGATTTGGCGCTATATAAGTTTATTTTATTTAAGTGACCATAGATATAAAATTGCTTAACACGGAAATTTGTATGTAGCTACACAGAACCGAACTCCGAATAGGTGCGATTCCAAAAGAGTGGAATTAACTAGATAGTGAGATGTGTATACTTCGTGCTGTTACTGACAAATAAACAAGTGTAGCAACTTCAGAGCTCTGCCAGAAATGGAAAAATGCCTATAGAGGCGTTATATAACATTGAATGATCGATCGTATCAAAAGCAGTTGAGAGGTCTATTAAGGCGAAAGCAGGTTGTAGTGGAGTGTACATGTATAAAAGGGCACGAGAAGATGGAATAACGCTTCAGAGTAGGCTGGAAGTTCGACAAACACTACAAACGTGTATGTTCAGGTGGGAAATCATGTATCTGGGTATAGGGAGATATATTTTGAGAAACATATTATGTTATTTGAGTAAACAAGGTTATCGTGACCTCATGATACATCTTATTTGCAACTATTATTGTGATAGTGTAGCACTTAATGATACAAATGCCTGTTATTGCTAACTTTTTCAAATGTCAGTGTAATCACTTGTGGATTTTATTTCGCCCCTAATCACATCTACAATCCTAAATCGTTATTCTGGAGCTGGGCCACAGTGTTTTAATTGGTTGGTTTGGTTTGATGCCTTTAGCAGTGGATAGGCTAGAGTTAGCGTAGGCGTTCTCCTATAGTTACAGTATAAGAGAATACCAACGTTTATTGAGTACTTCTGTTAGTAGCCATGAATTACAATGAGTTACAGGTGTTGGCTATCCTGGCTCTCCACCGCACGGTCGTTCGTTGTTCCTAATAGTTCTGCTGCGGTCATTCCGTGCCAAATTGACAGACTAACAATTAGTTTTATTCGCTGCCGGCCTCTTGATCTTGTCTTTATTGAGTTAGCAGTATCGTGTTGTCGTTGCGTCGACCACATGCGAGACACAGATCACAATGAATCAAAATAGAGACAGTACTTTAAGGCTTATGATCTTTGCCTCGCATGTGGTCGACGGAACCAGGGCTAATCATATACGGAAGTCGCAAAGACATGTAATATGTGATATGTTAACCGTTTATCTCGGTTTAGCGTAATTTTCCTAGGAAATTCAAAGGTTGAGTAACATACAAACGTAGTACGTCACACCAACTGCTTTACAATGTTTTACTGTATGATTAATATTATGTGTCTATGTTTCATAGGGTAATATTTTTGAAACAAAGAATTCTATACATATTTGCCACTGAGTTCGTCCCATATATATATATATATATATATATACGAATATACATGTATATATATATGTGTGTGTATATATATGTATATAAAACATTATTTACTTACTTAATTACTACTTAATTAATACATAACACATACGGTTGACCCCAAGGTCAAAAACCCTTGACTCGAGTGAATCGTATTGAGGGAAATGTCATGTGACAAGTACAGGCTAGAGGTCAACACGTGAAGCGCCGTGGGGTCATCATTCATTCAAGAAGTTATTTTTACATTTTAGTTATTTGACGTTAGCTTGGTTTGTAATCGCACTGATTAGTATTGCACTTTGCTGAGTGGTTCATCCGCTCTGTAGTTCTACGCTAACATGTGCGTCCCTGTCCGTTAACATCGGAAGAAGCACAGTAGAGCTTCAAATATTGTCAGTCCTCAGTCCAGTACAACGGGATTGGTGTGTTTCTGAGAATGCATGCAATAGATTCATGTGAGGATGTGCCGTGTCTGCTCTTGTTGCATTTCAGATAACCGTTGTTGAGAACGAATCATTCTACATAATTGTTCAATTGTTGACACATGAAGCGGTTCTTCTTAGAAATTCGTTGTGAAATGATATTGTAGTATTATCTTCTTGACACTGCCCATTTCCGAACTTGAGTAAACCAGTTTTTCAATATATCTTAACAACCAGGATGTAAGTGTAACATTTCGTAAGTGCGCTGCATTGAAGACGTCGAAATGTGTTTCTGGGGCATGTGGTGAAGTGTCGCCGGTTGAGTGTGTGTCTAGGTCCGAGTGGTCAGAGTGCTCTGACACGACGGGAATGCAGGTTAGTATACTCTGCTACTTTGCTATGTTATATAAGTAGCAGATGCTCGGCGCGGTTGTCTGCTGAAAGAAGCTGCCGACCAGTGCAGGATTTGGGTTGACGCCGGGGAACGACGGAGTAAAAACAGGATACGACAGTCTGTTTAGGCCAGTAACCAGCCAGAACCAGCAGTAAGTTTAGTTTGGATTCGCCGCCAATATTGAAGTAAGAGTGTTTAGTTGGAAAAAAATCAGGTCACAAATATAGCGTACGTACACATTTTGATATAGCTGTTTAAACGAAGAAAGACCGACCCAATCGGATCATTAAATGCGGTTGCAATGTTGCGCTGTACATAGCTAGCATTGTGCCGTGGCAGTTGTGGGACAGTTTGAAGGAAAACGATCAGTTAGTGCAGACATGTTGCAAATAATGACATATTAATAGCAGTTATTTTACATACCAAATGACGTGAAGTGTTAATCGATGCAAAATATATACCTTCACCGATGTAGGACCATGTACAAAATATCACGGGGAAATCAAACTTATGATGCTTGTATCTGTTCTAAACTGCGAGATTCTAGGGTTTGTCTAACAACAATTACGACCTTCTACTAACTAGTCATCGTAACTGCATTGCTAACACCAAAACGACCTTCACTTGGTATACGTACAATGATATCACCTCCAATAAGTAACACGACTGTTCTGTAGATCGCTATGAAGTCGTCAGTGCTGGCGTTGATAGTCATTGCTTGGCTGTGTGTCTTCAGTTCAAGTGATGCGTGGTTTTCAGGCCCCAGTAAATATAAAGGTAAGAATGAATTTACTGAGAATGTGTAAGCCTTTTTATTTGATATTGAGTAATTTTAAGGTTTGTAAAGATGATAAAACCCAGAAATGTCTTAAATATTGGTTCCTATATATTGTTTCCTAGAAACGTTGGATAAACGATTTTGAAATAAGTGTACAGCTAAATACCAGTAATTCGCTTAAGCTACACTGTTGGTAGCTTTTCTGCATGATTGCCATTTTTTATTAGTAGCATTGATGTCTTTCCGATAACGCAGTTGATAGCCATGGTGATGATACGCCGTCACCATAGCAATATTTATCATTATAAAAAAAGATTACTTATCATATACTCTAACTGTTGCCTATGAATATATATTTCTTTACATTGTATCAATTGTTGTAATTATTTTTAAATATATGACGGACACAAAGGTCACTGACTTATAATTTACCGTTTTCTAACATTATTATTATATGCTATTGAAGTTAAATTTGTTTTTCTGTCTTTTGTTTATTATTGGCAGTGTTCTGATTAAACTTTCATTCATTCATTCATTCATCCATGACTGACGCCATATTTCCTGCAGGATGCCGAGGTATCCCGTACAAGCCGGACGAGTCCATCTGCTGCGGACAATCTCTGTTTCCTCGGTGGGACTTCGACTCTTGCTGTGGAGCGAAGCCTTACAACAACAAGAAGAGAATCTGCTGTAGCAACGTACTTTACTTGAAAGACAAAAAGCCGAGATGTTAAATATAACGCAAACGATAGTGTATATAGCAGAGTATTTGACATTTTGAAAATGTCTACTTATGTTTCGTGGGTAATATGTAGTGTCACAACATTTTGGCGTGGTAAGGTAAAAGGAGATTACGCTTGTTTTCCTTTGTGTCAGCTATGTCCGAGTTCCTGAACACGTGAATGAGTTACACCATGGGCAGCAACTGTTACATACAAAGGTGTATACACATAATAAGCAGATAGATGTTTACGTGTAGTCAGCATCTCAGGAGCTGTGTTTTACTTGTTTTTGAGTCAGGAAAGACACAATCAGCATTCTTACAATGTCAACTGTTACAATCGTGTTTGTGTCACGTATAATTACATGATGTGTGGTTACGCACAGTGTGACAGCGTATGTTATGAATTGTTACAAGCAAATAGACAATGTCGTTCGCCGTAGCAAGAATATGTTATTTTTGTTAAAATATTCGTTACATACCAGCATTATTGGAGGAAGGAAGAATAAACATTGTTTGTCCACTCGTCTTCGTTGTCTCCGGTCAAACATTTGAAAATAACCTTTACCTCCACATGAAGTATTTACTCTCTTGACGCCCTATACAACTCTCGACATTGTGGTGTGTGTGTGTGTGTGTGTGTGTGTGTGTGTGTACGTGCGTACGTACGTGCGTACGTACGTGCGTGCGTGCGTGTGTGGGCGTGTTTGCATTAGCAACATTAAAACAAAATCAACAACTGGTCGAACAGCACGGTATTGCTAGAGGCCATGAAAAACATACTTTACAAAAAACAACTGTGAAAACCCACTCTCCTTTAGCCAAAGTTAAGATATGCGCGATGAGCCATTTATAGGTTAAGGACAATAAGAATTATGCACAATATTATGCTAAGCGAATGTTAAACAACTCAACTAATACTTTCTCTACAGCAGCTGTATTATGTAGTAACATGTGTTAGTTCAGTGTAAGGGAACATCTTTGTGAAACCGTGTTTAATCTTTATGTTCTATTGAGATGAATGACATTCTTCTAAGGTCATTATCATTTGCCAAATCGTAAAAGCAACGACAACCCCGAGACGTTTTTACAATGCTGTTTACACGAAGCGATGTGCTTTCGCGAACACATTTTTACAGGTCAATAACCGCAACTTACAGAGGCAAACTGGGGACCGTTTTATTTAATTAGGATATTTTTCAAAGCGCAAATATCCAATGTCGTATTCCAGAGGACTTGATTTTCATGTCATACCAATAACAATGTACGCTGGTGAGTCATGATGTTGATAGTGCAAGTATATAAGACCAACAATTGTCAACATTTTTGTCTACATGGCCCCAATCAAAACCGGGGACCAACATATAATATCATACGCGGTTTTGCTACAATGATGTCATCGTTAATTTTATATCGGCGTGAGAATATTCCAATCCCCATCTATGGGGAAGTAGGGCAGGGCAGATCAAGCATGTTAGCCTTTGTAGGCAAAGTTAGTACACCCTAACAGAAATTTCGGAGTGGAGTTCCACAGGCGGTTTGATGTCAACGTAGTTATCTTCCTGGCAACTCCTGGAGCTGACCTGATGCCCGGTGTATTAATTAACTCTGGGCAACGCAGGGTGTCCGTACACATTGCCCAGGCTTGCGATGTACTGAAGAAGACACTTCTGTGTCACTGACCAATGATAATTCGATAATAAATAGATTTAATTTTCCAAACTGTATAAATAAAAACCTGTTTTTATACAGTATACAGTAAGGATCATGGGGGCTTTAACTAGGACTTATAGAAAGTCGCTACCGAATACTAATAGGGCTACCTCCAGAACGTTTGAGATCGGCAGCGGTGTAACACAAGGATGTGTTTTGGCGCCAACTCTTTTTGGCATATTCTTTTCAATGATGTTATCGTTGCCTTTGTTTCATTCGCGGAGGATGTCTACTTACACACAAGAACTGACGGAACGCTGTAGACACTTGCTGAAACCTAAGACAAAGGTGCACCGCGTCCGTGTACGAGAAATGCTCTTTGCAGATGATGCTGCACTGGCTACTCACACAGAGGAACACCTTCAGAAACTTATGGACATATTCTTCTTCCACGTCTGTAGAGAATTTGGACTGACAATCTATATCAAAAAGACGAATGTTAATGACAAGGTCCCTAGATCTGGTAACGACACAATGTCACGTCGTCGCTAAGACGTTTCGTTTCGTCTTGTATTTCTGGACACAACGTTATGAGCGATTAGACCCCTAGATCTCATCGGCCGGACAAACTGCCCGCTCGGGACTGGCTGTCTATCAGATGACAGGCGTTACTCCATGTGACATTTCTCACTGCAACGCCACAAGATTCACGACTATGGAAATACCATTCGTTCTCAGACACTGACAACTGATCGCTGACACATACATTCACGGCGCAAGACACCATTGTAATATCATAGTTTTATTTTTAGTTCGTATCCGCACACAATTAAATGATGTTGTCATAAATTACACCTTGCTAAACTGAGTATCAGGAAAAAATAAACATTAACAAATCTACGTCCGTTTGTAGATCAAATGTGAAACTGCTTAGGAAACGAATGAGCACAAAAAGCGAACAGATCTCGGCATCTGATAGGAGATTGACAGTGGACGTCACTGTGAGTTATACAAAATCTATTGATACACACAACCAATAAATGCAAGACTTAAAAGCAATATCCATTTCGAACGCATAACCGAAACGGAATTGTGAATGACATTGATTGATTGCAGACATATGGCGGTGCACACAGGAAGAAACTTGTGACGGTCAGAAATGGTGGCTCCACCTAACGGAAGCTGCATACCTGATGCCGTGTGATTTTCAGAATTGCGCTCGTATCAGATTTGATTTGGACCGGGCGTTAGTTGAACCCTTAATTGGTTTACATAAGAAAACTAAATTTAAGGAAAAATCGAAAAGTATTGCCAGAACATTGTTTACAAGGAAATTAATTGTTTCCAACAAAATCATTCTTAGCAGACAGGTAACTCTGTTAGAAAACACTGATCGCATTTCCAGGTCAACCTTGCTTTCAGGAAGACAAAAATCTAATTAACTTCGACGCATTTTAATATGTGATAATTAATACTTTGTACTTTCGTATTTATCTGTGCTAACTGTACGAATACGAATACATTTATTTCAAGTAAAAACCATATACTGTTGATACCTTCGCTACGCTAACTTCGTGGACTGTTCTCCGCCTATATCTTCTCTGAGAAACACATATTTATTGTTTCAAGGATTTAAAATAAAAACACGTTTAGAGGCTTAGACATTGTCTTGCATGGCGTGGCGGTAATATATTGTTACTTATTTTTAGATGTAATTTATGGTTGCATGAAACTCATTCTTTATGAACATCTACACACATGCACTCTTTGATTAATATTTAAAACGGTGGGTAGCACATAGAAAAGTGGACAACATTTTGCATCCCAAAATAAGTTTGCGTAACCATAAGCGTAAGTTCCATAATTCAGTTAAATTATCTACATTTATAAAGCATACTGGGGTTGCAGAAACGATGAAATTAGTTAACTTGATTTGTCTACAATAGTGATGTTAATCTATTTTAAAATTATATATTTATTCACAGCGTTGAGAGCACTTTCTTGTGAAACATTTCTATGGTGTTACACTAGCTACGCTTTCACATTTCGCCGCAATAACCGTGTAGGAGAACACAATTACTTCATCTTAGCACTGCGTGTAGTAATAGGCTTTTATTGCAGCGGTTGTATTATAAAATTCACATTGACGTGCCAGCGTTTTACAACATAATTTACTATACGCAAATCCGTCTAGTATAAGAGTCATACCTTGAATTGTAAAAACACCGTGGCACTTACTATAAATCTCCGCCAGTTCTACAGTTCCAATGAACAGAGTTCGACAATAAAAAGGAATGTGAACATCTGCCACGTCATCTCGACCAGTGAAACCTTCAGGTAACCTTTTCATGTTGATAAGTTATCCGAACTCTAATTAAACAGCGCAGGTGCCGTTTAAGTTGGATGGACATTTAATCGTGTATAAAAGGCCTGCATTGCTGCCGAAATTAGGTAAACATAAGATCAACGGAATTTGTCACTGCGTTGTTTTAGTACGCTC
This sequence comes from Oasisia sp. SBJ-2009, assembly GCA_964017155.1. Taxonomy (NCBI): domain Eukaryota; kingdom Metazoa; phylum Annelida; class Polychaeta; order Sabellida; family Siboglinidae; genus Oasisia; species Oasisia sp. SBJ-2009. The sequence goes on from OZ024855.1 coordinate 9,047,732, forward strand.
GATTGTACGCAGGTCCTCTGTGGACAGGGTCGGATCCGGAAGTGGTAGCCAAGAGGAACACAAAACCTCCAATTGCCCCCTAGAAAGTCGCCATAAACCGCCCCTGAGGCCCGAACCAAATTCATATAATTTCAACACGACACCGTTATGGCCCTGTCAAATCACGACAAGCGTCGAAACACGGGGGCGTGCGGTGGGGGGGGGGGGGGGGTAGCTTGTCGCACTGTAGCCCCATGCAGCCCACTTTGGCCTGTGCCATATATTATCGGTCGGACGCTATTTTGAGATTAAGGCGTTTTAATTTGTTTCTCAACGTTTTGCATTCGCGCGAAAAAACAAATATGACGTTAAATTCCCCTGGAGGGTATGTAAGTACTACTACCGTTGTTTTAATTACATTGCATCCAGGACTGCTGTGACATAGGGGCCACAGTTTGGCCGAGGGGCCCACTTTACCCGCCATTCCCCTATCATTGAAGGTACTAACTATTATTCTCGTACCACACCGGCAAGAATGTCTTAATGACACACACTAGTGATGAACGTTTGTGGTATATTAAATGGCTTACTTTTCGCAGATAACTAGACTTGAAAGAGTTAAACCAGTCGTATGTGTTCATAAGAATGTAAGTCAATAAACATCAACATGTGTATACTTCATGTTTCGGTTTTAACTTTAACAGTCTCCTGTTTTTTATTTAAAAATAATGTAAAATAAAAAATATAAGAAAATATATTGAATCGTGCCGAAAGCCGAAATATGTTTTAATGAACCACTTGTGGTCTGCGTGACCAATCGATTGTTTACCCTTAGTCTCGCTTAACCGACTGTCGTTCGGCTGCGGAACTACGCCGAGAAGACAGTCTGGCTACATTAACGGCTTTTGTTTGGGTAGCAGCCGTGATCTATAAAATGACCCTGCCGTAATATATATTTTATAAACAACTGCAAATTTGTATTTCTAGTTATTTTATGTTAATATAAGTTTAATTTTTAATAGTTTTTATAATATAGCATTATTTGATCAAAAGGTTTCCTTATTTAATTTGTATGCAATCCGTGTCGAGCTAGACAATGCTGCCACCTCACGGATACTGGTTAATCCTGCCGTAATTCTTATTTTATAAACAACGGTAAATTTGAATTTTTACTTACTTTTGTGTTAATATAAGTTCAATGGTGAATACTTTTCATATGATATTATTATCTTGTAAAAGTATATCGTTATTTTAATTTTTATTTCATAGTTGGCCTGAGAGCCAATCAGCGTCTCTACCCTAATCTGGGGTAAGGCTGCCCGGATGTAGAAACTTAAGCCCATATACTGTCCCAGGCGGAGTTGAGGGGGCTTAAAAGTGCTGCCACCTCACGGAGTCTGGGTAACCGAGGCTAGTTTACCCTCAGAAGAATTAGCGGCGTGAACGGCGGAAGCCATATTGACTGCGTGATGCTGACGTTTGTAGCTCCCCGACCTTCCCCTGAATTACCCGAGCTCGCAATTTAGGAGTTTGAGTGACAACGCGACGATTTGAATAACACACTGCTGTGATTATTGTAAATAACGAACGGTTAAATTCTAACGTTATGTCTCCTTCGTTAAAACGTATTTGGGTCTTCAATGCCTGATAATAAATATAGTTTATGCTGTACAACACAATATGTCTAGTTCATTTAAAATTTGGCATGTGAGTAGGGTACAAAATATAACCCAAACGGTCAAATGGAACACGCGTTTGGATCGGAAAGATGTGGGTAGTTGCAAGACAGTTACCATACCAGCTAGTGGTAGGCAGTTTGGGGTACGGAGGCCACTTGAGGGATTTCACCTCTTTCAGGATTTCACAGCTTTTGAATATTGTTCTCCCGTTCTTCACCATTGACAGTTGCAACGACCTGTCTCACGTACCATGCCTGTCAGCAACAAACTGTTCCTTTGACACCAATACACCTTCTGACACTTGGCATTCTCACTTGCTGACCACCTTTGTCTGTGCAAAGCAAGAGGACGTTGAAGCAGTTCGTTAAACTGGTTCGCTGCTGCTTTCATATCATGTGGCGTGAATACATCAACTTGCTTTCAGGCTATGCGTTTTAACAGGATATAGTCAAAGACTTTGCCTACGTGCCTGTCTTTTCTTCAGCTTGACCTGCGCATTTATATGAAGCGTCAATTCTAGCGTCACGAAGGCTTAATTTTGATTCCTTACTATAAATAATTGATATGTTCTGTAGGAAAGTCAAAACATTGTAAAACAATTTTAACACAATCTCATTGAACAAATGGTGGCAACTGAGATTACTTCGTGCAGAAAAAGAAAGTACCTTACACCTTTTTTGTAATTATAATTTCTTTTAAAACATCACGTAATGAGACAAATAATAATAATATGACTTCTTTTGCGCCAAAATCCTAGAAGATCAAGTTCAGTGGCGCGACAAAACCAAGGGATTAAAAAAACTTGTAATCGAAAGCAATGCGTGAGTCATTAATGGATGGATGAAGATGCTAGGAAGCTAAGGAGGATAGGCAGCATTAAAGAGATAGGTTTTTAGACGACGGCGGATTGAAACTATATTACCTTCTGATTTAACACTGGCAGGAAGCGAATTCCACACCGTTGGTGCGGCAACCGAGAAAGCTCGGGTCCCGGCTTTCGTTTTCACCCGAGGGATGTAAAGCGGGTTACTACTGGTCGTACATAGCTGTCTGGAATTTCTTGCTATGCTGGTTGTACAGATGAGAGTGCTTGATAGGTACAAATCTGGAAAATGATGCGATAGTGCACAGGGAGCTAATGCAATGATTTTAGAAGCGGCAATCAGCGAGAAAAAACGAGGAGAACGTGTGACTATCCTGGCTAAACAACGGTTTTAACAACGGAAAGTGATATAAACCGGCGAATGCGGTGAAGATCGCGGATATGGTAAACACAGCAACGACATGTTTTTGATATAATTATGTTGTTTTAAATTGAAGTTTTCATCAAACGTTACTCCGAGATTTAAAACTGAGGCGGCTCGTGTGATACTCTGACTGAGGATACGTGTCGGGAAAAAGCCATCGAATTTTGCACGCTGCGTTGAGGTACCAATGATGAGAAATTCGGTCTTATCTGCATTTAGCTGTAATTTACTGTTTTTCATCCAAACGGGAACATCTTGGAGACAATCCCTGAGCTGGTTTAGGGAGCGACACGTATTTGGTGTGGTCAAGAAACATACATATGTGTGTCATCTGCATAAACCGACTCTGGATAACAGAGCTTAGTGGTGTTGTATACACAGTGAACAGCAAGGGCCCCAAAACAGAACCCTGGGGTAAAGGTAGGCAGGTTGCCTAAGAAGCAGTTACCTATTTTAATAGCTTGCCGTCTATCAGTAAGGTATGAACTAAACCAGCTCAGGGCTGTGCCAGATATCCCGTACCACGTTGATAAGCGTGTAACGAAAATGTCGTGGTCAGTGGTGTCGACAGCAGCGGATAGGTCAAGCAGGGTCAGTGCAGTAACTTTGCCATTATCAATGTTAAGATTTATGTCATTGTGCACTTTTAAAAGAGCAGTTTCTGTTGAGTGAATTATGTTTATACGCAGACTTTGAGTCATTGGATAGACCATTTGTGCAGATGTGAGACCTGAGTCATCCAACATTCTACCCACAATATGCAATATGTAATACCGAAGTGGAAAGATCGACAGTCGAGTGAAATCGGGAAGGCCCGAAAGAAGACTGTGTATATTAACTGTCGAGACACGGTTTCCTTTTTTGTGGAGGAGTCGTTATATCGTGCATACAGATGTACGGCAAATGTACGTCATCGATTAACCTGATCGGTACGAAACGTCAACACACAGACAATCCAAGTGGGGACAACAGAACATAAACAGAGTTTGAAAAAGTCGAATGTTAGCAGAAGATGACTTGATTAATCGAACAAAACAAACCCAATTCCCAAAATGTTAACTGTTCTCTTCATTGCATTAGCACAGAAACATGCTTATGCCCATATATGACGACAAAATATTTTATGGTATTATATATTTCACGTGACTTGCAGCAACAACAGCACTAAGAATTAAATGCGGGGTAGGGACTAGCTACCGTCGTCACAAAGTACAAATGTGGATTCAAATGGGTTCCAAATTGGATTTCGGCACTTTACATATAATCGTCATCACACATATACACATTTAATCGGATTGGGTATATACAATGAGTTTCACAACTGGTTGATGTTCCGAAATGCATGCGCCATTGTAATGAAAACCTTTACACGAATTGCTAACGGTTAATGATTCCAAGTTTCCCGGCCGAAGTTCTCCGAGTTAGACCGTGCATTTTCCGACGTTTTCCGAGAGATTCTGGTGCCTGACTACCTGGATTAAGCGTATCATAGTGCACATGTACAAAGTCAGATTAGGCGCCAATTTAGAGTGGTTTAGCGTTGATGATGCAAACAGTAGCCAAGCAAAACGTTAGACATGCAGTTTCTATGGAAATACTTGTTAAAGTAAGTACAATATAAATGTCCGTTACGGATTTGTACTACTAATACATTAAAATATCAAATGTGGCAAAGTTTACAGAAGCATTGGTTATACTTTTTACTGAACCTCTGTTGCAAGGAAAGTAATATGGAGAGTACAAAGCTGTTTTTATAAATGTTAATCATTTAAACGTTGTATACACACCACACAATATCCCTTCAAAAAAAAATCACAACAGAAATTATTACGAGGACAGGACTTTTTTTTATACACTTTTCGTGTTTTTACTATAATGAGCAACAGAACACAGAATGAGGCGATCGGCGATAGCCGACCTTCAGCTTAAGAAAACACCACTTGACAAGATGAACCATAGTAGGTGGGGCAACGCTACAGACCACGTCAGAGATGACAGCTATATCCCTCAGGTATAGAGAAGCTACGGAACAGTAAACTACGCACCCGGCCCGGCGTTAAAGCTCCTGTGACAGCTGTTGACACGGTCTCGGTTTCAACACGTTGACAAGATGTAGAACCATCCATGTGACGGTAAACGTACCTCATCAACCTGATCGGTACGATATGTCAACAGACAGAGGCTTTAAGTGGGGACAACAGAATAAAGACAGAGCTTGAAAAGGTCGTATATTGGTAGAAGATGACCTGTAGTAGTCAATTGGACAGAGCACTCCGACAGTACGGGTCACAGTTTGGGTAGTGTACTGCGGAATCTACGTGATCGGTTTTGTAGTGGACATGGGAGGCACGCTCTTTACTCTATCATATGTCTAATGCGTCTATTGGATGCTTATAACAGATTCATTAATATACATAAGTTAGGCCAGCACCATCTGTAGAGATGTGTCGATTCACCTGTCACCTCGGATTTTCTAGTGAGCAACAACGACGACGTCTTAATGATATAAGACAACACCGACGCACTAGAGAACTTACTTTATTAATCATCTTGAACATACAAAGAGTCGTACGTAAAATACAACTTACCTTTCGATACAAAAACAAATACACAATGTGCAAAGCAAAGCTTGTTTCTTCCACAAACATGTGACAGTGACATGTCATGCGTGTTCGGCGTGTCAACAGTGGATTTGTCCTACAGTTGAACACATATAATGGATGGTGTCATGTCAGAAGCATGTTGTGTTACGCCTCCACATGAAATCGAATCTTCATCCCACGGCTTAGTCGATGGACATATCATCGCTGTATAGAAACTGCTCACTTTACAGTCATCAAGCGTTCGGCCTGTTTGCAACCAGACATGAAACGTGTCTTCGTAAACTGAGTTTATTCCCCGCTATCTCTGTGTTGCTGCTGGGTCTTACTGTTGCTTTTAGGTACCTGCGATGGCTTGGATATGACGACAGACACACCTGAATGGGGGACAGATATTTCTAGGGCTGACCTCGCCACCTCCACACATTGTGACACCTTCTCGAGCGCCTCTTGAATAAGCACCTTTGTCGTCCTCGTACCTACAACACATGGCTCTAGGAACTAAACGGGTCATCGTAGGAGGAAATGTAAGAGAGCCGACTGGGCTAGACATATGCTGAATAAAATGGCTTCCAGCCCGAACACAAAACAATGATGTGATAGATAAATCAACATACTGATAACACTATTTACAAGTGAACTCGGACACAGACACCAACATCTGAAAGGACGGCTGAATGGCATTAACTTTACAGGTAACATGATATTTTACGAATATTGCACAGTGCTGATTATGAAACCCTACTAATTGATGTAACTGATGTCCTACTGATTAAAACAACATTATTTTATATATATGAACCCCAAATATTTTCAACAAAAAACTACCGAGGTATCACTTACCTAAGTACTGGGCTAGTGTCATGGCCGCTCCGTACATCTCTCTTGCAGTATCATAGTCGCCCAGCTTTGCTGAACACATCAAAATATCACAAAACATTACACTCTTAACGATTACAATCCTTCACTTTCAAGTCTTGATTTCAGTCACAAATGCGGACACTACACCCACATATCAATAATACGTATCATGACCAGCACCCATACTCGTGGAGTGGGGATGATGGCGTGAGGGCGTGTTGGTAGCACCGTTGCATGTTAGGCAGTTGCACCCTCAATGGGTTGCCTGCAGCATTGCTCGAAACTAAACTCGCACGTATGGCTGCACGTAGCCGTGTATATACCACAGAGTGCCTGCCTTAGGGCAATAAACAGGGTACGTCTACAACTACAAATGTCTGACGAAGTTGCCGGCAGAGCAGGCAGAAATACCCCTTCGTGCAAAAGGACTAATTTAGTTTCAAAGGTGGCGATGCACATGTCTGACAAAGCCTGGACAGAGCTAGTACTTAGACTTATCTACCTCATGTACATGACAGAGTTAAATTACTGATACACAAGCAATCCAGCTTTAGGGAGAGCCAATCACGTGAAACCATTTTGTTTAAGTTGACTGACTATTTACTGAGCCACGTTGATCCAGGCAATTTGTGTGGTATAGTGTTAGTCAACCTGAGAAATGTTTTTGATTTGATTAACTATGCTCTGACTTTACTAACACTTGACCTGATTCCCATCTTATTTCAGTGAACGTTACCAATTACAGAAATATGACAGTGTGTTATCAGAACCTCTTCTGGAAACAAGAGATGTGCTGCAAAGCTCAACACTCGGACTTTTGCATTTTATATTATTTCATGAACGATGCTATTCTAGAAATATCTTAACCAAGATTGACATGTATGCGGATTATTCAACCAGTATACGGCTGGCAAATGGGACATTGTGGGGCGGCTGGCATTGTCATGCAGATGACAGAAAGGACAGAATGCGACTCGTTGTCATGCCTGATGTTTCACCTTATAGTACACTCACCAAAGACACAAGCTACACTTCCCAGCATGTCAGCTGTGGCAGAAAGTGGTGGACAAACCAACAAAAACTGATTCAAAAACACTATAATACTTGCTGGTCCCATTATCCTCCCCATCTAGAGCCCACTGCCCCGAGCCACCCAATGCTTCCACTGTGCCCATTGGGGTTCTCGTTTGAACCCCAGTAGCATCCATTTGACCCACCGTGTGCCTGGGCCATGAGAACCTTGATGCTGAGCTGGATGTTTTTGTCCGTGGAGTCTGTCACCTCCAGCAAGGCCTTGCCCCCGTACTCCAGCACCTCTGTGTACTGGCCCAGCTCCATGTAGCACCGGCCGATGTCGTGACACAGCCATGCCTGCTCCTCAGCATCTTCTGTCAAGTCTAGCTTCTCAATCCACCTGGGTCAACCAATCACATATCACTGTGTGTGTGTGTGTGTGTGTGTGTGTGTGTGTGTGTGTGTGTGTGTGTATGTGGTGTGCTTGGTGTTTGTGTGTGTGTGTGTGTGTGTGTGTGTGTGGGGTGTATGTGTGTGTGCGGTATGCGGTGTGTGTGTGTGTGTGTGTGTGTGTGTGTGTGTCTGTGTGTGGAGTGTGGGGAGTGTGCCGTGTGTGTGTGGTGTGTGTAGTGTGTGCAGTGTGTAGTGTGTCGGGAGTGTGGGGTGTATGTGCGGTGTGTGTGGTGTGTGTTGTACGTGGTGTACGTGGTGTACGTGATGTACGTGTGTGGTGTGTGCGGTGTGTGCGGTGTGTGCGGTGTGTGCGGTGTGTGCGGTGTGTGCGGTGTGTGCGGTGTGTGTGGTGTGTGTTGTGGTGTGTGATGTACGTGGTGTACGTGATGTATGTGTCGTGTGTGTGTGGTGTGTGCGGTGTGTGCGGTGTGTGCGGTATGTGCACGATGTGCGCAGTGTGCGCGGTGTGCGCGGTGTGCGCGGTGTGTGCACGATGTGTGTGCGGTGTGTGCGGTGTGTGCGGTGTGTGCGGTGTGTGCGGTGTGTGCGGTGTGTGCGGTGTGCGCGGTGTGTGTGCGGTGTGCGCGGTGTGTGCACGATGTGTGTGCGGTGTGTGCGGTGTGTGCGGTGTGTGCGGTGTGTGTGCGGTGTGTGTGGTGTGTGCGGTGTGCGCGGTGTGTGCACGATGTGTGTGCGGTGTGTGCGGTGTGTGCGGTGTGTGCGGTGTGTGCGGTGTGCGCGGTGTGCGCGGTGTGTGCACGATGTGTGTGCGGTGTGTGCGGTGTGTGCGGTGTGTGCGGTGTGTGCGGTGTGCGCGGTGTGCGCGGTGTGTGCACGATGTGTGTGCGGTGTGTGCGGTGTGTGCGGTGTGTGCGGTGTGTGCGGTGTGCGCGGTGTGTGCACGATGTGTGTGCGGTGTGTGCGGTGTGTGCGGTGTGTGCGGTGTGTGCGGTATGCGCGGTGTGTGCGGTGTGCGCGGTGTGCGCGGTGTGTGCACGATGTGTGTGCGGTGTGTGCGGTGTGTGTGCGGTGTGTGCACGATGTGTGTGCGGTGTGTGCGGTGTGCGCGGTGTGTGCACGATGTGTGTGCGGTGTGCGCGGTGTGTGCACGATGTGTGTGCGGTGTGCGCGGTGTGTGTGGTGTGTGCGGTGTGCGCGGTGTGTGCTCGGTGTGTGGTGTGTGTGGTGCATGCATGCACATGCATGCATATTTTGCAATGCGTGCATGTTTGAAACAAATAAACTACAGTCTATGTCGTCCAGTCACCGTTCGTATGTGTCAACCAATCAGACATATGTGTGTGTGTTACTGTGATATTTGGAGTTGGTTATATTAAATTACAGTGTATAAGCATAACCACAGACTCATCAAACTTTCATTATTTCAACTGTGTCCTGTAATCACATAATATAGTTATTTATTTGTTGCTGGGGCAATATTGAAACAGATATAGTTTTATCAAGCCCACTCACACGATTAAGTCATATTTACTCATGATCATTTTACCTGATACACATCTAGACAATCCTGTGTCAGCTTACATGTTGATATAGACACAGTAGACATACAACTGAAACATGATTTGGTACTGGATCTGCCTACAAATTATCTTATCTCAGTCTTATCATGAATTACATAATATATTTTATATAATTTTATTACCGTACATCGTTTGTTTACTCAGAGGTTTGTAAAAACAACTGTTTCACTTGTGACATTTCGTGGTAGTTGCTACAGACTGGTGTATGTTTGTGACGCGCTTACATTTCAACAGTCTTCTCGTAGTCCTGCTGGTGCATGTAGATTTTGGCGAGGTTTTCCAGAGCCCTCACCATGCAACTCTTCACCCCACTGCAAAACAAAATCATGTGTTACCAGCATCGTACGTCTGACTATCTGTAAACCAGCCCAAATTGTCACAGCAACAATGCCTCATCACCCCTGTTAACACCTTGCTTCCCTCACATTAAAACCCTTCCATCCCAGACATTTCATCCCCAAATCAATCGAAAACTGACATTGAACCCAATACTACTGATTCATGCTATAACACCACCACATAGTAGTAGCACAGTGGCTAGGGCTTTGAACTCTAAACTAAGAGAACTCGGGTATGAATCCTGTGCTGATGTGTCAAACATTGGGCAAGTGTTTTCACTCTACATTGCTCCAGTTCACTCAGTACTGGCTATAGACAGTGGTGGATAGGTGTATACAAATAGTTTTCACATTAATTGCAACATCGCTGGATTGTTTCATTTGACTCAAAGCTGACTCAAAATATGCCATTATGAAGAAAGAAGAATTGTGCTTCATTCAACCATTATTTCAAACAAATACACACATACAATACATCCATGTCAAACAACTCAGAAGAATATAAATAATATAGGAATCACAGTAAACATGGTAATAGGGTATGTAACTGATAACACAATGTAGTGTCAGGAGACTCCTCTAAGACCATGCTAGTTGCTAACGAGGAGCCACCATTAAGCAAGCCAGCAAACAGTATATGAAAGGTATTACTAATCATTCACCTATTACTGATGATATTCTGGTCATTCACCAAAGACAGGCATCAGAAATCAACAGGAGTATATCCTTTAAGGGATACTCCAGTCAGTGAGAGATTCACGCAATTAACTTACATCTATATAATATATTGGTTGTGCGTAATAATTGCTTACATCACAATCACAATTATTAGCGAAGATTCCGCCAATCCTTACCTTTTTCAACAATGCGCCAGTGACGTAAAAAATTTGGCTTACATCACTGGCGCATAAGTCTCAAGATGGCAGCGCCCTGAATCTAAGATAACATGTTTTTGATACCGTTAAACTATCTATAAGTAATTGTTTATTAACGGTCTTTGTGCACAATCACTAGGCACAACCAATATAGTATAGTTGTGTAAGTTAATACTGTGAACCTCTTACATACTGGAGTATCCCTCAAAGAATCAAGACGAATTCATCAAGACCGACACCTTCAGGAAAACAGAGATAGTAAACAGCCAATTTAAATAAGTGTTTACAAAAGAACACACCAACAACCTCCCCAACAAAGGTAACAGCCCATTCCCTGTTGAGAACAAGAGTCAGTGATGCACTGGCAGGTATGCTCAAATGCCTCCAAAACCTGCATACAGACAAGGTCACTGGCCTGGGTTCCTTTTCAGTCTACATTATGAAGGCAGCAGCCACAATGTTAACCCCATTTATCACATGAATGTTCTAATACACCTGTGTTAGAAGATAGTATTCTCTGGAAAGTAGCAAATTGCTTATAACTGAAGAAAATCCAAATATTGTGAACTTTGAGCCATCCCTAGATATAAATATTTTATCTTCTCTCTTTGTCTTTTGGTTTTATCATAAGGAAGAATTCTGGGTGGTAAGTACATGAGAAATATAATTTCAATTTGTTTCTGCCTTATGACCACCCTACTATGCACAACTAATAGCTTGAAGCAACAATCTCTTACAAATACCTCAGTGTAACCATAACAGACAACCAACCTGTCCTGAACCAATCATATCAAAGCCACAGCAACAAAAGGAAACAGAACAATAGGTTTTGCTGATGAGAAACTTCTGATAATGCACCCTTCTTAGGTAAAGACTGCAACTTAGTGCTTACACCACATCAGTACGCCCCTTTTAGAATTTGCATCATCCATCCCACATATGCAGAACAATATACAGACATTACAAAGTGTGCCGCATCGTGTAGCTAGACATGTTTTAAATAATTTCACAGAAACAACACCTGACAACACCTGACAGCATCTTTGGGTAACGGTTTTCACTCTACATTGCTCCAGTTCACTTAGCTGTATAAATGAGTACCTGGCTATAGACAGTGGTCGATAGTTGTATAGAAATAGTTTTCGCATTAATTGCAACATGGCTGGATTGTTTCATTTGACTCAAAGCTGACTCAAAATATGCCATTAAGAAGAAGAAACAACTAAACTGGCTCACACTCCAACAACGAAGATATCACAATAGACAACGAATGCTCTTTAGAATTATAAATGGCCTAGTAGATATCACTTGTTAATACTACTACCAACATTCATATCCCAAGAACAAGATGCACTCAACAATTATATCAGCAATATGTCCACTATTCAGTTCTGTTTCACACATTCCCCCGCGGACAGCAGCAAACTGGAACATCCTTCCAGCCTCCACCACATTAGCTTCCACAGTTAATTTTATTTTTAAATAAGAGACTCCATTTAAATACACAACCTGCAGTCACTGTCAGCAACACTTTGAGTTTTATATTTTAAACTATTTTAAGTATTTTAATCTTCCAAGATGTTAATTTGATTTTTTAAATTAATTTTTTTCTTCTAAATGTAATTAGCTTTGCGATGCACTGACAGTTGTTTCATTGTAGTGGCCTGTGCACCGCAGGGCTAATTACATTTACAAGAGTGAAGCCCTTAAAAAGATGAGGAAGAAAAACATCCCCCATATACCTGGGATCTATACATGCCAAACACAAGTCATTTTTTTTTAATCACCATTGATCACCTCAAAGCAGCTCCCTCCTAGATACAACAAACCCTTGAAAACAGCTATTGATATCAACTCTGTACTAAATTACAATTAATTTATTACTAATTTACCGGAAACAGAAAACAACCATCAATGTAATTATATAGGGAATGTGTTTCGTCACACCCCTGATTTAGTCATATAGCGTATCTTACACCATTGTAATCCACCTCTGGTCATATCCCTGTCTTAATCATGGATGGGCTGTTTTCATATCTCTGACTTAATCATGGATGGGCTGTTGGCATATCCCTGACTTAATCATGGATGGGCTGTTGTCATATCTCTGACTTAATCATGGATGGGCTGTTGTCATATCTCTGACTTAATCATGGATGGGCTGTTGTCATATCCCTGACTTAATCATGGATGGGCTGTTGTTATATCTCTGACTTAATCATGGATGGGCTGTTGTCATATCCCTGACTTAATCATGGATGGGCTGTTGTTATATCTCTGACTTAATCATGGATGGGCTGTTGTCATATCCCTGACTTAATCATGGATGGGCTGTTGTTATATCTCTGACTTAATCATGGATGGGCTGATGTCATATTCCTGACTTAATCATGGATGGGCTGTTGTTATATCTCTGACTTAATCATGGATGGGCTGTTGTCATATTCCTGACTTAATCATGGATGGGCTGTTGTTATATCTCTGACTTAATCATGGATGGGCTGTTGTCATATCCCTGACTTAATCATGGATGGGCTGTTGTTATATCTCTGACTTAATCATGGATGGGCTGTTGTCATATTCCTGACTTAATCATGGATGGGCTGTTGTCATATCCCTGACTTAATCATGGATGGGCTGTTGTCATATCTCTGACTTAATCATGGATGGGCTGTTGTCATATTCCTGACTTAATCATGGATGGGCTGTTGTTATATCTCTGACTTAATCATGGATGGGCTGTTGTTATATCTCTGACTTAATCATGGATGGGCTGTTGTCATATTCCAACTTAATCATGGATGGGCTGTTGTCATATCCCTGACTTAATCATGGATGGACTGTTGTTATATCTCTGACTTAATCATGGATGGGCTGTTGTCATATTCCTGACTTAATCATGGATGGGCTGTTGTCATATCCCTGACTGAATCATGGATGGGCTGTTGTCATATCCCTGACTTAATCATGGATGGGCTGTTGTCATATTCCTGACTTAATCATGGATGGGCTGTTGTCATATCCCTGACTTAATCATGGATGGGCTGTTGTCATATCTCTGACTTAATCATGGATGGGCTGTTATCATATTCCTAACTTAATCATGGATGGGCTGTTGTTATATATCTGACTTAATCATGGATGGGCTGTTGTTATATCTCTGACTTAATCATGGATGGGCTGTTGTCATATTCCAACTTAATCATGGATGGGCTGTTGTTATATCCCTGACTTAATCATGGATGGGCTGTTGTCATATTCCAACTGAATCATGGATGGGCTGTTGTTATATCTCTGTCTTAATCATGGATGGGCTGTTGTCATATCTCTGACTTGATCATGGATGGGCTGTTGTCATATTCCAACTTAATCATGGATGGGCTGTTGTTATATATCTGACTTAATCATGGATGGGCTGTTGTTATATATCTGACTTAATCACGGATGGGCTATTGTTATATCTCTGTCTTAATCATGGATGGGCTGTTGTCATATCTCTGACTTAATCATGGATGGGCTGTTGTCATATCCCTGACTTAATCATGGATGGGCTGTTGTCATATCCCTGACTTAATCATGGATGGGCTGTTGTCATATCTCTGTCTTAATCATGGATGAGCTGTTGTCATATCCCTGACTTAATCATAAATGGGCTGTTATCATATCCGTGACTTAAGCATGGATGGGCTGTTGTTATATATCTGTCTTAATCATGGATGGGCTGTTTTCATATTCACTCTTAATCATAGATGGACTGTTGTCATATCCCTGACTTAATCATGGATGGGCTGTTGTCATATCCCTGACTTAATCATGGATGGGATGTTATCATATCCCTGACTTAATCATGGATGGGCTGTTGTCATATCCCTGACTTAATCATGGATGGGCTGTTATCATATCCCTGACTTAATCATGGATGGGCTGTTGTCATATCCCTGACTTAATCATGGATGGGCTGTTATCATATCCCTGACTTAATCATGGATGGGCTGTTGTCATATCCCTGACTTAATCATGGATGGGCTGTTATCATATCCCTGACTTAATCATGGATGGGCTGTTGTCATATCCCTGACTTAATCATGGATGGGCTGTTATCATATCCCTGACTTAATCATGGATGGGCTGTTGTCATATCCCTGACTTAATCATGGATGGGCTGTTATCATATCCCTGACATAATCATGGATGGGCTGTTATCATACCCCTGACTCAGTCAGAGAGTGAGTCTTGGCATGGTGTTGTTTTACCTCTCACCCCAGTAACCCACCTCTTCATGGCCAGCTCCTTTGACATGGTGCTATGTTTTAGACCTTTTCTCAGCTGGTTGGCCTCGAAGTGAATCTTTCCAATGAGGCCATGCACATCTGCCTTGAAGGCACTCCTAGAAACACCAGTAGACTCAGTCGCAAACACTTGTCACCACCACTACATGCACAACTAACCTGCTGGTTGAGCTCCTTAAAGGCAGACTGTCTGTTAATTGTTTTCTAATTAGTTAATACAATATTGCTTAGAATAAGAACAAATTCATTCAATGTAAACTGCCAGTCAAATTGCGTTTAATAGGACCAAAACAGTATTCATTATTTGAACTTGAAGCTCGAAATAGTAAACAAAACATTCAAATTACAACTACCTCAAGTTCAATATTACATTATATTATATTCCCAGAGGACGCAATGTACACACAGGGGACAAAGTTTCATACAGTACATTTGACAAATGTTAAGTAATTTTAAACGTTTATTATAACATAACATTTTTAATAGGAGAAATAGGATATAGGAGCTGTAGGATATTTTAGCAATCTGTTTCAGCTCTTTTTATGCACTGTGGTTTCCAAAACAAAAGATCCTTCACATTCACAAAGGAAGATATAAGGACATGAGGGAATATTTAGCGAAGATAGACTGGAATAACACACTGAAGAATAAGACAGCAACAGAATGCTGGAATATCTTAAAGAGGGAAATTGACTGCGTCGTTGACAAATTTGTCCCCTTGAAAAAACAAGGGAAAAGGTCAAAGAAGAAACACTTATCGAAGGACGCCATTAGAAAAATCAAGTACAAGCAAATGATGTGGAAGACATATAGACATACTGGAAGTGAAGAAGACTATGCCATTTATAAAGAAGCACTTAATCAAGCTACAGCTGAAATTAGAAATTCGAAGAGAAGCTATGAACAAAAAATAGCTTTCAACATAAAACATGACAGCAAGAGTTTTTATGCGTATGTTCGAAGTAAACAGAAAGTTCAAGATAAGGTCGGGCCACTAGAAGGTAGTGATGGAAACATAATAACGGAGGGATTCTTAATGGCAGAAAACCTAAATGAATACTTTAGTTCGGTGTTTACCAGGGAAGATATTAGTACATTACCAGTACTAGAGACTAAGTTCGAAGGGAGAGAGTGTGACTATTTAGGACAACTAACTGTAACCCCAAAAATGGTAGCTATGAAAATAAGAGATATGAAGGATAATAAATCACCAGGAGTGGATGGGATTCCTCCCAAATTACTACTGGAAATTGTAGAACAAATTAGCATACCACTTGCAACAGTGTTTAATTTGGCATTAGAGGAAGGAGTGGTTCCGGTAGAATGGAAAGAAGCAAACATCATACCATTATTTAAAAAAGGATCAAGAAGCAAGTCAGAGAACTATAGGCCAGTGAGTTTAACATCGGTGATTTGTAAACTATTAGAAAGACTAATTAAAGATCACTTGGTTGATTTTCTTGTTAAAAATAAATTGATAAACACATCTCAACATGGGTTTTTAAAAGCGAGGTCATGCTTAACAAATATGTTATGTTTTTTGGAAGATGTCACAAAGTGGGTAGATGAGGGATCACCAGTAGATATAATCTATTTAGATTTTAAAAAAGCCTTTGACAAAGTGCCACACCAAAGATTACTACTTAAACTAAAGGCCCATGGCATAGGAAATAGTATGATTAACTGGATAGAAAAATGGCTTATTGATAGAAGACAAAGAGTAGTAGTTGATGGGGAGGTTTCAAATTGGAAATCTGTTTTGAGTGGAGTACCGCAAGGATCAGTATTGGGACCTATTTTATTCTTAATATATATCAATGATTTGGATGATGACGTAACAAGCAAGGTGTTGAAGTTTGCGGACGACACAAAAGTGTTTAGGAAAATAAAAAGTGATGCAGATAGACAGCATTTACAAGATGATCTAAATAAGTTGATAGAATGGTCTGAGAAATGGCAAATGCTGTTTAACTTTGGAAAGTGTAAGTGCCTCCACACAGGACATGGGAATGAAAATGCACAATATACAATGGGTGGTACTGTACTAAATACTACTGTAAAGGAAAAGGACTTAGGTTTAACCATTAGTGCTGACATGAAGGTATCAGAGCAGTGTGGAATTGCAGCAGCGAAGGCAAACCAAATTCTTGGATTAATTAGGCGAAATATAGTATACAAAGAAAAAGAACTAATAATACCGCTTTATAAAACAATAGTTAGGCCTCATTTAGAATATTGTATACAAGCATGGAGGCCATATCGCAAGAAGGATATTGATATGCTAGAAAGAGTACAAAGGAGAGCAACAAAAATGATACCAAAACTCAGGAATATTAGTTATGAAATGCGTCTAAAAGAATGTGGTCTAACAACACTCGAAACCAGAAGATTGAGAGGAGATCAGATTGAGGTTTTTAAAATATTGAATGGGTATGAAAATATTGACAGAAATATTTTTTTCACGGTCAAGGAAGAGAGAAGGACTAGAGGACATGGAGTTGCATTAGCAAAGAAGCAGTGTAGACTAGATATTAGAAAATTTTCATTTTCCCAAAGAATAGTAAACGAATGGAACAAATTACCAGCTGATTGTGTAGGGGCTAGAAGTGTTAATATGTTTAAAAATAAAATTGACATATACCTAAGACGGGCAGGGTATACTTAGATAGATAGGTTGGACTCTCGATAAGCCAAACGGCTTCCTTGTCCACCTGCCATCTAGAGTTGATTCTCTAGGTGGCAATCTTGTTAAATCTTGTTAAATTCACCAGAATTTAGAATTCCATAAAAACGAGCAGATATTCCCGAAATATTGACCGATAATTCTACCTCCAGCCCTTCACCAAAGATAAACACATAAACACTGCCGATTGCTCCCTAAATACTAGAACTTCCCAATTCTGATATCTATAAATAGGACACCAGCTTGTTTACCATTAGTTGCACTCAAATACTCTGACAGATAACAATTATGATTAATTAACTGTTGCTCCCTTTACTCACAGCATTACCAAAATTTTAACCCACAGATTTTAGTTCATAGTTTCTTCCTTAAATCAACTTGAAATCCAACACATATGAAGGAGGTAACATCTTTTTGTATCCGTAATGCCAAACAGTTTGTAAAAATATTGTTTTGTTTTCATGAACTGAAAGACAGAAAAGCCATTAAAATTAACTTAAATTACTGCGTAAATTTGTGTACCTGTTGATTGGTATAGAACTGTCAATGTTGTCGATCATACTGATACAGCGTGCAGCACGACACAGGCTTGGGTTCAGATTGCCATTATTCATGTCTGCAATATGACAACATAATCATTGTGCAGAGCTGTAAGTGAAGTGAACTTTCTTTATTCCCACTCTTTGACTCTACTCTAAACAGTGTTCTGCTATTCAGAATGGTTGTTTAATCCTCTCCACCCTGTCTGAGGCCCATTTTCATTGCATTTTTCTGTATATTTTCAGCACAATTTAATTAAACCCAGTTTATTTGTCCAGTCTATTTGTTCAGTCGGAAGAAGGTAATAAACCTCTAATTGGCATGGATTGGAATAAATATGTAAAAAATGATGAGATATTTAACAAGGCAGCAAACTGTCACACATATCATTTTTATTCAAATTAGTGCCACTGTTATTGAAAAAAATTATTCCTCACTATAACTCAGCCAATATTGCAGATATCAGAACAAATAACGGGTTGATGATCATAATAAAAATATTATAGTGACCATTTAAGTCTATGGCAAATAAGTATGCAAATTAATGCCATCATCACCACAGCGTAGATTATGTTGTATATCACAGCCAATATTGCACACTACTGCACAAATAAAATGTCCAGAATCATGTTGTCAAAGTGAAAGATCATTGGAAGACCATTCCTGACATAACTACGTGTGTCTTTGGCATATCAACATAGAGGCAGAATTTAATTTTGAATTTGTTTTGTTTAATTTAATTTAACTGGCACCAAAGCCAGTGGGTCTGACGCAACATTTTACACTTTTCAGGTGACATCTCTGGACTGTCCAGCTAATTTGAGGCATATCAGACATGGTGTCTCATAACCTCCACATGGGCCAAGTTTTATAGAACGACCTTTGAGGTGGTCAACATCATTGACAATGCAGAGGTCAAGAAGGGTGAGGAGTGCGTTCAGCCGGTCATCACTGCTGTCAGGAACTTCACTAATCGGTCCACTGTCACATATAAGGAGCAGTGGTAGCTGGGTAGAGCACCGGACTGTCAATCGAGGGGACGGTGGTTCAATCCCACCTACTGACGTTTCGAAACTTAGGCAATTACGTTCACCCCATGTTTGTCTGTGTCTTTCGGAAGAGACACTAAAAGCCGGTGGTCCCTTCTATCTGGTGTCTATGCCAGGGGTAGATGTGTAAACTGTAGTGGACTCACAAATTCTCGTTGTATTTAAACGGTCTGCAAACGTAAGAGAAAAGAGAAAAATACAATTATAAGGACAGACTCTATTCCCTGCCCTACTCCCAAGGCTACTACAGCTGACTTCATTGGACGTCTACTTATTGGACAGCCAGGAGGCTTCATCTATTCTCTCAAGAAGATGACACTCAAGACCATGGAGGCTTGCAACAAGAAGGTCATCCTCACATCCTCAGAGGGAAATGTAACTGGGCGATAACTCAAAACGAAAACATGTTCCATGGTTAAAAACCAACTGTGGCTGACTGCAAAAACACAAGCCAGGATAGTCAGACATGAAACACTACATCAGAACTATTAATACACCACACCTTAAACCTTTCCCAACACATCCAATACATGCGATAATAAATGTGACAAATCATTAGTTTGAAATTAACAAAAAGAATCTCCTGAAAATTTGCCATTGTTAAACCCCATCAGCACACAGCAGAGAAATGATAACATTGTTAAGAGCTCTTATACTCACTTTTATATTTTGAAGTCAATTTCGATCCTTTATACTTTATACTTTATACAGTGACAATGGCCAATGATAGTAGAGTCCTTTATAATACAGAAATTAATATTTGCAATTTTGAGAAAACAAAATATGTAAAAACAGATTAAATTTAACAGTGGATTTTGTTTAATGATAAATTTCCTCTAAGAACTCATAATGTTAGTGAAGTCTCCTGGTCACTTGCCTATTTGGACTTTCTGAAGTTCCTTAGAGAGGAATTGGTCAAGATAGGTGCAGTTTCTGACGGCACATGGTCGACGACGTTCTCGCAAGCGTTTCTCGTGGGACTGGGAGTAGATTGGGTTCTGTTTCTGCCAGAAACACGTGCGCCTACCCAGATAGGTTAACGTCTCGTCAATCGCAGCTGACGAGACTTCATCATACTGCATCTTACGAACTGAAACACCACACCACAAACACCCCATTCATGGGCATTGTCGCACTGACTTCTGCTCATTGCACATAGTACGTGTACCATTACAAGAAAGTATTAACAAAGTTTACAAGTCATAACAAAGAAGTGACCTAAAATTATATACCGAATAATAATTTTTGTGGCGACTATTTTGGAGTTTTACTACAGTAAATTTCATGGTTGGTATCCCAGTCAGATGTGTATCTTAGGCGGAAATAGAAATACATATTGTGGCCTCTTGTTGATTAGATGTGTTATTTCTGGCAGGTTCCAAGTAACAAACAATGCCAGTATGATATGGTACACTAGGTACACGTGTAGTAACAATAGTAGCCTATATACAGTAGTAACATTGTATCTATTGGTGGGCATCATATAAATTCATTATCAATGCCATGAGGCCATGTTCACATATAAAATTCAGCCGAATTACAATGCTGTTCAACTAAGTTGGTTTTGTTAATATACAAGCAGATCATTTGCATTATTGTACCAACCACACTATTGTACCAGGGGGCATGGTATGTGGGTTTTGCACTCGTTTGTCTTACGAGAGATGTTGCCTGCGGTTGTGCCACCATCGTTAAATCAAGACAAATGTACCATTCACAATGCTCAATCCATTGAATGTGTTCCTGTATTAGGATTCAGGTATCTTAATGTGAATAATACGTGTACACACAGCGCTACCCAAATTGGGATCTGCATCCTAACGTGGATTAAAATTACATGTGAGCATGGCCCCTGAGATAGCCTTAGCTGAAGAACAAACACACTATGTGTCTTCTCACCATGCAATGCTAGAGTTATTTATCAACTTAGTTCATTTATTTGAGAGTGTAGCTACGACGCAGGGGCTAGAAACAGACAGAGAGACAGAAAAACAGAATTGCTAACCTGCTTCAGCTTGCATTTTGTCTAAGAACGTCTTGTCATGATAGATATCAGCGAGCAGCTGCTTAATAGTCTTTTCATTTGGCACCCAACTAGCAGGTTTGCCGGCGTCAACTAGTTGCTTCGTTTGTTCACGAATGATCCCTTTCTTTCCCTGACAAAACACACATATTTCTGTCATCATCACAATAAATTACCAAGTCTGTTTATCTTAGGTGTCATAATTAGCTGCATTCACCAACAAATGTATGATACCCAACATTGTCTTAACTATACTTCCTGCACCAACTAAATAGTTCAGGCTGAGGTGGCAGATTCTTATCATTCTGCTATTGAGGATATCCTTGCATTTTCAATATGTGTGTGGTTCGGTGGCATCAGCCAGCACCGGAGGAGCAGCCTTGTCAGAGTGGCGAAAACAGCTTCCATTGTCGGCAGTGCACTCACCCCTGTAACAGCTATACATAATGACACATGCAAACAAAGAACTGGCAAAATGATCTCAGACCAAACTCACCCCACTCATCATCTGTTCGAATGATTACCGTCAGGCAAATGTTTTAGAAGCATCAGTACGAACACAAATCGCTTTAAAAATAGTTTGAAATAGAATGAAATTTAGATCACAAACACACATATATATATATGGCTTCTAAATTCGAAACAAAACAAAACATCTGCTATACAGATGATGCATACATGTGATGATGACTAGGTCTCAGTCTAAGTAATCATACCTGATCATTTTAACAAACTGTTTTGTACAACTACACACCGTTCTATGATTGTTATGTAAGTTATATAACATGTTCCCAACTGATCTATGGAACATTAGTTTACAGTAGTAAGTAAACGTAGCAAATGTCGGTACAGTTGCTGAAAACGCACAACAAATATAATATAGCATCAGTGTAACATGTATCATGAACCCATAACTGGCAAGAATCCATCAACTTACATGAATCTTCATAAAATAACATTAAAACAGTAATATTTAAATTCTTACATAACATGGTATGCACACCTCAGGACTGATCAAAGCACATTATGCCTTCCACTGGGGGTATCTAGCAAGTCTCTACCAAGAGAACCCAGGTTCTTTTGGTACAGACTCCAATGTTCTACTCACTGAGCTACAAGCAGCTCTCTGACCTTCTTTAGGGCCAATGTAAAGTAAAATAAAGGTACCATATTCGTTCCAGTAAGCGAACATACCTTAATAAACACACACACCCCATTAGCAGCGTATAGCATCATAACAGTGACTGCTTCAGTGGCTGCTGCTGCTGCTACAGCTACTACTATAGCTACTACTACAACTACTGCCACTGCCACTGCCACTGCCACTGCCACTGCCACTGCCACTGCCACTGCCACTGCCACTGCCACTGCCACTGCCACTGCCACTGCCACTGCCACTACCACTACTACTATAGTACTACTACCACTACTTATCTGGAACATGTAAAGCTCACAATTCGTCATTACCCTACGATAACCATACACATGTGTGTAGAACACTAAAATTGTTTTTGGTACTAAACAAAAATAAAGTGACTAAATGGGTGTACCCTTATTAGAACACATATTTTGCTTCTCAAGTATTTTGTGAACATACTGTGTGCTTAATAGAATGAATATATTAAGTTGCTGTATAGCACAATGTTCAATCCTTAGGTCAACTCAGAACACATTAGACTTCCTTCCTGGCAGATCTGTTCCATTCACCACAATCACAATTTTTCTAGGAAGCATCTATGTAGGCTACAATTACTGCACAAATACTTTAATACTTCCCAAGAGGATGCGGATGACTAGTCCCACTTACCTCATTGCTATAATCAAAGTGTGAGAGGTCACCTTTGAGTGAGAGTTTGATGCGTTCAGGGCCTGAATGAATATGAAAAGAGTATCTGTAAGACTTCACATTGCGAACTTACAAGACCAAGAGTTGGGCAAACCAGACCTTCATTATTTTTTTTTTTTATCATACACCAATATTTGTATATGATCTCTAACAAATGATCATTATGAGACATTCATATGCTCAATGTTCAAATAAATGTAAGCTATAATACAATTTGCAAGGATATTCACTAACATTGTACATATTTTGTTTCCGCAATTATTTCATTGGTGTGATTCTATATTTCTGATGCTTATTAATGTTCTCATGGTGTTAAAGGGATTCTTTGGCACCCGAAAGGGCTTCTTGTGTGTCCAAAATTATAACAAAAAGGCATTATTTGATAACTTTAATTAAACTCTTTGTAATGTACAAAATCATGTTTTACGTGTACATTGACATAGCTTGGGACAGCTGTACAAAGGCTATGTAGATAAGTGTCTATATTACATGTTATACAACCATTGCTGCTTTAGCTGACAATTAACAGATAATCATCTTTGTCACTAAAAGTGTGCACTTTGCTCAATACTACACAATAAAAACCAAATCAGCCCATTAGCGTTTCCTTTGTGAATGTAAGACATATTTTTCTTCCCCACCAGCAATGAGCAATTCTTAGCCGCTCTGTCATCTGACATCACTTCTGGACATCGGCCATCAGTCATGTTAAAACACTGATGTCTACGTGTAACTAACCTCCAACGGCATTGGTGATGGCCTCTCGGCACTTGTTAATGCCCAGCACGAATTTCTGACATGATGGTTTGATGGCGTGACCCCGACTGAAGTGCACCAGGGCTTTCTCAAACTCTCCCGTCGCATACAACACTTCCGCTCGCAGAAGCAATACCTGAATGCAACACAACCAAATTAAAATAAAACATACTGAATGGAACGAAAGTAAGTGCTGCGTTCTGTGCTAGAACAGGGCTCAGAACTTGTCAAATTATCTACCTGTGCAGCAGACAAGTATATAGAACTCAAAGTTCACTTGTCCGTAAAACAATTCAGTTGTCCCATGAATAACTACATTTAAATATCTACTTCTCTGTGTTCTTTCAGGATGTTCTTGTTGTAAACAGCTAAGCTGTCCCATGGACAACAAGTTGTAGCAATTTCACTTGACTGGTGGCAAATGTGGTTGTGGCTTGCTAACGGAAATGCATAATTTCAAACTGTGACTTAATATATATATATATATATATATATTACAGTCACATGGCGCTGACGTTGGAATGGTGTGGTATTTTATGTAAAAACTGCATGGTATTGCATTGTGGCAATTGTATGATTGCCATGTGGTGATTTCATGCAACAATTTCACGTTGTCACCACTGTATTTGTATCTATATCGAAATTATGGGATTTAATGTGATACCAATTATATAGTCATAGAAGTACCCTGAGGGTAGTTATATGAATATAATCATTATAAGACACATTAGGTGTTTACTAATTTTTTTGGTATTGAATTTGAATGTTTCACTGTTCAACTTTATACAGAGCAACAGATAGAATGTAAGATTTATAAACTTCAATATAACAAAAAGTAATGTATTTCTTTATAACTCTGGACATATAATAAAAATTGCATTTATTTTGTTCAAGTTTAACAGCAATGAAATGAAGTAACAGTGATGTGAAACGTGATAACTGCCGCACATTTCATTTCCATCAGTCCGACATAGTAAAAATGAGAATACATGCAGCAATGGATGTTTTAATATGTATAATTTTATATACTTTTCAATATAAACAAACTAACAAAATAGAATCACAAACATGAGAATATGAATGTTATATATATATATATATATATATATATATATATATATATATATATACAGGAGCATGTATATATATATATATATATATTATCATAATAATATTTATTTTTACAATTTTAGGGTCTTTAACAAATAAACAATATATTAAATATTATTCCTATATACAGAATCAACACTTAAGGTCTTTCATCCGTCTGTTCATTGAGACTAGCTTTCACTCAGTTCCCACCCATGGAGCAGTAAACCAGAGACCCAACAATTAACATGATTAATTACAGTACTTTTGCAATACACATCTTCTCTCTGAACATTTGATTTCTGCTAAATTCAACTATGGCATTGCATGCAGATTATGAGAATTTCCCAATAAATAAAATGTACTCCACAGTGGCAGCCTAGGAAAAATTATTCACAACAAAAGTTTTTTGAGATGGCTCATCAATAGGTAAATCATAGGTCAATGGCTTAGGTAAAAAGCAAGTGAACCTTGGCACCGGAAAAGGCATGCCTGCAATGCTCCAATGTTAGTATAAATGGCCTGCATGGTCATTCATCAACCAGACCTTATGGACAATACCTTGAAGATGATATGGCACACAACAGCATCTGAAAGTCTATTTACCCTTCCTGCAGCCGCCGGTGCGTGTTCCGCATCTACCTGTGCTTCCGTGACATCTTTGAAGGCCTCTCTGGTGTTGGCCAGTTGCAAATGGCACCAGCCACGTCTGATGAAGAGATCACAGTCAATGTGGCCACTGTTTGGTATTTCAAGAGCCTGTCAACCAGCAACATTTCTGTGAAGGGCCAATTCCATGGAAAGTGATCCTTCAGGAGTAGAAAAATATAACTTCCAAATCATGTTCTGAAAACAAGTATTCATAACTCACCCATTACAATTCTAACCTACCATGTTAGAGCAAAGATTTTTCAGATTCTGTACACCAATGATTGTCCACGTTTTGAATGTTTCATAGGTCTACCTGTGGACTAATGTACTTACATGTATCACCATTTATGATCACATTTCTTTGCCCAATATCTTTGATAGTAAATGCCTATATGTCATACTTCACACATCTAGACTAAGCTGTAGTTAATACTTTTCACCTTTCGAATATGTTTTCTAACATATACGTACATATACAAATCACTGCTATCAGCATCAAAGAAATAAATCCTGGCTGCAGAATATATAATATCTACAGTCCAGACACATGTGGACATGACAGCAGGTGTAACTGGCAACAAGCAAGAACACAACAGAGGAGAAGTAAAAACTAGCCTCACAGTCACACCCAACTAAAGGACAACGACTAGACATAAGATCACAATATGGGGTTAGTCCATCATTCCCCAATAAGAGTTCCCAATAGAAATGTCATTATTCTGGTTGACCTTTGTGAGGACTTGTGTAGTGAATTGAGTGAGTAGACATGATGTATTTGTGCAGTATCATGCTCATGCAATAGGGGTTGATTATGTTAGTAACATATTTCAAACAAATGGCATTAATTACATATATGGTTAATGCAAGATCATAACATTGATGCCAAAAGTATAAAGAAATGTGAATGTGATCAATTTAAGCAACTATGGAACAGTAGAATTACAAATGATAATAATGTGATATATCAACTATTTAATAGTTCGCATTGTAAATAAATGCATATCGAAATCCTTCCTGAACACTTAAAAAAAGCATTATTCCACTTCAGAATAGGTACACATAAATTACCTGTTAATAACCAAACAAAACTCCAATGTGCCTAGGAATGAGAGACTTTGTACCATTTGTGACGAAGGTGTGTTAGGTGA
The DNA here is from genome assembly GCA_964017155.1 of Oasisia sp. SBJ-2009. Taxonomy (NCBI): domain Eukaryota; kingdom Metazoa; phylum Annelida; class Polychaeta; order Sabellida; family Siboglinidae; genus Oasisia; species Oasisia sp. SBJ-2009. The sequence continues at coordinate 9,074,393 of OZ024855.1, forward strand.
TGAAATTCACTTTGTATACGAATGTACAAACTTGGATGACCTGAGAACTAAATATATATCTTCATATAATAGGACAAGTGCAAATGTACAAAATTTTACTCGTATGCTACAGACCAGTGACCCAAACAAAAATAATGATCCTCTATGGCAAAATTCATCTTGTATGGCTTAAAACTCTATGGTCAATGACCCGACAACTAGTGTGTTATTAATGAACCTGTATAAATGTAATTGTACACAGATAGTAGTAGAGCTGGGTAATTATTATCCAGTTGTAATTATTGATATACATGTAGTGCTATAGATGCATGTTCTATATACGTATTTGTAAAATTTTGATCCTCTGTGTACCACGATATGTGGCTAGAGTGAATAAAATTAAATTCAATTAGTACCAGGACTTCTCCTGGCATATCTCTTTCAAAAACTCATCTTTTAGCATCAGCCAATGAAATCGCCTGTGGTCATGTGATATAATATTTTTGGTGATTTCAGCCACATGCTACTCATGTTACAGAATGCGTCATTACATTAGGATTCCCACAAATCGTGTAATCGTCTTCAAATTGGGGCAACTATAATTTTACGGTTCAACTCAGTTCAATCCCCAGTTTTACAAAGACAATCATCCAGGGGTATATTAGGGTTGGACAATGAGCCCTAGCTTGCAAGGATGTGAAACGTGGTATCAGAGCTGTTAAATTATGACAGATCTGTCAGTCAATCATTGTTTATTATGCATCACTTTTATTAAAAAACCATTAATTCCAAACATTATTTTTTAAATTGTGTTTTATATCAATTTAATGCCGTCGAATCGATGTAAATATACCAATGTCACAAGAGCGTGAGCAGTTAACCCATGCCAGACGCATCAGGGCCACACAGGCGATGTCTTTTATGTACATTGCGAAGTCGAAATAGAAAAAAATTACACATTTAAAATACTTATGCTTAAAACAAATTGCATTAAATAGAAGACAAATTAATGATGTAGCCTTAGTTTTGGGGACATTTCGCAAATTGCAAGACATCGCCTTTGACGCTTTGTGATCATGATGCATTTGGGCCCGGGGAGCGCTAACTGCTCGTGCCCTGGCCGGTGACATCAGCTTATTTATGACGAGTCGACGGCATTAATTTGATCTAAAACACAATAAAAAAAATATAATATTATCTGTCTTCTTTTTAGTGGAAGCGATGCAGAATGACATTCCAAAAACATACACATCGAAAAAAGTGGTAAAACCGTTTTGAAAAGGCCCTGATACTGATAGTTTAGGCCAGTTCTGGAAGATTACCAATTTTAATTTATGAATCATTTTTATTGAATGTCTGAAAATGTGAATGGGGAAACTCAAATGTGGTCTTACGTCATCAGTGAACAACTAATTCTGCGTCGTCACAATGTTACTTCGGACACGTGGACGTGTGACTGTTTTGTTCTCTCAATCGAAGACGACGTTTAAATCTTATTAGAGCCTAGAAGTCAGACATTTTCGCCCGACCTGGCTTGACTGAGTGCGACTCACCCTTGTAAAGAAGTGGATGGCATCATAATATTGCCCTTTCAAATAACATCTGTTTCCTTCAGCCCTCAAACTTAGGTATGACCCGCCTAACGATTTTTCTTCATCTTGGCTCTCGGTTTCATAGGCCATATTACTGAAACATGTAACAAGCAAACTAACAAACACTAATGAACAGAAACTCCAACTTGTAAATAACTGTAACGGAAACTGGCGTTCATATGTATCACATGACACTTTTGCCCACCTAGCGGATTGTCTTGACAGAATTACGGGCACTTTTGCGCCACCTGCAGGATAACAATAATATTAATCAAATCCCGACGTGATGTCAGAGAATGAAATATATTTCAACTAAAAATATATGCATGAGTCATCAAATCTACAGTTCATATATCAATGATTAGAACTGTTTAGTGTACTATTCCAAACCTATTTCATAATTACACAACTAGCAATGTTCTACTTCTACGTTTCGACCACCATCGGCGGCCTTCTTCAGGAACTGAATGTTCAGTGGTCACTGCTCGCTAGATGGCGTGGCAAGCAGACTGTCCTACACGTGACTTAGTCTGTTGCCCCCGTCGTCTCTGTTCATAGTTGGTTCCGTCTTCCTAATCCAGATGGCTTCTTTTATCCAACGCGCACAACTGTTCACCAATCGATGTAGTGTTATATAGGCGGGGGTCGATAGCCATCTATGGATGTTTCACACTAATATATGTCGCACGATAACGTATGTGGACGTCGAAAGAACGTATGCCGCGCTGCATGTCGACGAAACGACGATGTCGTTCGCATGTTCGATAGTGTTCATCGGCGACGACGACAGATCTATGTTAAATTCGCGACGGTCGACTGTGGCAATTAATTAACCGGATCGACTAGCTCCATTCCGAAGTGTTCAGCGGAGTCACCACATTTGTCATTGGTTACACGACCATCGACAACGTACACGACCTATATTCTTCAACCTTTTTATTTTCCGATTTAGTAGTCGTGTCGATATCACGATGACACGTACGGCTTCAGCGACAATAGTTTGTGCAGACATTGGTATCGTTCCCTCTCGACTTCCAGAGCTGTAACATGAACTAATGCGACTGTATCATAAATTTACTATAATCTATTTTTTATAACATGTCTATTTTGTCATTTTCAATATACAAATGATAGGGTGTGCATGTGGTCCCCTAGATTCAAACTCCTGCCATGTGGCCCCAGACCTTGCTAGATTCACTCCACGGATATGGTCCCCCGGCTTCTCCTCAGAACACCCGAGCATTTACTACTAATCTACTTTACGTCATAGATAAACGAACGAACGAACGAATGAATGTTAAAACTGATTGGCTTTGTCTAATAAAAAAATAAAAAGTGTGAAGTAGTAAAAGGCCACAATCATATGAATGTGGCATCTGATAAGCCTTATTCCTGTAAAAAAATAACAACTAATTGAATATAACCAAGCGAACAAGACACCTGCTGACTAGTGAAATACCTGTTTTTACCACAGCAAATATCTAACGTGAATGGGTATAGCATAGTACTGTACAATTAATATATTATACTATTAGCCTGGTAACATTGATGAGTGAATGTCAACAAACCAATGAGCACTGTGAGTACTGTGAGCAGAAGACTGAATGAATTAGCACGATGAACATGGCAACTGAACTGTTTTAGTCCTGTGCACATAACATCATAGCGGATATCTGCATTATTTTGAAGCATTGTGCACTTTTTGATACAAACACGAAATTTGGCACATTGTTAGAAGCTATCAAGTCAAACATATTTAGACCCCCGGGCATCTCTTTACTTGCCTAAGAAGCCGTTTGTGGTTTTTTAATGGCCGCCCAAACCAATAATACTCATATTATATTGTGGACACAAGCTAGAGGTCTGCAGACTGTGTACCTATTTACTATATTTGTTGTGACCTTGTCCGGAATTCTCATCCGTCATTTCTAAAGATGGCTACCGTCGACACTTTTGTCCATATAAATTATGAACTACATCACGTAGAGCCTTGATGTCAGAGTCAAAGCAAATGTGGGTGGACAGCGATGGCGCCAGTTTATACACTGAAGTTTTGGTATTTGAACTTTTTATTCATATCCGGGCATTTTAGAAAATGAATTTTCACAGACCACTGAACACAGATCCACTACCCCGATGTATAAGATGACTGACTGACTAGAAAAACGAAATGGTTTTAGCCAGTGAGCGTGACCACTGAATATAAACCAATCGTAATAATCGGCAACAGTGAATATAACAACAGAATGGTATTCATTAACTAAGCAGGTGGACAAAATAATATGTTATCATGGTTCGAACATGAAAAACTAATTTAATTTACCCCTTGAACATGACGAATGAATGCCAACAGTCGAACGAACACTAACAATGAATTGAAGTATCCCTGCAAATACGACGACTAAGTCGGATTAGAACTGTGAATTTGAAAAGTGAATAACATAACAAACTAACGAGAGGACTGACTAGCCGTAACTTAGTGACCATTGTAGGTGAATGTTCTTAGCCCAGGTAACTTGATGTCGGTGAGAGAGCGGACAAGGCCGAGAGAACAAAGACACACTATAACGAGTGAATGAACAGTGTCTACCCTAAACATGATTGGCTACCAGCATATGGTGTAAGAGTCGGTGTGTGTCGGACCCTCATAGTGATTTGTGTTGTGTTTGGTTTCGCATTGCTGATTATTTCCATTATCCCTTTTGTTCTCTAGTCAGACTCCTGTCTACGAATGCAGCTCCCTCCCAGTCTACAATATGATTCTTTTGGGTTGACCATGTAATCTGCGATGATTCGTATAAAACATGCATAAACCAGCCTACACACATCCCATCGTCTTATTCCAGTGAATGCGACGAGTGACTGAAATGACTTGAATGAGTATCACAAGTGAAAGATCACGACCCAGTAGTAGTAGCTAGTAGCACACGTGAGTGACAATAACGCAGTATCACAAGTGAACGACCACAGCCAGTAGTACAAGTGAGTGACCATATCCCAGTATCACAAGTGAAATCAAATTCCTAGTAGCACAATTGAGTGACCATAACCCAGTATCACAAGTGAACGACCATAGACAGTATCACAAATGAGTGAATCTAACCCACTATCACAAGTGAACGACCATAGCCAGTAGCACAAGTGAACGAACATAGCCAGTAGCACAAGTGAACGACCATAGCCTGTAGCAAAAGTGAGTGACCATAGCTAGTAGTACAAGTGAACGACCTTAGCTAATAGCACAAATGAGTGACCATATCCCAGTATCACAAGTGATCGACTGTTGCCAGTAGCACAAGTGATTGACCATAACCCAGTATCACAAGTGAACCACCATAGCTAGTAGCACACGTGAGTGACATATTCCAGTATCACATGTGAACCAGCATAGCTCACTAGCTCAAGTGAGTGACCATAGCCAGTAGCACAAGTGAACGACCATAGCTAGTAGCACAAGTGACTGGCCATATCCCAGTATCACAAGTGAACGGCCATAGCCAGTAGCACAAGTGAGTGACTATGACCCAGTAAATCAAGCGAGCGACTTTAATCCTGTTTCACAATGGAACGACCATTGCCTAGTTTTTTTACAAGTGACTATAACCCAATATCACTGGTGAATAATGAGTGAACATGAAGGGAGAATGGTTCAATCTAAGTGAATTTAGCAAGTATTTATATGATTCTATGCGGTCTATGGTGGCAGTTGGAGGAGATATAGATCTAAATCAGATGAAAAATATCGAAACCTTACAAGGAGACAAACGGAAATTTCACTGTAAAAATACAAAGATATAGGATAATATCATAAAAAAAAATAATCTACTGCTCGTGTACAATGGGGAGAAACCGTATTATCTGCTCGGAGGCAGGGGTATCGCTACCTCCAGGTAGGTGATGTCGCCACTGCTGGAGGAATCTAGAAAGAGAAAGAGGATATTAAGTTGACGTTACTACGTATATCCAATGCAACTGGTTATTTATGTTAATAACTAATATACAAGATTTACGCTTTGAAATAAATTGGAATAATTATGTAAGAATTTATTTCGTTATTAGCCCTACTAATTGTGTAAGTGATCGTAGTTTCTAACTGTGTTAACTAATGTATTACAATACATATCCGATATCGTAACGATGTAAAATAACGGTCTACGAATCGCTAACGAATAAACGATAATTGAGAACTGTTATTGTTCACAGACATACAGTAAAGAAGATATTTGGAGATGAATATCGAGTTTCCTGGCATTGCAAGAGGAAGTGTTTTAGTAGAATTGGAATGAGAAACCGTTATTAAAACGAAACGGAACCATCATTACAGAAACTACGCAAAAGAGAGAAGATAAACTAAATAATTACTACTAATTACAAAGAAAGATTGACAATAAAAACAGTAAATAAAATCATGAGGCAAGTAATAAGGACTTAAGTGTTTAACACGGTATGTTCTTGAGAAGTATCGACTGTGTTTACCACTCTTTCCCCGTGGATAATTACGATTGAATGACATTCATTCTGACATAGGTACATTCGTTTCACGCAGCTCAGCTCAGCTCAGCTCAGCTCAGCTCAGCTCAGCTCAGCTCAGCTCAGCTCAGCTCAGCTCAGCTCAGCTCAGCTCAGCTCAGCTCAGCTCAGCTCAGCTCAGCTCAGCTCAGCTCAGCTCAGCTCAGCTCAGCTCAGCTCAGCTCAGCTCAGCTCAGCTCAGCTCAGCTCAGCTCAGCTCAGCTCAGCTCAGCTCAGCTCAGCTCAGCTCAGCTCAGCTCAGCTCAGCTCAGCTCAGCTCAGCTCAGCTCAGCTCAGCTCAGCTCAGCTCAGCTCAGCTCAGCTCAGCTCAGCTCAGCTCAGCTCAGCTCAGCTCAGCTCAGCTCAGCTCAGCTCAGCTCAGCTCAGCTCAGCTCAGCTCAGCTCAGCTCAGCTCAGCTCAGCTCAGCTCAGCTCAGCTCAGCTCAGCTCAGCTCAGCTCAGCTCAGCTCAGCTCAGCTCAGCTCAGCTCAGCTCAGCTCAGCTCAGCTCAGCTCAGCTCAGCTCAGCTCAGCTCAGCTCAGCTCAGCTCAGCTCAGCTCAGCTCAGCTCAGCTCAGCTCAGCTCAGCTCAGCTCAGCTCAGCTCAGCTCAGCTCAGCTCAGCTCAGCTCAGCTCAGCTCAGCTCAGCTCAGCTCAGCTCAGCTCAGCTCAGCTCAGCTCAGCTCAGCTCAGCTCAGCTCAGCTCAGCTCAGCTCAGCTCAGCTCAGCTCAGCTCAGCTCAGCTCAGCTCAGCTCAGCTCAGCTCAGCTCAGCTCAGCTCAGCTCAGCTCAGCTCAGCTCAGCTCAGCTCAGCTCAGCTCAGCTCAGCTCAGCTCAGCTCAGCTCAGCTCAGCTCAGCTCAGCTCAGCTCAGCTCAGCTCAGCTCAGCTCAGCTCAGCTCAGCTCAGCTCAGCTCAGCTCAGCTCAGCTCAGCTCAGCTCAGCTCAGCTCAGCTCAGCACAGCTCAGCTCAGCTCAGCTCAGCTCAGCTCAGCTCAGCTCAGCTCAGCTCAGCTCAGCTCAGCTCAGCTCAGCTCAGCTCAGCTCAGCTCAGCTCAGCTCAGCTCAGCTCAGCTCAGCTCAGCTCAGCTCAGCTCAGCTCAGCTCAGCTCAGCTCAGCTCAGCTCAGCTCAGCTCAGCTCAGCTCAGCTCAGCTCAGCTCAGCTCAGCTCAGCTGAACTTATTTAACTTCATTCTGGCCACTCCGGTCGACCGGTACTAGTGAACACAATATTCTTTACCAAATATTGAACACAAGAATCAATCGAGAGAAGTAATATTGCATGACGCCAGAATTGCTACTTTTTTTTACGTTATCTATACTCTATACACTTATATAGAACTTAACTTATGTTCAGATGTGTTGGTTAGTCATGAGGTGGCGCGAAGGGGCGTGGCCTGTCAATCATGCACCAGTGAGCTGAGTAGATAAATACGTAAACAATTCGATGTGATATGTCAGTTTACAATTAACTCCGTTAATGGCATTTGAAACATATAAATATTCACAGACGACGACGGTTTCGCTGAGAACGTCGACGGCCAACAATACCAAGTCGCCGCTGAGGTGAACACACAGCGCAGTCTTTTTAGACACCACGTTATATTCCATAATTCTTCGTACAGACGGATGCAATGGTGCGTGACCACGTCAATCACACATGTCGATACAAGCAGGAAGTTCCTTGGCAACCATAGGTTTATAAGCACGATAGACCACACGAAGAGCTGTGACTT
>OZ024855.1:9087207-9104707 GCA_964017155.1 Oasisia sp. SBJ-2009
TCGTCTCGAAGCGTCGTATAGATCTGTCTGTGGACAGTGAGTCTTGTCTTTCGCCATCGGCGTTCGGCGCGACGGAAGTCACGTTTCGCACAGGACAATACTTCCGTGTGCCACGGGGTCTTCGGACGATCAGCGATGACACGTGTGACGACCGGCGCGTGCTTGTTGACGATGGCCTCGATAGCGGTGTTGTAGTTGTCGATGGACTCAACGGTGGTTCCGGAGGTCACGGCGAATGCGTCACGGATGTCAGCAGTGAAAGCCCGCTTGTCAATCGACGCGAACTTTCGATAACGCACTCGACGTTTCGGACGTTCAGGCTTTACGACGTTAAGATCACACTCGAGCGCATAATAATCTGTGAACAGAGTAGTCGGGCTTACAGGTGTTGTGAGTAGATTATATGTTTTCGCAGTTACGATCAAGTTTAGTGTGCTACCACGTACGTGAGTAGCACCACTGACATGTTGTACAAAACCGGATGTGTCGAGCAAATCTGCTAGGTTAATCCATAGATATAAATGAGTATTTCTGATCGAGACCCGAGTGATACTAGACCGTGAATGATACATGTAATATCGCTCGTATTGTTTTTGTCTTTTGCATGACTTAATTGTATGTCTCCGTTTTAAAACAAAACCTGACAATAAACTATCCATATTATATAATGATATTCCGATTTAATCTTACCTCAAGTACATCCTGAAGTTCTTAAATTGGTACACAATCCACTGGCGTGTTGCCACTGTTGGAACAGTGAGCGTCCATGGTTTCGACTTTCAATGACTCCCGGTGAGGGCGCTGCGAAATTCGAACATATTTTCCCGCCATTCGGAGTAGGCGATCCCTCTCATTTATATCTATGGTTAATCGCGTCAGTGCAAGTTGAAACTTTATATCTAGTGTCACCACATACGATCGTTTCTGTGGGGTGAGCATCAGCGATTAACAATACATTAGAGACATCATCCAGGAAAGTTTTAAAACATGAACTAGGCGGTCTATACATTACAATAACACGGGTTGTGCAGTCGATGCGGGCATTACGTAGAGTAACGGAAAGCGTTTCGGATGCGCACGTGTCAACACTAACACGTGACACGAGCTGGAACGCTTTACGAAAAAGGACTCCAACGCCTCCTCCGCGACGAGCGCCACCACGTGGCTGGTGAGCAAACGAGAAAGTATCTCTACAGAGATCGGACACTGAAACGTTGTCCTCATCTCTCAGCCAGGTTTCCGTTAGAGCCACAATGTCCGCAGAACAGTCATCGACGTAGTCATGGACAAGTAAAGTTTAATTTCGCAGAGACCTGGCGTTAATCAGGGCAAATTTTGTCTTTGTCACAGTTTCAGGCAAGCGCACAGTAGGATAAAACCAGTTTTTAAAGATCAGTAAAAACACACACATACGGCGTTCTTGGTGACGGCGCGATGATTTGATGTGATCTTCGCTGGTTTATGCATATATGTAGTAAAAATCAGCGTCGATGTAAACACAGAAACGTACTAAAAATTGAAAAATATCAAAAATCTCCTAGACAAGGTCTAAGAATAGTATGACATGTACAATGGTCGATGCAAATATTTGGTGACATGGGACAAGGGGACAACAAGCAGTCGTCGTCGTAAATTATAATGCCCGGATACCGATATACAACTTCCGTCATGACATGTCACTCGCTCGACCACGGCAACATTTTGGGATTTTCCTTAAACGATCTTGTTAATTCTGTTCGGGCATCTTGCGAATGCAAAAACCCTGGCCTCTAGTGGTAGGAACTGACACAATGTCTATTGACTGTTTTCGTATGTCGGTGAAGTTGAAACGGTGACCGTGTTGCAGACATTGGCGGTTAAATCACATGGAAATGGTCTTATTCGGTGCACGTCAAATCGTACCCGTAAAGCAGCAAGCGGTAACGTGAGAACTGGCGCAGAGCCTACTCGACTAAATATAACACGGGTCAAGCCAGTACCAAAACACCGACTCCGGACAAAGCGGTCATGAATAATTACATAGGCTACCTGTGGCATTTTGCCCTACTTATCAAAAACAACAAAAGGTATCGTTGCCGCGTGAATGTATCGAATCACGCGCTACAGCACAGTCTTTGCGTTGAGACGGTCCATGTCGATAGAGCACAGTCTCAGCGTTGAGACGGTCCCTGTCGATAGATTACGGTCTCAGCGTTGAGACGGCCCATGTTGATAGAGCACAGTCTTAACGTTGTGTGTGAGAGGGTACCTATCAGTAGAACTCAGTCTCAGCGTTGAGACGGCCCCTCTCGATAGAGCACAGCATCAACGTTGAGACGGTCCCTGTCAATAAAGCTCAGTCTCAACGCTGAGACGGCCAGTATCCAGAGAGAACAGTCTCGACGTTGAGGCGACCCATCGATATAGTTTCAGCATTGAGACGGCGCCTATCGATAGAAGACAGTATCAGCGTTGAGATGGCCGTTGAGATGAGCAGTCTCAACTTTGAGACGGCCCCTATTTATAGAGCTCATTGTCAACGTTGAGACAGCCCCTATTGATGTATAGAATGATGAAACAGAGTTGAGAATATGTTACCAGAACGTCGTCAGTGTTTATACGTCTTGATTTGTCAGCTGACACCGTTGACCAGACACTGATACTGTTGAGGCACGCAACATTGCTAATATATTAGCTTGGGCATAAAGGCGTCTTTTTGGTCTGGCAATGTCGTCATCATCAGTTAGGTTATTGTTGATTATATGACCAAGATATTTACATTTCGTAGTATAAGGTAATGGATAGTTATTGAGATGTATAAAATGAACATTTTTCGTGTCCTGGGGTTTGTTGTCAAGAATCATACAAAAGGACTTCTTGGCATTAAAAGTAATATTAAACAATTCGCCATACTTGGCACAAAAATCTGTAAGTATTCTCAATCCAGCAACACCGGGAGAAAAAATACAGAGGTAATCAGCATACACCAAGTGGTTGATTAAGGTGCCAGCATAAAGACAACCAATTTGTAATTTGTTTAGATTAACACTTAAGTCGTCCATGTACACATTGAAAAGATGGGGGGAAATGATTCCACTTTAATTTATAAAATTAATGATTCAAATAGTGTGCTGGCAACTGTGGCAAGGGCAATGGGCCTATAGTTATTATTGTCTGACACATCACCATATTTATATTTAATGATGGGAGCTATGATTGTTGTCATCATAGTATCAGGTTAAAAAAACTGTATTAACAGACTACTATAAAACAAAGACATAAGAATATGAAGTTTTTCGTTAGCATACTTAAAATGTTCATTACTGATATGGTCGTAGCCGGAGGCTTTACCAACAGGTATAGCAATTATTAATTCTTGTAGTTCTTTAACTTTAACAACCATATTGTCGCTAAGTTGAATATTGCTCAATTTGAGGCTGACCTTGAAACTTCGCAAAATTCCTCCTTTTCTGATTAATGGTCATTAATCTCTATTTGTGCTTATATTCAGAGCGGCGTGATGGCGGACTTTGAAGTGACGACGGACACTGGCAGCATCACTGTCACTTGGACAAACGACGATGTCAAATCACTTGCGAACTTCACTATAGCGTTGGATCGTGACGTGAAATATACAGGAGGAAGTTGGTCTACGTCCCCCCATCACTTGACAGGACTGACGGCTGGTACACGTTACACTGTGGAGATAGAGGTCTATACTACAGGCGGAAGACATGCTACACCTGTGGCCGCATATTATACATTAAGTATGTGCAGGATCAATGAAAACGTGTATGCTGAACGTAGACTTTAGCAGTTAATGTGTGGTCTGATCTATTCTTAATAAACCAGTATGATGTTAGGTTATGCACATCATTTCAAACCTTCTGCCATCTTATATGCCGATGTTAGTACTTTAATAGGCCTACTTTGCTCCTTCAAATCTACATCATATAAATTCGATAACATTACCTCAAACAATGAATTTGAAAAAGAAAATAGTGAATAGTTGTCAGTAAACAAACTGCCTCTTAATGCTAGCAAGATTAAATACATGTTGCTTCACTTTCCACAACGTCACTGGGCACGAATTACACTTGGCATACATCAGGTGTGTAACGCGTAAAATAATTCTAGAGACGACGTGATACCAGCATGTCTACCAGATTCATATAGTTGTTATTATTAATTTAAAGCAAATAAAATGATGTAAATATTTTAGAGCCGTCTCCTGCAACGAATCTGCAATTGACCGAAAACACTGTGAAATCACTGACAGTCTCATGGAATGGTCCTGGTGGGTTCAATGGACAATACGAAATCCACCTGGGGACACGAAATATTACTGTCGACACAACACAACACATATTCAAGAGTTTGAAGGCTGGTACGCAGTACACTGTCACAGTGGTTACTGTGGTAAACAGCCAGCGAGGTGCTCCTCTGACGAAGAAATTTTACACTAGTAAGTGGTCTATCATCCATACACTATCTACTACTTTAACTTAGTGTTTTGTAAACTGGTTTACCGGTGCATCAACATATGTTATAGTGTGTCTCTGTGTGCCAAAGAACGGCAGACCATGATGATTGGATAGTGTAAACATCCATACCCACGTTGGTTTCCATAGCAGCCAATGATCTATAAAATGACCTAAATATTATCACACATATAAAACAACATATAACAGTAGCGTAATTTTAACCCATTATCAACTGACCCCCGAATCCGTTTCCGTCCGCTCGTACAGCGCCGCCACCTTTTCCATAATCGCTGCAAGCTTTTATTAGCCTAATCGCAAATGTTCAACTTCCTCGGCTATGACAGAGGTATAGGGGTTATTAAAATAAATTACTACTGATAATGTATTGGATAAAATTATATTCCTAAGGTCTACGTTTTCTTAACTCACATAAACTATGATTATTTGTAGATTTTAAGTGATAACAAATATGTCTGACATGAATTCAAATGACACAATCAAGACGTCTTCCAAATGGGTTAAAAAGAATAATTGACAAATCAATATACGAAGTAAATACATCAGCACACTTTCGTAAAATCCCACAAATTAAAAGCCCATTGTAACAACATGTTCGGAGCTGTAGTTGCGGTGCCATGATGCTATTCGATTACCGTTTTCCGATTTTCTGGAATAGGTGAATGCTTTATACATAATGTTAACTTAATAAGACGGTTCTGCTCTTATATTACAGTTTGGTCCCCGATGATCAGATTTTCTTATCTAATATCATCTACACAGTCACATGCTGTTGTTTCTGTATTTATTTGTGTTCAGTTGCCCTTCAACGTCGTATAAAATCGCCTGATTTTAACAAAACTGAAAAGTGTTTAAAGGTTTAGATTGCATCGCTATTTCTGGGAGACTATTCGGTGATTCATTCTACCAATTTAATTTGTTTCTTAGGCTTAGCTGTGGTCTTTGGATAAACTGTGTGGGACTGTGGCCTCTACTCCCTTATCTTTGCGATATATCTTTTTTATTTCAAATGGATTAAAGGATTCATCCAGACTCAGGATCGTAAATATTTGTAAACCCATTTTTGTAAATGTCTATCATATGTCCTATTAGTCGTCGGTATGCTAGAATGGGTAGCTTTAGTAGTGTGTATCTTTTTTATGTGTTAGGTTATTCATACCATACTGATATTGTACAGTCTATGGTGGATCTATCCAGAGGCTTCTAGAGTGACAAGAAAGTGTGTGTATCTAGCAATTGAAAAATTCCTCTGATGATATTTGTCATTCTGGTTGTTTTATTGACCACTTGATTAATGTTGCAATTACTACTCTTAAAACGATTTGATTAGTTATCTTGATAAGAGCATGCTTACTATTATTTGTTTTCATGAAGTATTTATTATCACCCAATTTCCTTGTGTAGCTAGTTATCAGGATTGAATCTATACAGCTGTGTCATTTTAGGAATTCTAAATCCCGTTATAGTATGCCTTTGTCGTATTACTGTACACTTTTATTCCATACATTTATTGTACTGATTTATCTAATCTGATTTATTTACCAATTTTAGTAAATATTATTAATTATCACATTGTATTTTATCAGAGAACCTTTTAAGGAATATTACTTGCTTATTTATTTATTTTATTATCTAGAGTACCTATTAATATACTTAGTTTATTTATTTTATCAATTTTATTGCTGATTAGTATTATTACAATTTTAATGTGTCGTATTAACCGTATATATTATGGCTCATCCAAATCTTATTTCTATGATTGTAATGTGTAATTGAAGAAAACGTTCCGGTTTTGATGTGATGTGAATGGACGGTGAAGGGTTTTGAATCTTGAATTATGGTTCTAAAAATATTATGTCATCTGCAAATATGTTTTTCCAGTTAAACTCCCCTCATGTTACAATTTACATAACACATACAGTGTATATTAATGATGCTCTAATAATATGCTGCGTCACGAGGTGGAACCAAACAACGGTCGCTCTTGTAGTTTTTTGGGCAGAAAACCTTTTATACTAGTAAGTACTTTATTCTTCGCATACATCTAACATTTTAATACGGACACCCACTCCGATCATAGCGCAATGATACAGTCAACTATTGTAATGGTTTCAAATAAATTTCACTTCGCAATCACAAATATTCAAACAAAGTTAGGTGACCACGTCCATAATTTGAAATATATTACATGTATATGCCAGTGTTGGTCTGTTTTCCATGTAGGCATATTTTTATATAGTAATAAGAACATGTAGGACATTCGGTCAAACAAACCAACACAGTTAATATCGGTGCTGACGTCTGGAAACGTGTTCAATAATTGTGGTGTAAGTTATTGAAATGCTTATGATTAGCGGCTATCGCTGTCATATTTACACCAAACACATTGTCTATTTCAGCTGTATATTCTGATTTTAGTAAGGGATATTTTTTACTGTAGTTAAACTAATCACACGTTCGACCATTTCATAAACAGTTACCCTACATGGAACGTCTGGATATGCAATATATGCAAACCTGCAGTGTAGCGTATACCAATAAATCATGCTTAGTCTACAAGAAAGGCATTCAGATATAAATCGGGAATTCTAGGAAAGCTACAATGTAGTAAAAGTCGATATTATCAATATTAGTACTGTTAGTGTTACATTTATGATATTGTTCCTGCGGCATAACACATTCGTCAACACGACCAATTAAAACACACGAAATGATATATTGTTTTTTTAAGCCAGAGTTAGTCTGTGTTTCCTTAAATTCAACACCAAAACAATTATATATGATGAGTGAACGCTAAGATGGTGATAATCTTCAAGAAGGGATATAAGAAATATCTCAAGAATTACACACTGATATGTCTATTATCAAATATATGAAGTACTCACGAAAGTACTGACGAAAAGGCTAGAGAAGACACTAGACAAAAACAAGTCACGAGAGTAAGCTGGATTCAGAAGCAAATACTTAAAAAGAGAGACCACATCAACGTCGTAAACCAACTGAAGGAAAACTGCAGAGCATATATAATATCCCACCCTGCACCGCACTTGTCGACTACGAGAAAACATTCGACTCAGTGCAAAATCAAGCAGTACTGACCGCGCTTCAAAAACAGGGGAAAGATGTGCAGGTCGTCCGTCGAACGCCTGAAGGAAAACTACACCAACAGCTCAATAACTGTCCACCTGCAAAAAGAAAGCAACAAGGTCAACATCAGGAGAGGAGTACGATAGGGATATGCCATATCGCTCAATTTGTTTACGACAACACTCGAAAGTATATTACAATGGAAGTAAACTGTTCGATTAATAAGTTTATGACACCTTTGCACCACGTAGCATAAAACATATCGAGATGCTGCTTATACGTTCCACAGATATACGCCACAGAAAGATGCATAGTTCGACATAAATAAATGTGTATACATATGTATGGAATCCCGAAGGGGAATGATGCCAGCCCTTTGCGTATATTACATAAACGCAACGTTTCGATCAACTATGAACACATATAAATAATATAATCAATTATGACTAACAATTTGTTTTGCAGATCACAATTCGGTGACAGTAGAAAATTAACTATGGACCTGATCGATCACCCAATTGTATACGTCTAAAAGACGGTAATTAGTTCATGCTTGATTTTTTTAGAAATGGACGTAGCGAGGAACGTGGCCGTGAATGCCGATGTAAGCTCGGCGACTGTCACCTGGCAAGCTCCTGCGTCTGGGCACGTGGACACATACGAGATTAAAATGAATGCTGATATTAAGAGAGTAAGCAGCAGTAACACTAAAAGCGCAACCTTCGACAGTTTAGAGGCCGGGACAAGGTACACTGTCTCCGTCGTCGCTATCAATGGCGGACAGCGAAGTAAAGCTTCTCTGAAAACCTTCTATACTAGTAAGTTCTTTATTCTTCGCATACATCTAACATTTTAAGCTCCTGGACTCTTACGAGATTCAGATTAAAGGTGATGTCAGGACAGTAAGCAGCAGTACCTGATCAAAGTTCTACAGTTTGGAAGGCCGGAACACAGTACAATGTCTCCGTCGTCATTATCAGTGGCGGAGAGCTAAGTGAACCTTTGCAAAAAAAACTTCTATACCAGTAAGTGTTTTATTTATAATAACAATTATTTATTTAAATCATTTTTGCTATATCAATCAGTTTACCTCACTAATGCAATTATGGACATACATGTATTCTGTATGCATTAATTACGCAATGCACTAATGAATAAGCAATAAATCGAAAAGTGCATTTTCCCCGTAAAAGGCATCACATGGAGCACATACCATCGCAATCGCGTATTCACCTATGACAAATTATATTTGCACTCAACTACATCAATATATTCACCTACAGTTTCATCTATTAAATTGCATTTCCTTACCTACCAGCATTTATTTACGTAGAAATACATATAAAAGTTCACTGTCATTATTGCATACCCTTTGTAAACGCACCTGTGACAATTACAATACATGTACAAAGCAACATATTTGCCCACACGTGTGCATACCCCATGAAAAAGCTTTCAATTGAGATACAAAAATAAACAAAACATACAAAATAACACTCATTCACTCGCACACACGCATACATTGGATATATTCGAACTAAATGTGCACAATTTGATTAAATCAACATCTAAAAGTTACTGTGTAGGTAAAAGGTAAACCATGTTTGCATTAGTTTCTCATCTGGCTCCTCCTAGTAATGGCATTTAGGATCATATCGTAAATGTGACTACACTTAATTCATGGCATCAAGGTGTAATTTGGACGTGATATAGTTAAAAGGTTTAGACTACCTTGAATGGCTAGATGAGAGAACATTTTCAAAAACTGGAGGTACTACATTTCACGCAACTCTGTATAAATTGTACTTGTATCGATTTATAATCTGCATTTGAATTATGAAACAATCTGCTAAACACGGCATGCAATCTGGTAGATTAATCACTTTCTGATACCTTTGGCCATGTAGCATAAAACATATCCAGATGTTTGTCTTGTAAGTTCCACAAATATACGCCGCAAAAAGATGTACTGTACAACATAAGTAAAAGTGTATACATATGTGTGATTCCCTTAAGGGAATGATGCCAACGGTTTGCAAATCACACAAAAATACTACAGCGGATATTACATAAACGCACCGTTTCGATCAACAATCAACACATTTAAATACTATAATCAATTATGACTAACATTTTATCTTAAAGATCCCAATTCGGTGACGCTAGAAAATCAACTATGAACCTGATTGAACAACCAATTGATTATGTCTAAAAGACATCATGCAAGATGGTCATTCGTTCATGCTTGACTGTTTTAGAACCGAAAGTAGCGAGGAGCCTGGCCGTGAATGCCGATGTAAGCTCGGCGACTGTCACCTGGCAAGCTCCTGTGTCTGGGCACGTGGACACATACGAGATTAAAATTAATGATGATACCAAGAAAGTACCCAGCCACAACACTAAAAGCGCAACCTTCGACAGATTGGAGGCCGGGACACGGTACACTGTCTCCGTCGTCGCTATCAGTGACAGTCGGCGAAGTGAACCTTTGCAGAAAACCTTTTATACTAGTAAGTACTTTATTCTTCGCATACATCTAACGTTTTAATACGGACACCCACTCCGAACATAGCGCAATGATACAGTCAACTATTGTAATGGTTTCAAATAAATTTCACTTCGCAATCACAAATATTCAAACAAAGTTAGGTGACCACGTCCATAATTTGAAATATATTACATGTATATGCCAGTGTTGGTCTGTTTTCCATGTAGGCATATTTTTATATAGTAAACAGAACATGTAGGACATTCGGTCAAACAAACCAACACAGTTAATATCGGTGCTGACGTCTAGGAACGTGTTCAATAATTGTGGTGTAAGTTATTGAAATGCTTATGATTAGCGGCTATCGCTGTCATATTTACACCAAACACATTGTCTATTTCAGCTGTATATTCTGATTTTAGTAAGGGATATTTTTTACTGTAGTTAAACTAATCACACGTTCGACCATTTCATAAACAGTTACCCTACATGGAACGTCTGGATATGAAATATATGCAAACCTGCAGTGTAGCGTATACCAATAAATCATGCTTAGTCTACAAGAAAGGCATTCAGATATAAATCGGGAATTCTAGGAAAGCTACAATGTAGTAAAAGTCGATATTATCAATATTAGTACTGTTAGTGTTACATTTATGATATTGTTCCTGCGGCATAACACATTCGTCAACACGACCAATTAAAACACACGAAATGATATATTGTTTTTTTAAACCAGAGTTAGTCTGTGTTTCCTTAAACTCAACACCAAAACAATTGTATATGATGAGTGAACGCTAAGATGGTGATAATCTTCAAGAAGGGATATAAGAAAGATCTCAAGAATTACACACTGATATGTATATTATCAAATATATGAAGTACTCACGAAAGTACTGACGAAAAGGCTAGAGAAGACATTAGACAAAAACAAGTCACGAGAGTAAGCTGGATTCAGAAGCAAATACTCAAAAAGAGAGACCACATCAACGTCGTAAACCAACTGAAGGAAAAGTGCAGAGCATATATAATATCCCACCCTGCACCGCACTTGTCGACTACGAGAAAACATTCGACTCAGTGCAAAATCAAGCAGTACTGACCGCGCTTCAAAAACAGGGGAAAGATGTGCAGGTCGTCCGTCGAACGCCTGAAGGAAAACTACACCAACAGCTCAATAACTGTCCACCTGCAAAAAGAAAGCAACAAGGTCAACATCAGGAGAGGAGTACGATAGGGATATGCCATATCGCTCAATTTGTTTACGACAACACTCGAAAGTATATTACAATGGAAGTAAACTGTTCGATTAATAAGTTTATGACACCTTTGCACCACGTAGCATAAAACATATCGAGATGCTGCTTATACGTTCCACAGATATACGCCACAGAAAGATGCATAGTTCGACATAAATAAATGTGTATACATATGTATGGAATCCCGAAGGGGAATGATGCCAGCCTTTTGCGTATATTACATAAACGCAACGTTTCGATCAACTATGAACACATTTAAATAATATAATCAATTATGACTAACAATTTGTTTTGCAGATCACAATTCGGTGACAGTAGAAAATTAACTATGGAACTGATCGATCACCCAATTGTATACGTCTAAAAGACGGTAATTAGTTCATGCTTGACTTTTTTAGAAATGGACGTAGCGCGGAACGTGGCCGTGAATGCCGATGTAAGCTCGGCGACTGTCACCTGGCAAGCTGCTGCGTCTGGGCACGTGGACACATACGAGATTAAAATGAATGCTGATATTAAGAGAGTAAGCAGCAGTAACACTAAAAGCGCAACCTTCGACAGTTTAGAGGCCGGGACACGGTACACTGTCTCCGTCGTCGCTATCAGTGGCACGCAACGAAGTGATCCTTTGCAGAAAACCTTCTACACTAGTAAGTTCTTTGTTCCTCGCAAACATCTATCATTTTAATACGGACGGAATGATATATTCAACTATTGTAAAGGTTTGAAATTAGTTTCAAATCAAAAGCCCAACAACGGAAATAATGTCAGTAGATCCCGCTCAAAATTTGAAATATCTTACATTTAAATGTCAGTGTGGGTCTGCTTCCATGTAGGTATATTGTTATATATTAATTAGAGCATGTAGGATATTAGGTCAAAGCAAACCAACATTGCATCTATCTCTGCTGACCGTCTGGGAACCTGTTCAATTATTACGGTGTAAGTTGGTAAATGTTTGTGGTTAGCATTTATCGCTGTCATGCTTACACTAAAAGATATTGTCTAATTCAGCTGTATATATTCTGATTTTAGTAAGTGAAATATTAGTTTTGGTTAAACTAATCACACATTCGACCAGTTCATGAACAGACACCCTACATGGATCGTCTAGATATACAATGTATCCAAACATGGAGTGTCGAGTATAGCAATACATCATGCTTAGTCTACAAGAAAGACATTCATACATTCACCTGGAACTCTATGAACGCTAATATGTAGTAAAAGTCAATATTTTCACTATTACTACTGTTAGTATTACATACATTGTAGTGAGGCATAATGCATTCGTCAACAGGATCAATGACAAAAACATGTATGATCATAAGATATTGGATTAAAAAATACCAGAGTTAATTTATTTATTCGTAAAACTCAACAACACCCATAAATGTTCACGTGATGAGTGAACGCTAAGATGGTGATAATCTTCAAGAAGGGAAATAAGAAAGACCTCAAGAATTACAGACCGATATGTTTATTATCAAAATATATAAAGTATTCACGAATGTACTGACGAAATGGCTAAAGAAGGCTCTCGACGAAAACCAGCCACGAGGGTAAGCTGGATTCAGAAGCAGACACTCAACGACAGACCATATCCACTTCGTAATCCGAATGAAGGAGCGGTGCAGAGATTATAATATTCCACCCTGCATCGCACTGGTCGACTACGAGAAAGCCTTCGACTCAGTGTAAACTCGAGCAGTACTGACCTTGCTACATCGAACAACTGAATGAAATCTACACGAACAGCTCGATGACAGTCCAACTACATAAAGATAATAACAGGATCAATATCAGAGTACGTCAGGGAGATACCATATCGCCCAAGCTGTTTTACGACAGCACTCGAAAGGATATTACAATGTATGTAAACTGGTCGATTAATCAGTTTCTGATACTTTGCACCGATATGTTTCTTTTATAAGTTCCACAGTTATATGGCACAGAAAGTTGCACAGTTCGACAAAAATAAAGGTGTATATATATGTATGGAATCCCGTAATGGAATGATGCCAGCCGTTTGAAAATCATAAACAATACTACAGCGGATATTACATAAACGCACCGTTTCGATCAACTATGAACACATTTAAATACTGTAATCAATTATGACTAACATTTTATCTTGAAGATCCCAATTCGGTGACGCTAGAAAATCAACTATGAGCCTGATTGAACAACCAATTGATTATGTCTAAAAGACATCATGCAAGATGGTCATTCGTTCATGCTTGACTGTTTTAGAACCGAAAGTAGCGAGGAGCCTGGCCGTGAATGCCGATGTAAGCTCGGCGACTGTCACCTGGCAAGCTCCTGTGTCTGGGCACGTGGACACATACGAGATTAAAATTAATGATGATACCAAGAAAGTACCCAGCCGCAACACCAAAAGCGCAACCTTCGACAGATTGGAGGCCGGGACACGGTACACTGTCTCCGTCGTCGCTATCAGTGGCAGACAACGAAGTGAATCTTTGCAGAAAACCTTTTATACTAGTAAGTACTTTATTCTTCGCATACATCTATCACTTTAATACGGACGCCCACTCCGTATATAGCGCAATGATACATGCAACTATTATAAAAGTATGAAATTAATTTCGCATCAAACGACCAAAACTATAAACGCAGTAAGGAGATCCCGTTCAAACCTAAAAATATCTTACTTGTAAATACCAGTGTGGGTCTGCTTCCATGTAGGTATGTCGTTATATATTAATTAGAACGTGTAGGATATTAGATCAACTCAAATCGACATTGCATATATTCCTGCTGACCATCTGGGAACATGGTCAATAATTGGGGTGTAGGTTATTGAAATGCTTGATGTTAGCGGCTATCGCTGTCGTATTTACAATAAAACGTATTCGCTATTTCAGCTGTAAATTATGATATTAGGAAGTGATATTTTTTATCTTAGATACTAATCATACGTTCGACCAGTTCATGAACAGACACCCTAACTGGATCGTCTAGATATATAATATATGCAAACCTGCAGTGTCGGGCATAGCAATAAATCATGCTTAGTCTACAAGAAAGGCATGCAGATTTCCACGGGGAATTCGAGGAAAGCCACTATATAGTAAATATCAATATCATCAGTATTACTAGTGTTAGTATTATATTTACGATATTGTTCCGGCGGCATAACACATTCATCAATACGACCAATTAAGACAGGTTGATGATGAGAATAATGATATTGGCTATTAAAGCCAGCGTTAGTCAGGGTTTATTCATCCTTAAACACAACACCAAAACATTTTCATATGATGACTGAACGCTAAGATGGTGTTAATCTTCAAGAAGGGAAATAAGAAAGACCTCAAGAATTACAGACTGATATGTCTATTATCAACATCTATAAAGTATTCACGAATGCATTGACGAAATGGCTAAAGAAGGCTCTCGACGGAAACCAGCCACGGTTTTAACATTACATTTGCTAAATATAATATAGTAAATAGGCTCACGGACCGTCTTTCCCCAGGCAAAGAACCATCCTGCCCCATGCCTGGTTCAAGACAGTTTTATGAAAGCAATATCAAAACATGCTATAACTTACATTTGGGTAATCACTATGCAGAAATATGTCTTATACAGATAGTGCATGTGTACCGCAACACTATTACAGCAGAAATGTGCATCACCAAGTCAATGATAAACAATAAACAAAGTAACCAGTTTCACCTTACCACGGGTTACTTTAATTCAGGTATTAACGTCAGCTATTCCTTGTGTTTGTATGTAAAAATGCATTGAAAGGTACACAACTACGTAAGTACGTTACATAAGAAAATGTTGCCATATATCTGAAATAAGTTAAATTACATCTACGTTTACTCATATATAAATTAATTTATTTACACATCTCCTTTAGAGTACATAGGGGCGTTTACTTACATAAAAGCATTTCACCAACGTGCGGAAAATGACAGAACATTTCATGCTCGTATTGTTGTATATTCCTCGTACTAACTGGTCCGTAAGCCAAGTCAGAAATATATGTCAGGTCATTGCTTTCATTTGATGACAGAGAGCAGGTTTAAGGTTCTTAACCCCTTGGTCGCGACCTAAAGTTGGGTCACTACGGCACCTTGTTTGGGTCGCTAAGACTCTTGAGGTGGTCACCGGTGAAACACATTTCCATTTAATATTTTACATTGCTTGTCAGATGCATGCGAGACCATTTTGGTGTCTACATTTTGTACAGATATAAATTTGAAATGTCGTGTGATATGCTTATTATATCACACAACGTGTTTGTATTTTAGTGGTATCTGGCATAACATTTTTGCGATTGATGCACAGTAGTCTGGGAAAGTCATATTTTGTCTCAGGTCATTAAAAAGAAGAAAGAGGTTCTTTGATAGTCTACTACGCGTCACTTACTTGGGGATGCCTGAGTTTTTTAAAGCACGTTTAATATATAGTATAATTTCTTTTGTATTTTGTGTCTACTTTATATCATAGTAATATAAGTTAACGCACTATACGCACTATAGGTTAAGAACCGCTGCTCTATGAGAACAAAGAGGCTTTATCAAAATAATATTTGCCATACTACATTTCAAATGTATTTAAATGCATTCGCATGAATTGGCAGGGTAGCTCGAAATCAAAACACGGTTCTATGTGCATAACCTTAACAAATAATATGCACATAACATTTGTGTGTTACATGTAACAGACCACGCCGAATTCGTTTTGTAAATTAACCTTGATAATTACTTTGAACACACCTGCTTTTGTTTTAGAGCCGGAAGTAGCGAGGAACCTGGACGTAACGGTCAGTCTCAATTCGGTGACAGTCACCTGGGATGCTCCTGCGTCTGGACGCGTGAACACGTACGAGGTCATGCTTAAACATGACACTACGCTTGTAAGTAGTACCAATCAGACCCGAAGAAGGGCAACCTTCAACACTTTGGAGGCCGGGACACCGTACACTGTCTCCATCGTCGCTATCAGCGGCAAGCAGAGAAGTACAGCTGTGATGAAACGTTTTCACACTAGTAAGTATTTTGTTACTCAGATGTGTATGAATATTGCATGCACAGGTTTGACGCATATAGCATACATCTGGGGACGAAGCATTTGTCCTTCAAAAAGGCAGTGGTCTTCATATGGGATATGATCATTTGTTTTCTTTCTTCAAATGTTTATCCCAGTCACTATGCCATTTAGCTTGGGTGTGGTGAATCAAGTGGAAAGCAAATGAAAACATTCGAATTGATGTCTTACCAACAGTGCTCTGTTAGATGTGATCAATGGGACTGTTTCTAACTTCCTGCTGCGATCGATCTTTTTTCAATATTTATATTATGTTTATCAGTCTCGGGTGTGGTAGACTTAAAATGAAACAAAGTTAACAAATGAATGCATTGACCCATTGATAAACATGAATTTATTCCCACTACAATTACTATGGGTGTTAATGCGTCTTTGGTGTGGTGAGTCAAATGCACTGAGCAGCAAATGATACTGCTCTCTGTTATACGCTGTTGCGTTCCGCTGGTTGAGATGAATGGGACTGTTTTTAGAACCAAACGCTGCGACGGGCCTAAAAGCGATTGCAGCCGTGAATTCACTGTCAGTTTCGTGGAGTTCTCGTGTTTCTGGGCTTGTGGAACAGTACGAAATTCAGCTGAAAAATCAGGCCACCACAAAGCAAACGACACCATATAGCACAAGGCAGGCAACATTCGGTAACCTGACGGCTGGTTCACCTTACACGGTCGTTGTGGTTGCGCTGAGTGGACTTCAACGAAGTGATAAACTGGAAGGAATGTTTTATACAAGTGAGTTTAATCTAATTTAAACAGGTATCGTTGTCTATTCCCGCGGAAGAAAGAGACACGCGCAAATGCATGTGTATGTTTATGATGTTGTTAAGATTTTTGCATATTAATGATATAGCAACTCTAGATGCTTGTAAATAAGTACATATACAAAACAAAGTTCCTGTGCCACTACCTGCCGAGCTGTCCATACAACCTTGCAGATGATACGTTTTGTAAATGAGTCTAGCGATTATTTGCTTAGTCCTCGTGCGCAACATGCTTGGAAATAATTAAAATGCGAGAGACTGTTAGCAACACAAAGATATATGTAAGTTTTATTACATAAAGAAGCATACATCACCCGTTGGCAACATTTATTACTTCATACAA